>MVGT01002562.1:68854-90094 GCA_002174775.1 Macleaya cordata
TGTATGTATTTGAGCTTATAAATGATAATGTATTAAAAATACTAGTGGGACTTTGGATTTAGGTAAGTAATTTAAAGTAAGACTTACTGGACCCCAATCAATTTTGTCTGTTAAAGGGAGTACAGATAATGCGTAGGTGGTCCTATAAGAGCTCACAAAGTAGTCATTACTACAGTACCTGCAAAAAAGTTTACAAAGTAGTCATTACTACAAAAATACCTACAAATACTGTTCTTAAATATAAAAATAGAATAAATAACAAGGTTACAAGAATTGAAAAAAGAATCTTACTCTAGCCAATTGGGTCTTTTTTCAGCCAAACATGCCACTGCATGTACGCAAGGAAAGCCCCTCATTTGCCATTGGACACATTCACATTCTTTGTTTTCCAAATTTACAACCCATGATCTACCATAAAAATTCTGAACTGCATAGTGGTGTATGTCAGCAGCTCTAACAATATAATTGCACAACAACCTCTGTAACCCATCAAGCCACCCATTAGCAGTTGGAACCAATGCTTCATCCTCCCACTCAGCTGCAAAATTCCTCCTCCTGTTAAATCAAAGAAAACCAAAATAACATACAAAAATCATAGACAGTTCTAAATAACCCAAAGGCAACCAAAATAAAACAGGTTTGTTCATGATAAAATGTGGTTCGAGTAATGTGTTCGAGATAAAATGAGGGTTTTGGGAAAAAAAAACCTCAAAATAGTGATTCTTACAAAGTCGAAAACACGATCAAGGGTAAGCATACCTAAAAAGATATGGAGATCCAGAAAACTTACACATTTCGCCGTAACATTTTGACTGTACCCCCTGCGATGAGTAATGCTCCAGGAAAACCGAGAAAATACTTTCAAAGGTTAGAATGAAAAACGCTGAAGAAGGTTAGATCTTGTGAGACCTCCACGTCGGTGAGCTTCAACGATTTGCAGGGTTAATGGAAGTTCTGCAAACCAGTTGCAGATCTTCAACGAACAATGAAAATGAGGTTTGTTCGTCTTTCCCGCTAGAAATGCATCACAAGACAGATGTTCACACGTGCTTTGATGGGACTTAAAATGCATGCATGCTACATTATTCGTCGGATGATCCTCGAATAATGTAACAGATAGATTAACCTAACATTTTGTATGTGAGGAGTGGTCAGTCATTTTGAGTTTGTTTGGGTGTTTAGGTCATTTCGCAAAGGCACGTGAGGGCACGTGTTAATTTTGGATAGAGAATAGACGGGAACGTCAAGAGTGGGGGGTATTTGATTTTTCAAAGATTGTAGGGTGGTAAAGTGATTTTTGGATTATGGAATGGGGGGGTAAGTCTAAATAACCCAAAAATTAATTATTTAAGGAAATTTGTTTTTGTTAGTTGATTTTCACATGGTAAATTCTTTTTAGGTTTTTGGAATTCACACCCTTTTAGAAGAAAAAAATGACATTTATATCCTTAATAATATAACAACCATTTTGATATAAAAATCTTTCTCACACCCATTCATTATCTTTAACCTTGCATCATCTTCTCTCTCTTTTTTCCTCTTCTTCACTTATCTCACACAAATAAAAACTAAGAGATGCAGAGAGAACAAAAGATAATCAAAAGTATGAACTTTTTTTGTGTTGTGCTTGAAGGAATTGATGGGATGAGTCCTTCCAGCTCTTTTACGATCAAGCACGGTGCAAAATACCTTTTGCATTAGAATAATGCTAAACTTACTGTATAAATAATAAAAATCCACAAGTCGGAGCCCATTGAAATTCTTGTTTTATAAATGCCTTAATCACGTGAGAATCTTCAATTATTTGGAGTCACTATCTCATTAGGAGAATTGGGTCCCCTTTTTTTTAAAAATCAGCCTTTTTTAATTCGAAAACAAAATTAACAATTTTCTATTTTTTAAAACCTGGTAAAAATAGAAATCATTAGTTCGGGAATTTAGATAGGGGTTGGGAAGGTGTGAGGCACCCAACAACTGCCCGATTAAAAGATCGGTCTTTATGATTGAGGATTTTAGGGTTTAAAATAAAATAGAAACTTCCATATTAAATCTAAACATGCCACACTCATCAATAATAGTAAACGTGCAAAATAATCCAAGCCATTGATATAATCCAAAACTCTAAAAATTGAATCTAAGTCATGATTGATAGTCGAAGTACAGAGTGAGATGACAAAAACTTCAAAAAAAAAACCTAAAAACATCAAATTACTTCTAAAATACCTAATATTTATTCTATAAAGATCCCAAACTCTACAAAATTACTAAAACAAAAAAAATTAATTCATATTTTTCACAATTTATTTATATGTAAAATTACAAAAAAAAATGGGTAAAATATTTATACGCACAATAAAATTAGAAAAATTTTATACAAAATAAAACACCAAAGATTAAACAGTCATAAAATTTTTAGAGCAAACGAATGTCAAAAAATTGACTTTTTACTTTAAAATATTTAAAAAATTCTTAAAAACGATTAAAAAATATATATAATAAAGTGGTTAAAAGAAAGTAATAAAAAAACAGTTAACATAAAGCATGTAAGAAAAAGTAATTAAAAATAAATATATAAAAGAAAGTGATTAAAAAGAAGCATGTAATAAAGAGACTGAAAGAAAATAATAAAAGAAAACAGGTAAAAGAAAGCGTTAAAAAAATAACGATTAAAAGAAAGCATGTAAATAAAACTCAAGAAAAACGCTGCAAGTGTACAACTAATATTTTTATTATAACTTGAAAAATATAAATTCTAAGTTACATCACATGCCATTATAAACTAAAAATAAACTAATGTTAGAACAAACTTACCTGTATTCGCTCCAATAAATGATTAAAGAAAATCAAATACTCGAAGAACGTTAAAAAAATATTATAAAATTACTACACTTTTTTTCAAAATTAATTTTTTAATAAAAATCACTCCGTATTTTTCTCCCTTAGCCCTCTAGAGTTTCTTTGATCTTTCTGGATTTGAGGTATTTTTGTGTCCTAGAATATGGAATAGAGGCCTCTACTTATAGGTTTTTAGAGAAACCATAGCCCTTGGATTAAAAACCTTGGGAAGATGATCAACGGCCTAACATGAACCCAATGAGTAACCCTAACTTAAGTACCAAGTAAGAAGATTGACCTAACTTAAGTATTAAGTAAAATATGATTTTAGGGAGAGAATTAAAATCCTATTTTTTTGCTTTTCTTTTTTTGGTGAACAACCCTTTTTTATAAAATATCTAAAAAGCCCTCAAAACCCTAAAAAATTATTTCCAAAGGTATCTACTATCTGAAAGGTGAATTTTAGACCTATTAAAACCCTTTAACAGTCATTTTTGGGCTCTAAAAAATAGTCCTAAAAATTTAATCCGAATTTTGCACAAATTATTTTTATTTTTTGGGCTTGGATTATTTCTAGCTATTTTGGGCTCATCTCCCTCTTCTTAGAATTACTTAGGGTAACTCTAGTAGAATATGTAAAAATAGATCCCTTAATCTATCTAGTGAGAGGATAAGAGATCCATTTGCTCTAGGGGTAATCCCTTAAAAGGGATAAAAAAATAGAGAGAGAAAAGTGAGAGACGTTGGAGAGCGAAATTTAGGTAGAGTTTTTTTAGGGCGATCAAATAGAAAAAGGAAGAGAAAGAAGTTAGTTTGCTTATATATAAAAACTGCGCTCAACCATTGAGCAGGACGCTCAATCAATCATCTCTCTACTAAGGATCCCTATTCTAGTGGAAAGGGATCTATTTTTAGATGATTAGGGATTCCACTGTGGGAGGGAACTTGTTGATCAACAAGTCCAATCCCTCCCACTAGAGTTGCCCTTTTAAATGGACTTCCACTTTGAGTTTGACTTTGGGCCTAAGTGAGTTTTCCTTGTTACAAATATTTTGTAATTTTATTTTAGGAAGATCGTCCAATACATCCATTATGAGTTTAATTCAGTTTGTTTAGTCCACCAAATTTTATATAAGTCTATTTAGTCCAAAAATAAATAGTAGGCAGATCTGCCCTTTAACCCAACTCGATCCCCCTTCAATGAGCGTGATGATGATGAAGTAATCAATTAATGAATAAGTACAAAAAAAATTAGAGGAAATTAATTAGTAAATAAATAAACGTCTGGTAAGTACAAGATTCAAGTTGTGGTTTTCTCTTTAGCTCTCTTCGAGTAAACAAGACTGTTATTTGGTGAGACGGAGTTTCTTACGAGGAGGCCCACCACCATCACCACTATCTTCTTCATCATCTATCACTATTTTGCTTGTCGCAAAATACTGATCTTCCTCTATTAATGACGGAGGCACCTGATTTATGTCTAAATTCTTTATTCCCTCCTCCCTCCTAAATAGTTACAAAGAGAGAAAAAGAAAGAAATCAATTAGAGAAAGATCTCAGAATTTGTTGGCACAGTGTTGTTGTAGTCCGATCAACCGTCTCTCAAGTTTGCTTTCGCCTCCCTGCTGCTGCTGCTGCTCGTGATCACTACTACCCAGCTGCTACTTATTCATTTTCATCTTCATCATCATCAGGTTCTCTATGATATATTCTATAAAAAAAAGAGAGAGAAAGGATAAAGAGAGAAAAGAAGGAAAAGATAAGATAAAGAGAGAAGAGAGGGACGTGAAAGAGAGCGAAAAGAAAGAAAATAGAAAAAAGAGAAAAAAAAAGAGAAAGAGATAGAAGAAAATAAGAGAGAAGAAGAAAAAATTCAACATAGATCTATGCAAAAACATTTTTGAAACATGATTTAGCATAGGTCTATGCAAAAATATTTCACATAATGATTTAGCATATGCAAAAATATTTGTGTAGATCCATGCAAAAATATTTTTGCATAAATTTCACAAATTTTTTTTTCAAAAACCATTCTTGACTGGTCTAGTTTTGAAGATCTCGAAAAATGCATTCCAAATATATGAATTTCGTCAAAATCTAAATTTTAATTGAAGAGATATAACATTTTCAAGTTTAAAAATAAAAAAGATAATTAACTTTCTCTCTTGTACAGCTGTACAAGTTAGAAAAAGATAAAAAAGTAATTGAGAAATATAACAAGGGTAAAATAGGAACATTAAAAAGGAAAGAATGGACTAAATAGAGTTAGAAAAGTTTGAAAAGGACTAAACTGATTCAAAAGGCTTTAAAAAAGGTATTTCAACCTTATTGAAAATCTTATGTACTAAATGGATTAAAAAAAACTATATATTGGATGTTTTAGCTGTTATCCTTTTATTTAAAAAGTATTCTGCGTAATTTTTTAGGCGACCCTTTTGGCACGTAGGTGTGCAAAAATGGAGTACATCAACACATTACACCAAGGTCATACATTAAGTGAATTCGATGGTTGATGTGCGATTTGCACACACCTTTGTGATTTGCTCCTATTTTAAATGATAAATGGTCAATACGAATGGTGTTTGATGTAGGTTCTACTGTAAAACCTGTTATAGGTATAGTATTACCCTTTGCACTATGGGTTTTAATAATAATAGTCGAGTGACATGTGCGTTGCACATACCTTAAGGGGGGTGTATTCAATCTCGATATTAGTAGATATTTATATATCCACGAAAGTCCATGGTATTCAAACATGATTTTTATGGACTCTTTAAAAATCCGGGGTATTCAATTGCATGGATTTTTAACTCCACAAAAATCGGTTGTATTCAATCCTGATTTTGCAAGACTTTTTAAAACTCTGGAGTATTCATTTCACTTTGGATTTTTATGGATAATGAGGGGCCCAAGACTTTAATGGATTTTTGTGGACTTTTTAAATTGTATTATAAGTACTTTTCTCATTCTCAAATCCGACCCCAAACCAAGAGATTGTTGTGAATTTTTGTTCAAGAACCTCGGGTTTCTCCTCCCTCTTTCTCGTAAGGTAACAGCTCAAGCTCTCTCTCGTGTAAAATCATGTTTCTCCTCTCTCTATTTCTGACTGTGAGAAGCTAGACTTTCTATTATGTGTGTTATATATGAATATTTTATTATGAACAGTATTCAAGTTGTGTGTGAGCCATTATGTTATTTTATTCATATTTGTTTACGATGAAGTAAATAAATAACTAGTTTGTTTAACCGATAACTATTTAACAATAATAAAGTATTCAATCAATAACTACAATACATCTCTTTTTATTCATATTTTCTTATGATGAAGTAAAAATAACTAGTTTGTTTAATCGATAAAAAGAAAATCAGTTTATTTGTTTATATAATGAAATATCTAGATATTATAATTTGTTTATGATTAATAATTTTTTAATATGATGAAGTTAGAAGTACCGAATAGCATGATCACCTTCGCTTAACAAAAATAGCATGATCTATCAATTATTTGATGTTAACAATATTTGATCGATTTTTGTTCTTTTTTTTTTGCTCAATTAATTTTTTTTTAATGTGATTGATTAGTTAAAACACACTATAAAAGAGAAATAAAAAACTTCAATATTATTTATAAATTGTTTATTAGTACATTATTTTTTTTAATCAGATTAATGTTAGTACATTAATTTTGGTCATACATTGTTTTGAAAAGTAATCTGTGTTCATTTATTACACCAATGGATACCACACATTATTTGATTATTACATATTGTGTTAATTAACAATATATTTCTATTACATTCTTTTTATATTAATTTTATTTGATTACTTGATAATTTATTTTATTAACTAATCGACCACATTAGTTTTATATGCTAGCAATTTATAATTTACAGTTTTAATGTTTGTAAAATTTAGAAATGTCGGACGGAGAACAACAACAACAACAACAACAACAACAACAACAACAAGAGGTTGTAAAAGGAAAAAGAAAAAATGATACTTGGACAATGGAAGAGAGTAATGAGTTGTTACAACTCTTGGTTGATGCATGTCAACGTGGGTAGTGTAACACTAGTGGCATTATACCTAAGCAAACAATAGAGCAAAAAATATTGCCACAGCTTAATACTAAACTTCAATAACAAACTAATGACAACAGTGTGATATTCAAACCAAAAACCTATGAAAACTATTTGAGTCGTTTCACATGGTTTAAGAGCCGTTATAGGGATCTGTTGTTGGAGAAAGATGAGTCGGTTTGGTCATCCATCCAACCGTGTTTTGTCTAAACATTTTCCTACTATTTCAGTCGAGTCTAGTGTTTGTGATGTTTGTCAATTTTCCAAGCAAACTCGTTTACCATTTCCTACTTCATTGACTCAATCTACCATGCCTTTTGAATTGATTCATTCTGACTTGTGGGGTCCTGCTCCAGTTGATTCATATGATGGTTATAAATACTTCGTGTTATTTATTGATGACCAGTCTCGAGCTTGGATATATTTGCTCAAATCTAAAAATGAGATGTTTTCTATTTTTAAGGAGTTTCATATTATGGTGACTAACCAATTTGATGCCAAAATTAAATTTTTTAGATCTGACAATGGTACAGAATATACCAAAGGTCCCCTTCTAGATTATTTTTGCAGTCAAGGAATTATTCATCGAACAAGTTGTGTGGGTACTCCACAACAAAATGGGGTAGCTGAGAAAAAAAATCGACATGTCCTGGAAATTGCTCGTTCCCTCATGATTCAAATGAATGTTTCGAAAAAATATTGGTTTCACGGGGTTTTAACAGCAACTTACTTGATTAATAGACTCCCTAGCTGAGTTCTTAATTTAAAGTCTCCATTAGAGGTACTCAAAAATCACAAAGCAGATATTTCTCATCTCCGAGTTTTTGGGTGTGTTTGTTATGTACATCTTCAAGCCAAAGATCGTGATAAGCTCGATGCTCGAGCTACTAAATGTGTGTTTTTTGGATACTCCTCAACTAATAAAGGGTAAATATGCTACAAATTAACATCTCGCATGCAAGATTGTTGTTTCTCGTGATGTTCAGTTTGACGAGACTGAAGCTTATTTTCATAGTCAATCTGGGAATCGATCCCAGGGGGAGTACTTGGCAGATTTGGTACCGCTTCCTATTGCCAGTTGATAATTGCTATAATAATGCAATTATTCTTGTTATTATTCATGCATTATTGCATTTTCTCACTGAAATCTTTATTTTTAAAACATAAAGTGCATAGTTCTCTCTTCACCATGGTGTAGTACACATTTTTCTGATAAAGATGGTATATTCACATGTTTATTTTATGAGACCAGATGACCCACTTATAAATTATTCTTTGTTTTGTATGTGCAGGTGACATCATCAACCTAACTTACCAAAACAGCACATCACGGTGGAGTGCAAAAAGGAATCAATTTTGTTTCCTTTCTATGGACCCCACGTCCATTACTTCTCTCTTTAGACTTTCTACAATGCTAACTTTTCAACCGTGGGCCCATCTTGTAAAATTAGTAACCCTAATTTATTTAACTTGGAAATTGAGGAGGTCGGTTGGGTCGTTTTCTTTTAAAAAGGAGCAGCAGCATGCATGGTGAGAGGTGGGGAGGAAAAGAAAAGAAAAGAAAAATCAGCAGAGAAAATAGGGCAGCAACGTGGGTGACACAGCTGGGGAGAAAAAAATAGGCAGCAAAAAAAAAAGGGCAAAAGCAGCGTACAAGAGAGAGAAGGAAGAAGAAGAAGTTGACAATAATATTTGGAGTTCTGCACACTTTCCGAGGCAGGCTACATCTTTGGTACAACAGATATTTTTTTCTCTTCTTATTATTTTAATGGAACTATTTGAACCCATGGGGTTCTAACTTATTGTTAAGGTGAAGGGATGAAATTGTAGGGTTTAATTTTATTTAAGTTCTTGAACAAAATATTTGGATCATGGTTTAATTGAAGTTTAGTTTTCTCATTAATTGATTTGCCTTCTAATTCTTTCTTTCATGTTTTATGTCATGCATACTACAGAGTTAGATTGTTAGATGATTGTTTCAATGGCCTATTTTAATTGTATTAATTATTATTCTTTGACTAAATATGTCATGCATGTCTAGTGCTTAGAAAATAAATATTTTGCCGAGAACAAACTTATTATTTTTGGGATCGTAACTTTTTGGGTCTTTATCGTAAAATCATCGGGAAAGTAGTAGACAAAGGTACTATCATACTACCCGCAAAAANAATATAAATAAAATAAATTTTACAAGGGATTCCTGGATCCTTAACACTTTAATTAATTGGTTAATCTTCATACTTTAGGTTTGCTTTTATTATTTTTAAAATTTCTTTTTCTTAAAAAAATTAGTTAGTTCTTTCTTGATTAGTTAATTCGTAATATTAATTAGTGTGTTTCCGTTCCACTCCTCGTGGGATCGACCTGTATTTGCCGATATCTACACCATAGATACTGTGCACTTGCAGTTATAATTAAATAGTGCTTTTCAAGCCTACCACCAGTGACAGATCTACGAATACAGAAAATGCTAGCACACATTCAACTACAGTAGATGATAATATTGAGCCTCATATTGTTTCACCTACAGATGAATTGGTGGCACCTCCTCCTGTCGATGTAGTAGCACCACCTCCAGTTGATTCGCCTCTAGTTGATGCGGTACCAATTCCAGTTTTGCGACGATTAACCAGAGAAACCAAACCTCCAGAAAAAATGAAAGATTTTTTCACATATCATGCAGTTACATATCCTATGCAGGCCTATTTAACTTATGATAATGTGGCTCAATCACATTCTACTTATCTGAGTGTTATATCAAGTGATCAAGAACCCAAAATTTTTAATGAAGCTAATTCTATTCCAGTTTGGAAGAAAACTATGAAAGAGTAGTTGCAAGCCCTTGATGAGAACAAGGCGTGGGAACTTGTAAAATTGCCTCGAGGTAAGAAAACTGTTGGGTGTCGTTGGGTGTACAAAACAAAATATAAAAGTGATGGGAGTATTGAACTACATAAGGCAAGGTTGGTTGCTAGGGGATTCACTCAAACTTATGGAGAAGATTATAAAGAGACCTTTGCACCAGTTGCAAAGATGAACACCTTTCGGGTACTCATGTCTTTAGCAGCAAATAAGGATTGGAAATTATTCCAAATGGATGTTAAAAATGCATTCTTGCATGGTGATTTGGAAGAAGAAGTTTATATGAGTATACCACCCGGTCATCCACAAGAAAACAATGTCAACTTAGTATGTAAATTGAAGAAGGCTATATATGGGCTCAAACAATCTCCACGAGCTTGGTATGCTAAGCTTAGTTCGTTTTTACTAAAAAATGGGCTAAAAAGGAGTTCGGCAGATCCTTCTTTATTCATTAAAAGAGGTACCTTTGGAACTACAATTGTTTTAGTTTATGTTGACGATATTGTGATTACTAGTGATGATCGACAAGAAATTCTTAACCTCAAGACCATGCTACATAGAAGGTTTGCTATTAAGGATTTGGGGATATTAAAGTATTTTTTAGGGCTCGAAGTTGCCTACTCAAAGAAGGGTATTTTTCTGAACCAAAGAAAGTATGTGCTGGGCTTGTTACAGGAAACAGGAAATATGGGAGTTAAACCTTCAGAAACTCCTATTGATAGTGGTACTAAACTTGATAATAAAAGTGAGTTATTAACCAATGTTGGTCAATTTCAAAGATTAGTAGGTAAGCTAATTTATCTCACTATTACCCGTCCCGACATAGCTTATGATGTGAGCTTAGTAAGCCGCTTTATGCATGCTCCACGGGTTAATCACATGAATGTTGTCACCAGAATCTTAGAGTATTTAAAGGGTTCACTAGGAAGAGGAATATGGATGCATAAGAATGGACACAGTTCCATTTCTGGACACTGTATCGCTGCATACTCTGATGCTGACTGGGCTGGACGTCCTGTTGACCTAAAATCAACAATAGGATATTGCACCTTTGTTGGAGGTAATTTAGTTACATGGAAAAGTAAGAAACAAAGTGTCGTTTCTCGATCCAGTGCTGAAGCAGAGTATCGGGCAATGGCATCAACCACTTGTGAAATTATTTGGCTTCGAGCCTTGTTGCGTGAATTGGGTTTTGCTCCAACTCAACCAACTAAAATGTTTTGTGATAATCAGGCTGCTATGCATATTGCTTCGAATCCTGTATTTCACGAGGGGACAAAACACATTAAGGTGGATTGCCACTTTGTTAGAGAAAATATGACAGCGAACGTGATATGCACTCCTTTTGTTCACAGTGATCAACAATTAGCATATATCTTTACAAAAGGTCTACCTTCTCCAAAGTTTCAATAGATATTGTCCAAGTTGGGCTCTATCAACATCTTCGCACCAACTTGGGGGGGAGTATTGTTGGAGAAAGACGAGTCGGTGGATTTATTTCCCTTTGTGGGTTGATTGGCTAACCATAATTACTTTTGGCAAGAGTATCTTTAGAACTTGCTAAAATATAAGAACTACTTGTATTTAAATTAATGTGGATGTATCTCCGTCTACACAATATAGAAAACGATCCTCTCTTCTTCTCCCGTGGATGTAGGTTATTATGGCCGAACCACGTTAAAATCATATTGTGTTTTTTGTGTTTGTGTGAAATCAGGATCACTCTACGCTTATGCGGTTCAATTCTGGATTCGGGTGGGACAATATTAGTAAAAAATTCAAAGTCATTGACGAAGTGTGGACAAACTTCATTCAGGTGAGTCAGTTATTGTGTTTTGGTGAATATGAGATTATTGCATGCAACTAATTAACATTTATTAACATTAAAATTTTGCTATTTGCTAGTCCCAACCTGGTCTTGCACACCTTCGTACTGACACTATAGTAGATTATGAGGATTTACGGATTGTAATTAGAAATTCAACTACTATTGGGAGGTCATCCTTCGGTATAGGCACTGATACTGATGCACCCCTCTATGGGATAGAAGAACAAAGAAGATTTGCAATAGAAGATTTAGGTTTTGATGATCACAGTGGGACATTTAAAGCAACGGAACATGAATCACTGAATCAAGCTATAATAGGTCAACCTCTAGCTCAAGGCACAGATACCTGGGTACCATCAGAAAGCACACAAAGAAAGAAACGTATTAGCCATATTGTATTCTGCGAGAGGCGAGGCAGGGCGAGAGCTTAGTCGCCTCGCCTAGGCGCACCTAAGCGTTGACTAGGCGTCGCCCAGATACTGCAACAGAGAAGGAAGGGAAGGAAAGATGGTCGTTCTAAATTGTTTTGGGAAAGAAGATAAAAAGTAACATTTAAATATATGGGTTTTATTTTGTTGTGAGGTAGCTTGTAGTACACACCTTTATCTTGACATTTGGCTAAAAAGTAGTTTGAAAAGACCTAAAGATAGTGACATTTGGCTTTTCTTTTTATTCAGGAATCTTCTTTTGGGCCTAGATATTTCCGCCCAACACACCTACTCTCTTTACTGGTACACCCCAACAATTAATATGGACAGAAAAGCTACACGTCACCCAAAGCTTTTTATTTCTTCTCTCTACATTTGGTTGTTGTCTTTATTCAGATACAGACGGTGTCGGCCAGCCTGAGAAGATGAAGAGCAGCAACAGTAAAGAAAAGGAAAAAAAGTAGAAGAAAAAGAAGAAGAAAAAGAAAAAGAAGAGAGAAGGAGAAGGAGAAGGAGAAGGAGAAGAAGAAAAAGGAGAAGGGTACTTACCGTCACCGGCGATTTCGAGTGGAGGGCCGACGGCACCAAACCCTAGCAGGCAGCTGCCTTTTCTCTTTTTTTCCCCCTCTCTCTATATTGAAAATTTGTTTTTAAACCCTCTTAAAAAATGTTTTAACCGAAAAAAACACACCAAAATTTCATTTTTTTTTTTAAAAAAAACTGTTAGTTTAGGGGCACCTCGCGTTGGCTCTGGGGCGACCGCCTCTTTGTGACACAGGGCGAGCCTAGGCGTTCGCCTAGTCGCGCCTAGGCGACAAAAGCGATAACCTATGGAACATCTGTGTATGCGCTGCGAGCTCCTGAAATTCTCCTCGCCTAGGCGTGCCTAGGCGTCGCCTTTAACAACATAGCATATTAGAACAGAGAATGGTGTTGTTGGCAGCTCATTATACAACACTTCATCTCAAAATCAACTTTTAGAACAACTATGCCTTGATGTGCATAACATGTCCAATAATTTTGATGCAATAGTGGAGAAACGAGGTGTATTGTGGGATGCTATGAAGGAGGTCCCAAGATTGGACATGGAAACTCGATTCAGGGCAATGAAGTTTGTAGTTGGAAGGGAAACTAAAGAGATATTTGTTGGTATATCACCTGAGAAGCGCTACGAATGGATAAAGTTTCAGATGAAAGATGATTTTTATTCATGGGATAATTGAGGAAGCTTAGGACTTATAAACTTTTTAAATTTGAATAAATTTAGTGGGTATTTGTTGTTCTCCATCCGACATTAATTCAGTTTTTTTTTAATTTTTTTTAGAGTTATTTTAAACTTTATTTTATTTTGTTATGGATTGCATAAAATAAATAAAAGGTTATGAACTTTATTTTGTTAAGGATTGTAATAATCTGAAAGCTTATAAACTTGATTTTTCCTTTTGTTATTTATTTTTAGGTGCAAAATGTCTGAGATGGACATAGATGAAAATAATATGTTAAGGGAAGATGAAGAGGAAGAATTGGAGCTCATTACTTCTTTATTGATGAAAATGATTGTCGTAGTCAAGGTAATTATTGTAATAATGACTATCACAGGTCGGGAAAACGAATATATTGAACGTCCACTAACAAGACGACCAATTACATCAAGTGGGTACTTATATATAAATAAAATATTGAATGAGGATGCTGAAGATTTTCGACAAAGGTATAGGATGTATCTCTATGTTCTTTAAAAATTACGTGCTATCATTAGGGAGAAAACACTTTTACAAGATACGAGATACATTTGTATCGAAGAAATGCTTGCAACTTTTCTACTCACAGTGGGCCAAAATAATAGTTACTGTGTAACACATGAGACATTTGGCAGATCCCACTTTACTATTAGTAGAAACGTTAACAAGATGTTGTAAGCCTTGAATACAATAACACCGGATATGATAACCAAACCTGCTTCGACAATGTCGGCTAAAATAAGAGATAGCACATGATTTTATCCTTACTTTAAGGTGAGTTATGAATAATATATTTTTTTATTATAAATAAATTATTAATTATTTAAAAATACAAAAATTAATTTCAGGATTGTATTGGAGCTATTGATGGTACACATATCCCAGCTATAGTATGCGGACGTGATGTAAGCAGTTACCGTAGTCGACATGGAAAAAACTCACAAAATGTATTAGCAGCTTGTAATTTCGATTTGGAATTCATATATGTGCTAGCTGGATGGGAGGGATCAGCTCATGATTCGAAGGTGCTAAATGATGCATTGACAAGGAGAAACGACTCAAAGTCCCACAAGGTACCTAGTTATTTTTTTGTACTTAGGGTGAACTATTTTTAAATTTACATATCTAATAAATGAATATATATGTTTATCAATAGGTAATACTTCTTAATGGATTGTGGATTTTCAAATCGACGACAATTTTTAGCTCCATATCGTGGTGTCCGATATCATCTACAAGATTTTTCTGGTGAAGGTGGTCACCCAGAAAATGAGAAAGAATTGTTCAACCTTCGACATTCTTCCTTGAGAAACGTAATTGAGAGAATATTTGGTATTTTTAAATCGCGATTCACAATTTTTAAGTCCGCACCTCCATTTCCATATGAGATACAAGCACACATAGTTCTTTCTTGTGTTGGACTACACAACTTTCTTCAGAAGGAGTGTCGTTCAGATGAATTTCCTTTAGAAGAAAAATGGTGACACTTCATTGTCTTCATATCATCAATCAACGAGAAGAAGCTAATGAATGGCGAGCTGGTATAGCTTCTAATATGTAGAGAGATGCTACAAATGGCATTGAATAATAATAGTTCATTAAAGTTTGATATTTATGTCTTAGGTAGATTCATTAATAATGATGCATTACTCTAATAATTATGGCTTCTACTTCGATAGTTAATTGTTTTGATCCTCTTATAAATCCTTGTCAATCTTTATAAATCCATGAAAGAAATCTGGCAAACTCCATCATAATCCAAAATATGAATCTTTAAAAATCCTTGGAGTCTTTTAGGATACATTATAAATCTACTGGATTCTGCCAGAATCCATAAAAATCTATCACTTAAAAAAATTCATCACAATCTTTAAATATCCAGATTGAATACACCCCCTAAGTGTTTTAGCCATTGAATCCCATGTTGCTGGATATGCCATATATTGGTGAAGGTTTTTCTCCAAGTCTAAATTGATTTATCCATAATCATAAATCTCCATTATGCATGATGTCTTGATTTCTTCAACCTGAGAATCATGAATCCTATTTGTGTATGGTCGGGCTCAGACTTGACTTATATTGCGAACCTGATATCGGTTTCGCTCAAGCTTGGGCTTAATATATTTATCTTCAAGTTGGCCTTAGGTTAATCTATAGCCCGACCCAACTTGCCCGAGTTGCACCCCTACAAAGGTAAGTGTGTGAAATAGAAATGGGTGTAAAGAATGGGTTAAGGGTTTAAACAACTTTTCATGGTGAGAATAATAATAAAAGGAAAAATTTTGAAGGCACCCCTAGAAATGTTATTGGTAGGTTCCGTTGGTTGGATTTGGTCAATTTAATTTGACTCCATAATTACTAGTGCCAACCCAGTTTGGTCAAACCACCTCCTCTTTTTTTTTTACTTTCTCTCTATAAACCTATCGAAAGAGAGACGTGAGTGGGTTTTTGGGGTTTGAAGGATTCTCCAACAATCAACCTCATTTGACCAAAAGTGCGAGCCCAAATAAGATTAGGCTGCCAACAACAACAAAAGTAAATTTAGGGGTGCCTATAACTGGGGCCTGCCAATAAATTTTTAGAGGGCGCCTATAAAACAACTCTAATAAAAGCCCGACCCACCTCTTAAAAGTAGCTATGTTTTCGCGATCACCATAATGAGCTATTTTATCATGGATATAAATTGGGCTTAAACCCAACAATGTTTTCATGGGCCTGACCTATATGGTAAATGTAGAAAAACTCAAAAATCAAAAACCAACCCGGATTCCTAAAGCCAGACGGTATCTAAGCACGTCTGATAAGTACAAAAGAGAACCCTAAAATTCAAACCACACTGAAAAGCTAAAAAGTCACTGCCGTGCAGTAATCCTCACCTCACTCGTCTTTGAGAATTGAGAGCAAAAAGGAAAGTTTATAGATATGGGAGAGAGACTTGACTTCCCCCTCTCTTTCTCTCTCTACAAATCTACATCTCTATACATTTATACCTACTCAAACAAAGCCTCAAACGTCATTTGTCAACTACTTCCAGTAGTTCCTTCAGAAACACTTTTTTTGGTTTTCCAAAACAACCCTCTCTCTCTAAATCTAAAAATCTTACTCTTACCCTTGTTGTCAATAGTTAGATTTTGGATTCGTTTCAGCCTTTTTTTTAACTTGACCTGCTTTTAGGAATGTAGGTCCAGTCAATATCATACAATCATAAAGACGAAAATACCCCTCTTGACTGTGACAGAATGAGGGGTACTTTTTTATTTTCTAACCTTTATATTAAAAGGACCATAACAGGGGGTGATAATAATGGTAAGGCTCACTTAATTTTATGGTCAATAATAGATTGAATTTAAAATGTGTTTTAATAAAGGTTATCATCTTTTGGTCAAACAACAAAAAATTTAGGGCCCGTTTGGTTTGTGATTGGAAAACTTATTTTCAAAAACTAATTTACACCTAAATTAACTACATTTTGTATCACATCTAAAATTATTTTTTTGACTTTACTATAAAATCCTAAATGATTTCCTTGAAAACAAAGAAAACAACATTTTTTGTTTTGTAAAATCATACATGATTTTATTGTAAACAAAGAAAACAACATTTTTTGTTTTGTAAAATCATACATGATTTTATTGTAAATCCTAAAACAGTTTTGGATGTAGTACAAAATGCATATTAGTTTAGGTGTAAATTAGTTTTTGAAAATATGTTTTCCAATCGCGAACCAAACAGGCCCTTAAATTTTTATTGTTTAACACTTTTCTTCTCACTCGATCCATAAGTTTAACGAAATTTTTTATCATCTTATTCAGCATCACAACATCGAGCACATTCAACCTCATCCGATTCCAACATTTCGAATATTAAATCTTACATATGGGAGTCTTATATGGTAAGAAATAAACTCTTAATAGAATTTTTTTTTCATAAAATGAGTTTAGCGAAGGCATTGAGTTATCAAAATTTATATATAAAAAAGCTTTTTAGAGAAAACTAAAAGTTCAAATTTTAAAATAAATAAATAAATAAAATTGGTTATACATGTTTGGCTCTGAGTTCGGACAATACACACTCTGTTTTTTTATTTTTATAGAAAGGCATATGTTCGGTTGTTGGCTGGAGTTAAATTTAAGTTAGTTTTTAAAAATAAGTCAAAGGCATTTAATTTGGTCGAGTTAGCCCTTAATAGTAGCCCTTAACATCAACATGTAGCCTTTAACTTAGGTGGCCCTTATCAGTTGCCTATGCGATAGATATCAGAGCTATAATAATTAGTGTTCAGTATTTGATATTTTTAAAAGAGTGGAGATATCCCCATCCTCACTTACACTTGGGGATATCCTAGGATTTTATTTGTTGGTCAAATTTCAGTTTGACCAAAAATTGAAGAGATTTATTTTTTGGGGCATTATCTTCATTTATAGTAAAATATGAAAACTATTTTATTCCCACCTATAAAATAAAATATACTCCACCATCTTCATCTTTCCCACCACCAACTCCACACCAGTACATTACCAAAAAAATTTCAGATACGAGATCTGAGAAAGAGAGAGGGATAGAGAGAGAAAGAGGAGAATTCTCAGATCTGAGATTTCTCAGTCTAATGTTAGGATAATATTAAACTTGCAGCAAAATTCTACATAATTTCCTACTGAAAACTAATCCAACGGTAGAACTATTTTTCACATACCCTTGTGATTTGCCTCCATTCTAAAATGATATATGCATCTACCGTAAATTGTGCATCCAGTAAGAAATTCTGTCGGCTTTTTGTCAAACCTAACATCACGGTCAAAGATCTTTAACCCTCTAAAAAAATTACTTTAAATGTCAGTCGTCCATTCACTTTATTTAACTCTAAATTAAGTGATCATGGTGTTAGAGGTCTCTGATTGAGTTAATTTTGTGTAGGTATCATATAAATATTATACCTACAAAAATGAGCTGATTTAAAGATCTCTAACATACAAAAAGTATCATACAACTTTATCCTTATCATGTACAGAGTTAATGAAGCTCTAAAAAAAAAAAGATTGATGATATTGGTCATCCTAGTAAGAAAACAATAATTTGTTTTATTTTTTAAATAACCATCCCACCAAAAGTACCCCCACCCCTACCACATCATCATCTCCATTTTCCATCGTCGTTGTCGACGCCGCCGGCGTCACTATACTACTAATATATATATACCGGCATACCGTCGAACCCTAGACTTTCTTCTTCTTCTTCTTCTTCTTCTTCTTCTCTCTTTCTCTCTCTCCCTCTCTCTATCCTCTAGATTTCTCTCCCCTCTCTTCCCCACTCTCTCTGATCTTTTTCTATTTTCGAGATCTGAAAAACATTTCCAAACCTTCCCACCGATCTCTCTTTCCCCCTCTCTCTGATCTCTTTCTCTCTTTTCTCACTGCGACGACGGTGTTGAAGGTGGCAGAGTAGGGTGATGATGGAGACGATGGGAAGATGATGATAATGGTGGAATAGGTGGGGTGGTGGAGATGGACATGATGATGGTGGTGGAGGTGGTGGATGGGATTTTTTTTTTTGTTAGGAGCGGTAGTGGTGGTGGCAAAGTGGTGCGTATTTTAAGTGGAGTGTAAAACCCAAAATCCTAGTTAGGATGGCTTATAGTATCAAAATTTGTTAGGATGTTTCATAGTGTTTGCTAGGATGCCTAATATCATCACTAAAAAAACTCAAAGTCCAACGAACCGCAGGAAGCGTCATTAAATAATGAGTTCACGCACGTGTGGATATTAACAGTTCCCAATAAGAAATGGACACGTTGACGCACACCATGGAGAACAAAGCATGGAATCATTATGTAATCACCACCGAGTAGTAATCATCTGTTGTTTTGATTGATGTATTTGGATCCATAAATGCGCAAGGGCATTACTAGAGGGACACCAGATTTTGACATCTAAGATTACATCTGCTTATTTTATTGATTGAAAACGAATCATGAAAAAGCATTAATTCCATTTCAGCCCCTCATACCACTTTTAAAAAGCAGATGTAATATTTGGTGTCAAATTTTGGTGTTATTCTAGCAAAACTCAATGCGCAATCCGTTGTTGTACAACTAAGCTAACCGAACAGAATCAGAACCAAAACTGAAGGAATTGAATTTGCAATGTTTGATTTCATTCACCTATTTCAATATTGGAACCGGAACTACTGTGGATCAGGATTGTTAGTGTGATTACTACTTTCAATTCTATGTTCGTACGTACTCTGATATTTGATGAATAATATCAAATAATAAGAACCGTTAACTTGATAATAATAATAATCAACAATAAATCACTCCTATATTAATTTTATCTGTTAAAAAATTGACTTAATTGGTTCTAGTAGCACGAATACGATGATTCGACACAGAAATTATACAGATGCTATTTTCTTAAATTTTTAATTAAAAATACAATATCAGATATGCGAAATCAAGATCAATTCTTTTTTATTATATTGTGACAAATTACGATATCATAATCCAAATGATTTCGAACTGAAATTGTTAATGTTGTAATGGTTACAATTAGGTATCTTGGGATACTGGTAATTATTCCAGTTCAATTTGATTTGATTTTGGAAATGGAAACGGATAAGAACCGGAACTGAAACACTGATATTCTTATTCTTACTACACGTGGGGTGGTACTAGTAAGAGCGTTGACAAGTTGTTGTTAGTATTAAATGTAAACGAAGTTGAAGCCTCGAAGGGGGGTGGGTGGGTAGTGGTGTCAAATTGGTAAATCTATAAACGACGAGGGGCCAACTGTTAGAAAGCGACTAATCAATTGTTTTACCAATTGCCGCTGCCATCGACTCAGCGTGCACAACGCCCGAGGTCGGACAATATCTCTGCTACACTGATCGGGCCTCACAAATCGGGCTCGTCTTTTCATAAAACACAAAACTTCAAAAGAAGGAATTTGAGATCCCCAATGTACATGCTGCTCTCTGGTCCTCCTCGCCAATCCCACGGGAAATCCTCGCATGGGAGAGACTAAAAAAATTTGAAGCCTATTATTATAGGGGATGATATTGGGCAAAAAAAAAAAAAATTGGATGGGGAAAGCTCTTTTATCTCTACCCAAAAACTATAGGAAAATGATTTTAGAATACATAGATAGATTGAGGTGGCACTCCACATCCATCATCTTTTGTGTTTGTGTGTGAACGACACCTTAATCTGTCCTACTGGACAGATGTAAGGATAGGTCCCAATAGTAGTGCTAAAAACTACAACCTAACACCTTCACCTTTCCCATTACCATCACCACCACCAGTACTGCCCTTCAACTATCGCTTCCACCTCCACAAAAAATATACCTATTCTATCACAATTATCTCAACCGTTACGACTGCCAACCCCACTCCATCACCTCCACCTCCTCCATTACTGCCTCCATTTCATCCATCACAGAAAGAGAAGAATACATTATCTCTCTCCCCTAATCAACCCCCCCTATCCAAATATTTTTTAGTATTTGTCTTTTTTCCTCTCTGATAAACAAGGAGGCAGTGGTGGAAGTGGAGGCCATAGTAGAGGTGCAGAAGATGATGTTGGGTTTAGTGATCTAAAGTTCCCCTAATCAACTCCCCCTATCTAAAATAGTTTCCCCTTTATTAGGCCCCTTATTAAAAGGGACTTTATTAGGACATACACTTAACCTAGGAATGCTCAGTTAGTGGGCACCTAATACTTAATTTGGCCAGGGGAAGCTCATTTTACTATGGTGTTCTTATTTTTTACATCCCACAAAAATAACTACACCCCATCCCTACCATCGTCACCGTCACCATCCCCATCCCCACTGCCACCAATACCACCCCACCCCCATCGGCATAATCACCACCAACACCACTCCACAATAAGATTTTAACTGACTGTGTGTGGATAGGGAGGTCTACTCACACCCTAGGGACTAGTCGGGTGCTCTAAGAGGCTCAGATAC
>MVGT01002562.1:109709-131167 GCA_002174775.1 Macleaya cordata
TGAAAAAAATAAAAATAAATAAGGGTAGTCCCACTAAAAATCTTCAAATAGAAATACTTAGGAGAGTCCTCAAGCAAGCCTTCAAATCTCTACCCATGTATAGGAAACACAAAGATGAGAGTAAAAATTGTAAAAACAATTTCATGGTGAAGACTGGGTTGTCAAATAGTGAATCAAATCAGTAAAGCTTTTTGGCCCTCCCATGTTACAAAACAAATGCCAGATGGCTTATGTGGCAGGGTGGGACCTACCACTTTTCCCTCCCAAAAGTGTTATGAGGGGGGTTTTCAACTTATGTGGCAGTGGGACCCACATGCCACATAAGCCATCTGACATTTGTTTTGTAACATGGGGGGGCCAAACAGCAGTACTGGAATCAAATATGGTCTACTCTATTCAGAATAGAGTTTCATTTGTAACCTAACAACTCTTGGTTTTGAACTTTGAATGACTAGGCCCACTACACATGCGTGTTTAGGAATTTTAATATGTTAAAGTGATGTTTATGATTTATACAATATAGATATCGAACCTAACACCTTTTAAGTGCGACTCCCTAATTTCTACTTGGTATATGTGCAACAAAAGTAGGGGTGTAAATTACTAAAATATCCCTACATTCAAATATCTGTACCAAGGAGAAGCAAGCAACTGCACTAGGAATTGAACTAGTGACGATCATTAGCATTCCTGTTTGTTAAATATCAAATGCACCTTTACAGAAGCTCATAGAAGAAATTGATTGAAAAATAGTCATACTTTAAAATTGAATGTTTTGGCACAGAGAAAAAAGAAACATACTCATTCAATAATAGAACCCTAACATATCCTGATGAGATCACTAGAGGTGTGGAGTGGTCCTACTCCTACATCACTCAAAATGATCTCAACATGACAATGAACATAGTAATGGTTATTAGGGTTTTTAGGGTTGAAGTTGAACCCAAATAGCATGACATTTGTGACTCACTATAGAGTTTAGAGTAATGGGTAACTTCAAAGATGGGTTATATTCCTGTCAAATGCTCAAATCATCCTTACAAACAACATTAACCATGGATGGGTGTGTGCATGACCTGTACAATTGCATGTATTCAACAAGTGAACATCAGAAACCCTAATCTAAATAGGCAACCTAAAAGGAGACCCATTTCCCATTTTATTTCACATGCTACTTTACATAACAAACATTTCATCACCCAACAATGAGAGAGAGAGAGAGAGAGAGAGAGAGGAATCCCATCTGTTTTTCTCCCAAAATCATGACTATTATTTCTATTTAGATGAAAGAAAAACAATAGTAGATTTTAAAGTCTAGGTATCATAGTCAAGAAGAAAACAAGACGGCAGGTATGGAGAGGTTATATAGTACTGGATTTCAACTGGATGAGACTACGAAAGGTTCAATTCCATTTACATCTATATTTTTTCAGGACGGTGCTATGTGAACACCCGATCGGGATCGGGTTTTTAAAATCTTTTGTGTTTTAAAAGCAATTAGTACTACCCCTTGTCTAGAGTTAACAAAGGTTGTTTTCCTTGGCTAAAGAAAAGCAAGGAGAAGACTGAGTTCATTGAAAGTCACTAAGAAGTATGCTTTCGCAGTAATACGTTCATCCATTGCTTATTGGGGGAAGAGAAGTCCTTGTATGTTTTAAAACAACAAAAAACCAACACTACCGAATTTCGGCTGTCATGACACACGTAAGATCCCAACAAAGAAGGGGTATACTTCCAACTCTACTAGGCAATATGTGCATAAAAGATGCATTTCATTAGACTCATTTTGCATAATAGTAGGTTTCACAGTTTTAAGGGGTTAGTTATTAAACAGTCCTGTACCATAAGGGTATTTGTATACCTTCCAAATGCAGAACTGTTGGAACGTGCCTTTCTTTTTCTTAACCCAGCTGTGATCACAGAAAACAGTCCCAAGCCTACTTTAGGGTTGGCCGGATTTGCTTGGGCTTGGGTTTGCCATGTTCGCTGGTTGGGCTCCAAAGCAAGCCATTACACCCACCCCAACCTCTACTTCTTACTGAGAGAGAGAGAGAGAGAGAGAGAGAGAGAGGGATTTTTAGTTTTTACATGTAGCCCAAGGCCTTGGCTTAGGCGTAACCCAATTTCGGCGTACACCAGTTTAATTTAACAAGCTGAGCTCAAGTCAAGGTCTTATAACCCAGCCCAAGTTACACCCCTGCATTCAAAAAGTCCATGGGCAGGGGCAAACTTGATCTAGATCACACAACTCAGCCCTAGATAATCCTTGAGAAGTGAGACACTGTGATATAAAACATGTGCTGTGTAGATGCCTGTGTGCCCACCCGTTTAGCTACCATTTTACTTCATTACAGCACACAAAACAACCAGGAAATGAACCAAAAAAATAATGAGACAGACCATCTGATTCACCCTTCTAATTCCAAAGATGGGTCTTCAAAACTAGAACAAAAACAAGATCAGACTAAATAGCAATTTTTATTTTTTATTTTTTATAGAAGATCAGACTAAATAGCAATTGATGAACCACTTACGAAACTAGCTACTACAAAGTATTAAAACAGAAAATTAATTATTTTACCTAACAAGCCCTAAGTTAAGGATACCCCAAGATGTCTGAGGCCAAGACTTCTCTTTAGCCTTCATCACCAAAACCCTAGCCCAAGCAACCCACCCTTCCCAAGACATCCTCTTATCCCAAGGACTCCCCCACTCCAACAAAAGCTTTAACCCATTTTCAGCCTCTTTTTCACCTTCCTCAAATCTCCCTTTTGTCAAATAAATCTGACCCAAAACTACATGAGGCTCACCAACAAATGGGTTCTTCTCAATACACCTCAATAACAACTCCTCAGCTTTCTCTAACCCATTTTTACCCCCATCACAAACAGCCTCCCAATACAAATCCCTTGCAATTATCTGATCCCCAGCATCCAAAACCCTAGTGCAATTCTCAAAAACAGGTGGAACCACTAGTTCAATCTCTTCATCTCTACCTTCATTTGATACATTCCCACCAACCCTTTTCCTCTCTTCAATGAAAATCTCTTCTTCTCTCACTAAAAGTGCATAAATTGCACCCATCCTTGATATGGAGTTCATCCAAAGACCTGGTTTTCCATCACCGGGCCAAAGTGCACCAAAATTATTCCCAGAGAATTCAAGACGACCATTTTCATTATCAAACAAGATATCCTGAAAACCAAATATCTGATCACTAAAATCAGCCATGGTCATCAAAACAAAAATAGCAACAACCCTTCTAGAAACCAAAACTTCATCACCAGTCTTTATATGCTTAACTGAAATTCCTTCAGAAGGGAGAATAGAATTCAGTTTCATCCTCCACTCTTCTTCTGAATTAAAAACACCAGTCTCCTTTGCATTCTTCAATGAGATTTCAGATAACTTAAGATGTTGAACGAGTTCTTGATCAGTGTAATTGAAGAGGAGATCATCATGGATGAGAGATTGGCGAGGGACAATACAGAAAAGATGAATTAAACGCTCAGCAGCTTCACCGACATGATTACGAACGGTGTCGCGGCCCGTCGAAGGATCGAAGATGGCGAGATTGACATAAGAGTTGGAGTAAGCAGAGTGGAAGAGACCACATAGACAGACTGAATTTGGAGAGTTCCATAGTTTTAGGATTTTGTAGATGTCAAGAAGGTGATCAAAGAAACTGCCGTGTTTATGCCAGCATTCGGCGGCACCGACGGAGCGAAGGACGGATACGAGAGAAGGGAGTTTTGGGTCGACGGATTCAAGTTCCCCACGGAGGAAAGGCCGTGCTGCTTCTAAGATGGTTTCGAGATTGCTTTGGGTTGGAGGCGATGGCAATGAAGAAGGCATGTTTTTTGTTTAATTTTCTAGAGAGAGAAACAGAGAGAAGTAGAAGAATTGGTCTCGAAGAAAGGATGGATTGGGATGAGGGAGGGTTTGAGACTTGAGAGGGTGAATGAGAGTCAGTTGTCAATTTAACAGTGTACTTAACGAAAAGAAAACGATGGAAACCAACTGAGGCAGATGAGGATAAAGTTGGACAGAGAAATTTGTTGTGAAACTACGAATAACAATCTTGATACACTAAATTGCCACGTCAGAGATAGATCACTTTTTTCAAAGTATATCTTAACTTTGAATGGTGATTGGAGAGAGAACGACAAAGCCATGATCATTTTGGATTTTGGTGTGCCTTTTTCTTTTTCCAAATAGATTGATATTTGTTTAAGAAATTTAAATTAAAGGTGTTTTGAAAGGTCATTTTAAATTAGTTTTGGGGAAACAAACAAAAGACCAATTCAACTTTTAAAATGTTATATGAAGAAAAAATTTAGGGTGTAAAACACAAACACCACTTTCATATATTATCGATATCTAGCAGTCGATTTCTTACATGATATTTGTCATGGACTTCATCAACGTGTCCGTGGAGGCGTATTCGAGAGTATATCATAGAAGAATGGTTAAATCCAATGATCAGGAATGTGATTCTATTCTAGTGATTGATTTGCCTGTTAAACCCAAACTGACAAAATCGCATTTCCCCTAAAATTGAGAGAATAATCAACCCTAATGAGGAGATGAGTTTGTGATCCCCAAACATGGCATTATGGCTAAGGAACCAATCAACGTTGAGAAACATCCATCTCAATGATATCTACGAATGGATCTAAAGTATAAAAAGCATGGATATGCCAACGTACACGAAACAAAATTTAAAACAAATTTGTTTTTATAAAAAAAAATATGAAATTTTTTTCATCTAATATAGAACAAATATTAGTGGCTATGATTGTTAGAATTTGACATAAGAAGTGACAGAGGAAGCTGTCGGTGACTTATAAAAGGAGAGAATTGGGTCCCCTAAAAACAATTGAAGAATCAAGTGTATCAGCAAGTGGCAAAATTGGTTTAAGATAAAATATGGTCACTCACTCATAAAACATAAATGAGTTCAAGAACACTACTAGAGAAAAGGAATCATAACGCAACAATTACTCATAAATAAAAGACTGATTCCTCTCAAAAAAAAAGCGACTGAACTATTGGGCACAGTAGAAACAGAAATGGGTACTTTAAATTTTGCCATTTTTTTAGGAAAAAAAAAAGACAGATAAAAACAAACACATATGCATGACTTGTTGTTATGATAGTAGAATATCCTTGAGATCTAAGGAATAACTTACATCTCTCCAATTGGTCGTCTTTCTTTTAAAAATATTCGGCCAATTTTCCGATGCTATACAACTAAAGCCCATGTGTGGCCGATGAGTAACAAAGTTGAAGTTCCAAACATTCAAGTTAATAGAGCTAATAACAACTTCGTCGTTAATAATTTTCCTTTCTTTGTACTTCTTCCAGGGTTCCAGTTATATTCTTAAACCACAGAAATTTAAGCAGATGATGAGATTAAATACCTTCAAGACATTCTGTTCTTTACACAGCTTCAACAAGCCTTGCACGAATTGACTCCAGATCTGATACTTTTCTGACGCTGCAAATAACCAGGAAATATCATAAGTTATTAGCAAGATCATTCTAAGCACAACAAAAATACAACAGTCATCACCACAGTCTTAATTTAGATACCATTTAAAATACTTTCATTTTACCGGAAAATCATTAACCTAACAGTCTTTCTTTAGGCTTTCTTTTTGTTTTTATAAGAGAAGTAAGATATCAGCTAATTAAAAAATAGCCAACAAAATGATAAAGAAAGGGTGCCTAGGGAACTAAGAAGAACAAGAATAAAGACGGTAACGGTACTCTTTTATCCTCTCTTTTTTTTTTATAATAAAACGGTACTATTTTATCAGTATAAACATTATTAGACGTGCAGACAAACGAGGAGCCAGGGCCAAGTTCAGATGTTGTCCAATTGAGACGTAGGTGGCCTGGCTGCAGCATGTGTGCATGTGTACTGTTATATCAACATTCTACTACACATTCACAACCAATTGAAAATTGTACTTACGATATAGCTGAACTGGAGCTTCTATAAGAAAGTCTAGAAATTTTTACTTACTCATAAGAGTTAAAGTGCCACAGCCCAGCCAACTACCATATACACTTTAGGAATGCAATTATGTGCATCCACCTTAGTGGAGGGTGAACATTACTTGCATTCATTCATCCAACTGTTGTTGTTATGCAGTCAAAGAATGGGGTGTTTGACTGCATGACATGACGGCTGAATGATGGCCGTAATGTGCACCCTCCATTAAAGAGGGTGCACAAAATCGCACTCCATTTTTAGACAGTTCAACATGAAAAAAGATGGGTCCATCAGTTGGGGGATTTGAATGAGATAAGAATAAAGTGTTGAAGAATGAATTGTCTTACAATGTATACAATAAACTATAAACATGAGATACAATGTACGTCGAAAAAATATAAAAAAGCTAAAAGGGAAATAAAAGGTGTTTAAAAATATAAAGGTGCTAAAAGTTTTTAGTCTAGTAATCTAAGTATTCCACATAATACGTAAGGTACAGGTGAAAGCTGCATGGTACTGCAAGCACTCAGCACAATCACATATTTCCCAATGTTAGAATTTTGTTGATTTGCCCAAGCCTATTTTGTTTTTCTCCTTATGCATTAAACAATTTATATTTCCACATAGATTACAATCGATATGATCTGGCCCCTCTTAAAAGTTTGTGATCATTTCAAGTACATGATTCATACATGAGGCAGCATTTATGGCATGGTTCTACTTTCTTGCTTATCCAACAAAGAAAATAAATATAATGCAGCATCAAACTTCAAATCCCCCCCATCATCCATCAATGTCACAAGGCCAACATGCAAGGGCCTCTAAAGTATGAACTTATCTGGGATATCGTCTTTAGCACAAAAGTCCGCATGCCAGTCAAACCCAACATATTCTTGGCCATGGTCAACTCAGTATGTGGCAACTCACCAAGTTAAGTTCCTTGACACCCTCCCCTTCTGCAGTGCCAAAGATCTTCAAATGCCCAAGGACAACAATGGCAATGGAACAGGACACAAGCCAGACACGATTCATATCTTTTTCTCAAGTTATTTCTAATGAAATAGAATGCATAGAATATTCTAATAAAGTGATTGCAGATACAACTTAAAGGAGAGCTATTCGCTGCATGCATGCCACTTGGAAAGGATAGAGGGCAAAGAAGCAAAATTTTCATGCAGTGCACATTATCAAAACTCACTCGTATGACATAAAGGATGATGTTACCTGTACAACAGATCCCCACTAGATACTAACTTCTTGTGAATCCAATCTGGAACCAACTCTTCCAACAAATCAAGCTGCTCTTCAACTTCTCCTGCACATTAGATTGAACAACACACAGTAACCATATAAACTAACTGATCGAAGAAAAAGAGTAACGATATAAACTATAAAACACAAAAACTCATTAGTCAAAATTCTACAGAAGGAACTTGTACTTGTCTCAACAATCCAAATATCTTCTGAGATTATCTTGTGCACAAGCTCCTGTTTCGTGATTGAAGAGCAGTTGGTTGACTGGAATATGCGGTGGATCAGATTAATTAGATTAGGCAAGGATGCAAGCATCTGTTGGTGCTTTGTCAAAACTGTTTGACTCATCTTCTGAGAACTATTCTCCTCTACCTGCAGAAGTAAGAACGTCATTAGGCGTGACAAAGAATGTAATGAGAAAATAAAAACACATCTTTCAACGTATTAATAAGTTAAACAGACATTTAACAGGTTTATCGATTCAATAAGACACTTATACCAGTCAACAACACATTTTCATTTCGAAATACATGCCTTCAAAGTTCAAAGTCTTAGCCTTGTATCAGTTATACTAGGCCAATATCTTATCCTAACCCCTTCATAGCAGAATCAGGCAGGTCATAGGGCAAGTTAAGACTACGACAGGAACAAAATAGGGTAGAAGGATCATACCGTCTGGACAAGTGGAGGAGATGCTGTGACACCATCTACCACAAGAATCCTTTTTGCTGCTGCAGTCTGAAGGTTGTTATCCCTGTACTGTTTAGACTCGTCTGGAATGGAGCTTGAAGCATTTCCATCACCTTTCAATGGCGAGAGGAAGTTCAATGACCTCTTTGCAACCAAATGGCTTGAAATCCCAGACTCAGAGATAACCTTGTCATCGGAGCTGGATACTGATCTCCTTTGTGGTGTGGGCTGTGCTGGTGTCTCTATCATCAACTGATGTGGACCAGAGACAGACTTCATAGGAGAGTTTTCACAATCACTCGAACTTACAGAACACTGGGGACCAAATATCAGTTCAGATAGGGACTTGAGGCTTGTGGATTCGGAAACTTGAAAAACAGGTTCTTTCTGTTGCAGGTTTTTGATATCTTGGTTCATTTCATTGCCAGGCTTCAAAGGTACAGGAGGGAGTGGGGCTGCTAAGAGATTAGTTTTTTCTGTTTCTGGGACAATAATCTTCTGGGAAAAGCGCCTACTAAAAGATGGAGATAAATGGGCTGAGTTTGACAATGGCTCAAGCTCAATGGAAGTTGGACGAGACTCTATGCATGACCCCTCTGGCAACGGCTCTTGAAAATTAAGTTGATTCTTTTGGCTAATTAGAACTGGTAATGTGGCCTCTGGGATGTCACAACCCTGTTATCCAAAATGCACAAACAAAATTTCAGTCCATCCTAATTTTATTACTAAGTCAAGGGACATTGTCAATTTTCAGTAAGGTCAATCATTAGTCAAAGACTCGAAGAACTATAGATAGTTAATGACATTCCTCCAAGTGATAAAAAATTAAAAAGACATGTAGCACAAGTGCAAACTGCTAAAAAGATGTAGCATACATGCAGGAATTTGGGGATAACACCATTTAACTGACCACCTATGAGATACCCAGGTCCACTTTTGATCAGATGATCTTAACAATACGATCTACCATAGCCTTTGAGGATGTCAACTTTTAGTTGACATTACCAAATTGACTTTACCTAGAAACTCCCATAGATAAAACCAGTTAAAAGGTGTTGCACACTTGCAACCCACCCCACCCCCAAACACCAAATCAGCCTGCTCTTGCAAGTACTTTTCCTACATTGCTTTTTCACCATCTTTATTTTTTTGCAATCCAATCATTGCAGCTTACATTTCTCAAAGAACGAGACAATAACTATTATATACCAGAGCAGTACCTCAGGAAGGTTGGTAAAGAAAGTTAAGAGCCTCTCATGGAAAACTTGGCGCAGGACCATAAATGGAGATTGGTCTGGATGAGCTTCTATGACATCCAATAGTAATGTAACTTTCATGTCTGGCTTCATGCACAGGTTTTTCTCGTCCCGAACAAGGATCTTCTCAACCTGAACTGCTTCCGGAAGTATATATTTTATCTGTGCAAGATGGGTGTATGACAACTTTCTGCCAGAACAAAGAGTTCATCGTCAAATCCAATGGAACTAAATGTTGAAAAACCTGGAATTAAATAAGGATTCTCACACAATGTCCAAAACATCACACACACGAGATATAACTGGAACTTTTAATCCAGAGTTTCCTACTGACTTTGACATAAATAATATAAGAGAGAGAGAGAGAGAGAGAGAGAGAGAGAGAGAGAGAGAGTGTGGTAATAGGATAAGTTCAATATCCTCCCCCGAATGCCACACAAAGATTTTTGGGGGGAGGGGGGGTGTTGGGGTTTCTGTTTTTCTCTTAATGGGAATCGAATCCCTTTAGAAAGAAGATCTTTTGTCTCATGGTAGCCTGCTCCAGTCCCCTTACGAAACTTTGGGGACCTATCATGAGATTTATGGACAGTATCTAATAGTAAGAAGTGTCAAAAAAGAAATTCACAAACGGAAATATGAAATTCAGACTCATGTGACCGTACAACAATGTGTTGAACTACTTCAACAAGTCTGCGCGTGAGGTATCCAGCATCTGATGTTCGTACAACAATGTGTTGAACTACTTCAACAAGTCTGCGCGTGGGGAAATAAGAAATCTGAGTAGCCACAGTAGGGAAGTCTAACAAAGATTGATTAAGATAGTTTGGGCCTATACAACAAAGCTCAATCATGGCGCTAGAGAACTTAAGTGCAGAGCGTGGAAGGTTACACAGGTCTGGAGCCTACATGGTTACGAGTCTACGGCTGATTTTGGTGAAGATATCATGGAGAAGCTTATCTTTCTGTGAGGAAGATCCCCTTAAAATCAGACCTAGATTTCATCAAAAAAAAAAAAATCAGACCTAGATTCATTGGGTCATCACCACGAGGACCCTGTAGAGAGCCACCTAAGAGTGAGAATAATACTGACGAAAGTAAAGACAAAACCTAGTTTAAATGTGATAGTGGAAATAATTATAAAGCAACCACTACTCCTAGGAAATTAACAATTAAGTGGAAAATAAATAAAGATTTGCATCCGAAATCTGAACATTAACCTTCAATCTCCACATACCTTTTGGTGAGTACCTCCACCTGTGTGCAGATATTTTGAAAAGTTGGCAACTTCTTATAAAGACTGAGCAACCTGACAGAACTCCCTATACGATAAAAGAACTCAGCTAATATCTTGTATCTGGTACAAGAGAAGAATGGTGATTATTAGTGTAAAGTTCAAGATGATCACCAACAAAATACAAAATGAAATACACTAGCTTCCTTTGGACTACCCACTTGTCAGGGAGTTTGACTGCTTCGTCTTCAGTGCTGTTACCTTCATTCTGTTCAACTGCCCTTAAAGGTAAGGCAACTCCTCTGTTCTTAATCCTCGGAGGATGGATTGTCTTCTCTGGAGTAGGAGATGCAAGGTTATTTATGGAATCATTGCTCTTAACAATTTCCGCACTTTGGGAAGGAAAGGCACTTGATTTCTTCGCTATAGGAGGATCACTTTTACATTCGAAATCGAGGACATCTTGTGTGGTTTCCTCGCATCTTTCTTGTTCCATGCTTTAAACAATCTGGAATGGATAAAAAAATTAGACTAAACAAGTCTTCAGGTATTTGAAGAACTCGAATGTGCAGAAACTCAGAGAGAATGATCATAAAATGCTTGAATGTGGAAATAGGGTAAGATCATAGTTTTAGAAAAGGTAAATGAGAGAAAGGAGCAATGCAGCAAGCCATGAAAAGAAATAAGCTTAACCATCGCTGCCAAAAGAAATACGGGATCTGAAAGAGAAGAAATTATGACATATAAAAAAGAATTATGATGTATATTCCAACATGTAAATAATATACGTAGAAAAGGTACTCTCCTGGCTCTTCAGGAAACACATATAAAGGGAAAGTAGTGGCTTCAAATAAAAATTAGAAGGAAAAATCCTCCTCTTTTTTTTTTATAAAATATTGAAGGGATGGGAAGGTTGAAAAAAGAAAATTTGAATCATTGGTGCCAAAATGGAAATCTAAACAAGGCCTTAAGATAAATATAACAGTAAAGAAACATTCTTGTTAAAAGCAATTGCTTTAACAACCAGTAAACAATAGAGAAATAGATATATAGTCAAGTAAAAAGTAGAATAACAACCTAAAAACATCTAAAAAAATATTACACACCCAAGAATTTAACGGAGGACACTGCATCATCTAATAGTTTATTCATCCAAACAACAACAAAGAATAAAGTTGTTAAAATGTAAAATTTCACTAGCTTAAGAGAAGAATATGTGAATTAACACGCACATCTAAAGGTGAGGTTTTCGCAGCTATTATTAATTTATAAGAGTAACTACAGCATTAGAACAGGTCATGCACCATTACATTATATCATATATGTGGGATACTTCAATTTTTCATGTTGTTATTTCTTACCTTGATCGTATAGTTCACAAGATTTGATAACAAAAATATTCTGAAGAAAAAGTACCCAACACACTTATACTAGGCAATGTAACTGTTATAACTGTGAACATTATAACCCACCTACTTAAATTTCATTAACTAAAACCTTGCTTTCAGGAATTAACAATGCAGAAGAGTAAGGTAAGAAAAAATTATTTTATGTATAGTAGCTAAGAAACCCCAATTTGAGCATCTCAGATTCATTCTTAACATTTACAATTCAAAAGCAATCAATTTGATCGACGAATTTGTTCACTGGGAGCACAAACTAACTAAAGATCAGACAAATTTACCACTAACCAAGATGGTTTTATCAAATATGCTAATTTAACTGGACTAGTAAGAATCAATTAAAACTCGTTTCGACTTCAATTTGACTCATGCAGCCATTTATCCCAGACAAAACATGAAGATCTGAATCGGATTAAACACAGAGTATAGTAGAAAAATTATAGAAAACAATAATTAGAAATAAAAATCCCGATTATCAGTAACAAATGTGTTAAGAGAGAAGCAGATTATACAACAACAAACATCAAATCAACTTAAAATGCACGAAAACTTACAATAAATAAACGAACAAAGACGTGTCTAGGGCAGAATTAGGGTTTCCAAAAATTACGACAATCCTCTCTGCTTTTCCGAGCACCTGAAAACCCTAGACTTCTGAGAGGAACAGGGAAAAAATGAAAGAACGGGAAAGTAGTGATACGAGGGAGGAGGGAAAACGGTCTTCAAAAGATATTTCAAGTGACGTAAATAGCCCTAGACATATCACGAATTTACTTTTAAGACGTAGTAAAGAAGTCTATCTCACGATTCGCGCGAATCTGGATGCAATGCTATGCTTATGTTACATTGTTGCGTAATGTACTCCCACGATTACTCTCAGGATGAGGTGGCAAGATCTGCTTCAAACTTTAGAGAGTTTGAAGCAACTTTACACAAGCAGATCTCGCCACCTCAATTTGGGAGTCATCCTGAGAGTCAGCCTGGAAGTACCTACAGCATTATCCTGCATTAGTCACTGGCTGAAATGCTGAATTTAGAGTTCGAGCCTTCGAGTCATACTAGTCGGAAGACTTAAAAAAATATGTTAAACTAGTTAGGGTAAGGGTTGACGAACTCGACCCGCGAGGCCAGAGTCAGGTTTTGCTATGTAGGTCTAACATTAGTAGGGGTGGGCGCGTTAGCTGCTCTGTCCGGTGCTCGTTCCAAGTTGCCCGAGGAAATCTTATGAAGATGGGTGATGTTAGAACTACAGCAAGGTCTACAACAGGTTCTACAACAAGGTGCATTCATGGTGAGTTTTATCACTTTAAAATGCGAGAGACTCATGAAGGTGCGTGGAATTCACACATCTACCATCGAATTCACCTTGTTGTATAAATTATTGTAGACCTTGTTGTAGGTTTAACATTATTGTATGGGGATTGCCCAAATTAGTTGTTGGAATCCTAAGCTTTTTAGGACCAAAACACAAAGAATTTGCAGGGTCTACTTAAATAGTCCTTAGAGGGCATTTGGCAACCACTTAAGAAATTGCTTAGTCAAAAAGTAAAAAAGTATGTATGGTAACATTTTTTCAAAGTGACTTCTAGGAGCAAAAAAGTTGCTTCTTTTTAAGAAATTTTTTTATTTTTTACTTCTCAGAAGTTACTTCTACTCTAGTACCGTGTAGCAACTAATAACTTATCATTTTTTGACTTATAAATCAGTAGTTTACTATATAAGCTTCTCTTTATTTTTGATTTCGAAGTATGTACTTTTGCTTTTTTAAGAAGTAGAAGCACTTCTGTTTCTGGTTGGCAAACACCCTCTAAGCAAAATCTACAATGATCATAGATTTGGTTCGGTTGAAATCAACACAAAGTATATTTTATGTGTATATAGAACCATTCTTTTAGGACTGTATGTGCTCTTATCCCAAACAGAAAGATGTCAGAAGGATTTTATATTTTAGACCTATCAATTTTTGTAATGTGGCCTACAAAATAATATCCAAAATCCTAATTAATATTATTTTTTTTTTAGCAATCCTTATGGACAAACTTGTCTCCCCAAATCAAAATGCCTTCCTCACTAAAAGGCACATATCTGACAATGTCCCCATAGCTCAAGAACTTACCCACAATTAGGAAAGGGAAAACTGGAGCTATGTCTATAAAACTGGACATGAGCAAAGCTTATGACGGACTAATCCTTTGTTGATGTTCTCTCTAAATTAGGGTTTATGTTTGAAAATTGAGAAACATGATCCACAACTGCATTTTCATTGTATCCTACTTAAATTCGCATCCTTAATGGACCTCTTATACGTCTTATCCAATCCAAAAGGGGTCTTTCGACGAGGTGACCCATTATCTCTATACATATACATCGCTTGTGCTCTTAAGCTCTTACTTTCTTTCTAAACCACAAAGAATTAAGTAACCAAATCAAAGGTATTAAGAGTTTAGTATTGCTAGAGGTGCCACTCCTATCAATCCTATGTTTTTTTGTTGATGGCAGTGTACCAAAGCAGGATCTCAATTAATTATGGGCACATTTTTTATTTTTTTAATGTTTTAGCTGCGGACGGTGGACAGTCCATCAATCAACAATAATTTTTTGTTAGTATAAATGCATTTTCCTTCTCTTCCCCTATTTCCATCGATAGATAGTCCATCGGAATCCATCTTCAAATTTCGAATATGAGGTTTGAACCCTCAATTTTTCTAATTTTCCTACTGGACTTGCTACCCTCAAACCATCAAAATTGATGTTTTGTGGAATGGATTAATTCAAGAGATTCTCGTTGCTGCTCTAAGAGCAAGTTTAGTTGGATCCTTTAACCATCAGATCTAAATAACTTTCCACTAGGTGGGTGGATCCTTAAGGGAGATATGAAGTGATCATCGGGCGATTGTGAAATAGTTGAGGAGGTCATCTGATGGTCGATGATTGCCAAAGCTTAAAAAAAATGGTGATCATTAATTCATCACTAGAATAAATAAGTCTCTGACGCGTTGGCATTGGTTTGTGAGCTGAGATGATCTGATGATCGTTGAGATGATCAAATCATCTCAGAAATTCATCTCTTACCTTTTCAAGGGATTCTTCCTTTTCTTCTCACTATTTACCTACCACCCCTTAGAGCATCCACAATCTTGCTTGTGTAAAACTCTCTTGTTTAATAGACAATTTCTATGGGACCTACAAAAATAACCCACAATGCATAACTTGTGTATATTTACAGTTTCATTTGGGCCCAACAATACTATCTCACAAACCTTCCTTTCTTTAATAGTACTTTTTAACTCATCAAAATTTTCAAAACCAAAAAGATTTTCGAAAAATGAGTAGGATGCCCTTGCATGGAAAAAAAACTGACGAGGAGGACAGCCTTTTTTTTATGCACGGACAGTCCTCGGCACATGTTAGTACGATGCAAAAAGACGAAAAAACCATCTACTGAATAATGACGGTGCACGTTAGCAAAACCCAATTAATGAATTTTAACATAAAAATGGCTATAACTTTCAAAATATAAATCGGATTTGAACAAAATTTATACCGTTGTAAAGCATTTTTCAAGATCTTTAAAACAAGATTAGACATGAATACCAAATTCAAAAAAAAAAAAGAAATTCCAGAAAAAATCCATTTAACAAGCTAAAAACTTAAATAATTGTATGCAAATTATAGTTTGCATTATTTTAACAATGCAAATTATAGTTTGCATTGCTTAAAAAGCAGTTTTTTGGCTTTTTTCTTATGCAATTTATTTGCATAGAGACTTTGAAAAGTGCAGATGTTCAAAAGAATTTAAAAAGGCCTATGCAAATTATAATTTGTATTATTTTTTACTATGCAAATTATAAGTTGCATTGTTTAAAAAGTAATTTTTTGACTTTTTTCTTATGCAATTTATTTTCATAGAGGCTTTGAAAACTGCAGATGCTCAAATGTATTTAAAAACGCCTATGCAAATTATAATTATCATTGTTTAAAAAGTAGTTTTTCAGTTTTTCTTATGCAATTTGTTTGCATTGAGACTTAGAAAAGTGCAGATGCTCAAAAGTATTTAAAATAGCTGATGCAAATTATAATTTGCATACACCAGTTAACTTTGAACTTGCATACCATGAACTTTACTGAACATAAAAAAAAGTAAAAATGCTCAAAAGTATGTAAAAATATCGTTTTTAACTATGTAAATTATAATTTGCATTATTTTTAACTATGCAAATTATAGTTTGCATTGTTTAAAATGTAATTTTTTAGCTTTTTTCTTATCCAATCTGGTTGCATAGAGACTTAGAGAAGTGTAGATGCTCAAAAGTATTTAAAATAGCTGATGCAGTTTATAGTTTACATTGTTTAAAATATAATTTTTTAGCGTCTTATGCAATCTGGTTGCATAGAGACTTAGAGAAGTTCAAATGCTCAAAAGTATTTAAGATAGCTGATGCAAATTATAATCTGCATCGTTTTTTACTATGCAACAATTTGCATATGCGTTTTTATTATGCAAGCAGTTATGGGTTTTCATAGTCTAATTACGAAGATTTTTTTTTTTTTTCAATTTAGTATTGTTGTCTGGTCTTATTTTAAAGATATTGAAAAATGCTTTCAAAAAATATAAATTTAGTCAATATTTAAATTGTAGATTAAAAGTTATAGCATTTTTAATTTAAAAAAAAACTTATTTTCTCTCTCTGCCACGTCGTCGGTTCCCACAAGCAAAAACAGTTAGAAGTCCATGTGTTTAGCAAAGAGATGGGTAGTTTAGGTACTAAAATTTTACAGTTTTAAAATAAGAGCATCTCCAATGCTAATGTGAATGTGGTAAAATAAGACTACCACGTAGGATAAATAGACATTCTCTTTAAAAAACATTTTCCAATGCTAATGTGAAGAAAGGATATGATGATGATGTGGCGGTAGTTATTCTACACATTGTGAAGTAGAATGTCTATTTCTAGACATTCATCTTCACAATGTCTTACGGTCCACATCAGCAATTTTTTTTTCTCTTCAAAACTTTTAGTTACTTTTTAAACAAAATAAGTTTGACCCATTCAAAAATTAAGTGCTACATAAGTTAAAAAGTTATCTCAAGACATTTGCATTGGAGATGCATTTTTTTCAACAATGTTTATTGTGAAGATTTTATTGCCAAGTAGATTAGACATTGTCTTATAAGACATGCCACGTAGATAAGACATTATCTTATAAAACTTTTGCATTGGAGATGCTCTAAAAGAAGGAACTAACTCATTTGCTTATAAAACGCTAAAAAGTAGGGATTAGGCTTACAAAAAAAAAATTGCTTGTCCTCTACATGAAACAGTTTTAAAAGGAGGGTTTTTAGCCCCATATTGTGAAAGATTTTTCAGCGTGGAAGTGTGAGTCCCCGCCCACTTCCAGGATCAGTTTCAAAGACCGCTTGAGTGTGGGACTCCCTTTCAAAGCCCACCAGTACGTGGCTTGTTGGGATTTATGCCCTAAAACAATTTAAATTGATAACATTGACAAATTATATTTATTAATAAGCATGATACTATATTATTACTTTATTAATATGATAGATTAAGTGTTGTTCACAAGATGATGTTGTAAATAAATTATTTGTATGAAGTGTTCATACATAGAGAGATGTAATTTATTGGTTCCTCATATTCTTGTATAGTTCATATTCAGTGATGAATCTGAACAATTCATCTGATAAGACTATAATACACTAGACTTCTATATTATAGGGTAATGTATCTCCATCATTGGAGTGACGACTCTAAGTCAGTGTGTTAGTGTATTAAGAATACACTGAACAGGTCAGACATAATACTTTTTATGTTATTGTCAGCACATAAAAAGATTCTGTAAAACTTGCTAATTGCAAATGTCCTAAATCCTGAGAGCAGAGTATACCCTACAAGTTGGTTTCTACTCACTTTGATCTACCAAACAGTGAGGTCAGACAACGCAAACGTGATCCAATATTCTGGGTAGGTTGGGTGGTCGAAATCACTTAGTGGGATTACTTTGTGTCAATAAGGAATCCACACCAAAATGATATTCCCTTGAGAGCCTAATCAAGAGTATTAATTATTCTAGACTGCGCAGTGATCCTATAAAATGTTTATTGGATTATTAGAATAATTATAATGGTATGATATGGCAGGCAAGGACTAAGATGTAATTACTCGAAAGGTGCTGACATTAATAGTTAATGTTACCTTGGTGTATATTACGAATATCAGTTAAGTGGAGGGACTATTTGCTGGTATAACGAGTGAAGGGCTTCTGAATAATATTCATTTACTTGAGAGTATTCAGTTGCAGTTATTTAGTGGACTTAACTGCAATTAGATTTATTATTTGAGAATTATATGAGATATATGGACCTCAAAGTAATAAATCAAAAGCTTAAGTAAGTGGGGCCCATATGGACCTAACTTGGAGCTAAAGATATGGGAAGAGAGTCTTTCTCTATAAATAGAGATAGGGTTCATAAGATAGCCCACCCTAACTTGTGTATCTAAAACTCTCTCCCAATTTAGAATTCAAGTTATGACCTTTATGGTTTTAGAAACCCAAAATTCGTAATATATTCCCGTCAGAATTTAAAATCGCGTTTTGAGGCTTTTCGGGGCAGAATTGGAGATTCGCTATTTCACGCAAAGTTGTAGAAAATTCGATTTCCTACAAAAAGTATATATCATCTAGGCAAATCGGATCAACCGTTAGAGAGTTATGGCCGAAATACAGTTGCTGTATCTTTTCGAGTTTTTGACGACTGATCCAGAACGAAGGAGGAAGATCTGTGATTACATGCAAGCGTTTAAACGGTATGTATCTGATCTTCAAGTTATTGTTTTAATTCATGCATCCTAATGTGATCCTGTGAAGGGAAAATAGTTATTTGTTTCTGCTGCACAATTTAATATAGACCCTATTTTCCCCAACATGGCTCACGTGGCTCACGTGGCTCACTTTCAAATCCGGCCTAGTTTCAAGCGTTATCTCAAACTCCGCTAAGTAAACACGGCTCTCAGAGTCCGCTTCGTTATTTTTGTAAATATTTTTACAAATTATTTATATTCCCACGACTCTTTCTCCTACTAGTGTAATGACAATCCACTACAAATTTATTTTTAGACAATCTTGCTAATAATAGCTAGCATTATGGATGTCTAAACATACAAGTTAAGAGATTAGATTTAGGGATTCCCACTACCTTGTTCTTGTTCTTAATGGTAAAATTGAATTGAATAATATTTTTGGGGTAAGGTAAACAAATAACTAACTAAAACTGTTTTTTTTTTTACTCATAAAAATAAAAACTGTTTTTTGTTTGGTTTATAAACTAACGGTCAAGTCTTAAGATGAAGATATTAATGGTTAGTCAGAGATAAGGCACCTAACCCCAATTGAATGAGTATTTGATTCTCAGCAGTACTCTGTCACGTGTTCTGAGTTTCAGTCCTCTGCTCATCCACCGAATACGATCCTACAACTAATAATATCCCACCATTACTCATCCAACGATCACGGTTGATTCCCGCTACTTCTTTTTTTCCCCTTTCTTTCGTACCTCCCCTCTCTATATATTCCTCTCACTCTCCACCGTTTTGAGCTGCTACTTCCAAACCCACCTCTCTCTTTTCTTTCTCTCTTACCAGACAAAAGCTCGCCGGAAAAATCTCCATTTTAACCGGCCGTTTCTCTGGTTCGTTTTCTCTCTCTTCTATTTCTCCCCTATTTCTTTCTTTCTCTCTCTAAACCAAAGTAAGAGTCTAACAACAAAAAAACAGAGCTCCTGTACTGCACAAACAGATGGATTCATTCATAGAATCTGATCAGGAGAAGGACTGTTATAATTCATTTAAGGGCAATGAGGTAAAAATTTTTTGTTCTTTAATTTTAGCTGATTGCTTCATCTATGCATTGTTTTTATTTTATTTCCATTTATTGATCTTATTGGTGCAGCATTTGGGTCAAATTGGTTCAATTACTCATGTTAGTGAAGATTTGTGGATGAGCATTGTAGATTGGTTGATGAAAGTTCACAATGGAGCTGAACTCCCTCCTAGCATTTTGTACCGTACCATCAACATATTTGGTCGTTCTGTTTCTAGGTCTACAGATTTAATGGATTATGATGAGTTGTGCCAGCTAGGGTTTGCTTCGATGGTCCTCGCGAGTAAATACGAAGATATTTGCGATTTGAAGGTATAAAATCTAAATCTAAATATAAATCAATCAAACATCTTATTTATTTGTTAATAACATGTCTAGCAAACAGATTAAGGATTGATTGAAATTTGGGCTGGGTGGTTTTGTAGTTAGATGAACTTGTTTCTTTGTATCCCAAAGCCTGACAAGATAGAAGAGTTATGGAAAAAGGAGGAACTGATATTGATGAAGCTCCAATGGAACTTGACTGTCCCTAATCCATATTATTTTCTATTTGTAAGGTTTATCAAGTTCGTGACGTCTGATGAGAAGGTAATAATATAAGTTTTAATCATTTTGTAGCTGTTGGGTGTGCAAAATCAAAGTCTAACTAAAATTTGTATTAATCTGATTTTTAATTCTTAATTTTTGATTGGAGATATAGATGGAAAACATGAACTTCTTCTTCGCGGAGTTGGGACAGATGCTCTATGGAGTGATGATCCTGAAAAACCCATCAATGATTGCAGCTTCGGCTCTCTACGCAGCACGTTGTACTCTTAAAGAGAGCCCTGCTTGGAACGAAACACTTGAACGGCACACTGAGTATTCTGAGTCAGACATCAAGTATAAGTTCCTTATCATTCTTTTAAATTCTTAACATTTTCACAGTTTCTATTAGCTTAATTCAACTTAAACAGACCTGTTGAAGAGATTTTGTCAAGCTGCACTTATCTGATATTCGTTTCTTTGTTTGACAGACACTCTGCAAAGCTAATGGTTAGGTTCCACACGGGGGCTGCAACCCGCCATGATCTGAAAGCAGTGTATGATAAGTTCTCCAGTCCGAAGTGGAGCTCTGTTGCTTTGTGCCAACCAGCTATGGACCTCTTGGAAGACTGAGTCAAGTCTTTTTTGTTTTTTTTTTCTGTTTTTGGTAAATGGTGATGGATGAACAATGAAGATTGATGTTTTCTTTTCTTGTCTCAAGACAGCATCAACAACTCATCCTTATGGAAATTAGGAGTCCTGAGCTTTAGTCGCAATGACCTCAATTCATCAATGAACTATTATGTACTGAAATAGATATATAGACTTGATAACTTTATGACCTCTAACATTGGATAGATAGATGGACTATTTGTTGCCTTTCTTTGTTACCTTGTTACTTGCAATGTAAGTGATGTAACTAGGCAATATGCAGTTATCCTGGTACTTCAAATTTGTAAGCTTCACTTAAAATTTGCTAAATGCTGCTATTGTGGTTCACAATCGGGTAAGAGAAATAATTTCTGCATTTTGTAGGTGGCATTCAAATCTCATCTTGTATTTCATTTCCAGGAATTGAACGATGTTTAACGTTTGCTTAAAGTTGTAACCCTAGTACTAAAAATTTGTAAGCTTCACTTAAAATTTGCTAAATGCTGCTATTGTGGTTCACGATCGGGTAAGAGAAATAATTTCTGCATTTTGTA
>MVGT01002562.1:131430-222636 GCA_002174775.1 Macleaya cordata
AAAAAAAAAAAAAAAAAAGAAGAAGAAGAAGAAGAAGAAGAAGAAGAAGTTAACTCAAGGACTTAAGTACCCCTCAGAGTACCAAGAAAATCTCAAGAGGTTGAAGCTTTCACAAGGATGTTTAATATATAGAAGCCAATTACAAGAGCTCCCTTCGTGATCAAATTTCCCTCTTCTTTTTAAAGGTCTTTTATTGTTTAAATTTATTATTACCTAAATTAAGTTCTCATATTTCTTGTTCTTGGCTAGAAGTACTTTTTTATGCTCATCATTGAGAAAGTAGTCCTCCTTGGTAGAAGGTAATTTTGTTTTTGTGGGCTTATTTGGTGAGAGCCTAACATCTGTTTCCTTATAATAACCTAATAATCAATGGTGCTATGAATGATAGCACAGTTATTATCTCAAAGATTCAAACTCAATTTTTTTTGTTTTCCTTTTTCATGGTTTATTGTCTTCAGTACTTTGATCTGCTGCCTGATTCAGTAGATGAGCTCGACTATTTTATTCCTGAAGTAATAGTTACTGGGATTTGCGACCTTAGGGTCCTTAAGGTAGACGACCTTAAGGTACACTACCGTCCAGACGCAGTTGATGATGATGATGATTCTGATGGGGGGAGTAGCAGTAGGGAACCAAGATTGCCCCCAAATAAAGAAAAACAACAACTGGGGATAACTCATGTGGAATTGCGAAGCAGAGCTTCCAAAATGTGCAAGATTTTATTTTCCGCATCCTGATGTTTCAAAAGAAAAAGAAAATAGTCATCAAGCAGATCTTCCAAAATGCAGTATTTTTTTTTATTGAAGAACAACAGGTGAGGTGTAGTTATTTTGTCAAAAGTGCTTAAATTTCTGTATGGGATTCCTTTCTATTTCCACATTTGTGTTGTTGAAACCAAGATTGCAACAATCAATTTCTTTGATTAGTTAAATTTTCAGGTAACAAATGCCGAGCTAGCTTATTGAGGGATTTGTGCTGTCTTCGATGCACATAAATCCATTTGTTCCATACAAATATGTTTCAAAGTTTGGGTCGATTCTTTGTTATGTAATTGATCCACCAACTAGTGGAAAGTTGTTTGGATCCCAAAGATTTCACTAGTAAGCCATGGATCTATGGATTAAGGGATCCCATACTTTAAAAAACATTTAAAATTTGAGGAGGGAAGGAATGACACGTGCTTGAAGTTAACTGCGCGGGAAATCCCTAAATCACTTCTACTAGACCCCACCGGTCCCTGCATCCTGCAAAATGCAGGACTCTTTCACATTAAAAACCTGCTGATCAATTTAAGTCTCGGACTCCATAGCAAATTTCAAATTGGTTTTGTTTTACCCTCATCAACGGACTCCAAACAAAATTTCAATTTGATTTTGTTTTACTACATCTCTTATACAATTTAGGACGGGGGCAATTTTGTCTTGCTTTATAAATTGTGTCCTGCTTGATAAGCTCTCTCATTGCCCCTTCTCTTTCTTCAAAACCAACAGAATAAACCAATCTGCCCCTCTCTCCTGACGCCAATCTAACCCTAGCATCCGAAGTTACTACTGACGCTGGCGTGTGGGGAAGATGGACAAGGTTTTGAGCCGTGTATATTAGACTTCTTTATTATTAGAGAACTCCCTCGGCAGCGAGATAGAAGAGAACCCTCGTCTTTCAGATTTCTTCTTCTCCATCTAATAAGAATCAAAATTTCTGAGAAGTCAAAAACTTCTTCTCTAGTAGGAGGAGGAGGAGGAGGAGGAGGAGGTGGTGAAGGGAATGCAATCCAATCCCTCCCGCAATTTCATGAGCCTTCCTCCTCTTCAGGTATAAAATCACATTTCTATTTAAAAAAAAAAAACCCTAGTTTTTTCTAGGGTTCCTAAACATCTTTAGTGGGTTCTTAGTTTTTGTTTTTGTCTTTCCTCTGCTGAGAGTTCTTTGATCTTCAATTCCTTTGGTAAAACAAACGAGATGTAGTTTTATTTTCATCTACACTGGTCAGACCAAACACTAACAATTGGGAGAGAGATTGTTCCATTTGAGTTGAATTAAATGATTTGCTCTGTTGAATCAGCATGAATTTTTCCATATATAGGTATACCAATTTATTAAAAAAATCAAATAAAGAAAGAAATAGAGACTAATTTACTTTTTGTCAGTTTTGAGTTAACTAGTTATAGTTAAGGATGATATTTTTTTGTTTTAAAAATAAAATTAAAAAAATTAGTTGTTGCTAAAATGAACAATAATGTAAGTTAAAGATCACTAATAAAATTAAAAGAATTATTTATTGATTTCTATCTTGAACTGAACTTATTTTTCTTTGCTTTAGTTTTAATCTCATGTTTTGTTTTGTAGGAATCTATTGTCATAATGATTTATTCTCTCCCATTGGCAACCTCTTTCCACTCTGTATTGGTTAGTATCATGTTATGTCGCGCATACTTTTGTTAATTTTGAATTTTTGTTAGTTATTTATTAAGAGTTAAGTGGTTAATTTTAAAAAAACTAACGTAAAGAAAAGAAGTATTTTATATTGGGGGAGGATATATAGCCCCCTAAAAAACCCCTCTTTGTGTGGATCACATGTAATGTATCTGGAGGCTGATTTTTAGAGAGGATGATCTACATGGTGAAGAAAATATATTCACATGAAATCAACCCGTTCTGAAACTTCTAACCTCAAATCTGTCCTTATAAATCAACGATCAAAATAAAAGTTTAAAACTTACAAATTTATTAAGAGCTAATTTGAGGGAGTTATAAGTTTTAGAATGAACTGATTTTTAAATATAATGATATACATAGTGATGAGAACATCCTTTAATAAAACCAGCTCTTGGACGCATTGCATGTCCCTCTTTTATATTATGCAATTTGAAAACTAAGAGGATATTCTTTTGTGATAACTTGATCTGGATAAATATTGATAGGAAAAAGCGAAACATTTCTTAACATTTTATTTAGGGATAATGGCCAAAACATCCACTGTATGGCTTTTTTAATCCATTTAGTATACAAGATTTTAAAAAAGACTGAAACATTAATCCATTTTAATTAGTTTAACATCTGTTTAGTCCAATTGCTAAAAACGTGTGGGATTTTATTTTTTTAAAATACCTGCTTTACCCTTCCTAGGACTTCTTTTCTTCTTTTCTTATTTTATCGTTTTCCGTTTTTTATTTATTAAATAACTTTCAATGCTCGTTACTTTTTTTTTTTCTTCTTCTCTCTGCATCTCTAGCTTTTTTTTTCAGCAATGGTGAAGAGATTTTCGATCTGGAGTTTTTGATCTCTTTTTTTAGCAATTGTGATTGTATTTTTTCTTTAGATCAACGATAACGAAGACGGAAAAAAAAAATTGTTCAACGATAACGAAGATATCTGTTTTGTGTAGGTAAGATTTTCTTCATTGTTTGTTAGGTTTTTTTTATTTTTTTTTTCGTGAAATCTTTGTTCTCTTTATTGAAAACTGATCTTTGTTATTGTTTTAGTATTTATTCCTATATTGATCCTCAGTTTTAGCGATTTTGAGTTTATATTTGTTAGATCGTACCTGTTTCTATTTTAGTAATAGTTTTTTTTTTCCAGGAATTTTGTTTTTTGTTTGAAGCTTCTTTGTTTCGATTCTTTTTTGTTTTTTGATTGTTTAGGTTTCTGCTTTGTGAAACTGAGATTTAATTTTTTGTTCATGCAAAAACGTTTTTGCATGACTCTTTGTGTTCTGTTTTTCTCTATTTTTGCAACTAATGGTGCAGTTTATGAAACTGAGATTTAGGTTTCTGCTTTGTGAAACTGAGATTTAGGTTTCTGCTTTGTGAAAAAATGATGATTATCGGGTCACTGCTATTTGTGGAAGGAGTGTGGTTTCTGGTTGTTCTTGGAAGGTTCATGCTTCTGCAAGGTTTAATTTGCCTGATTTTTTCTTCCTGAAGGAATATGTTTCTGTTCACACTTGTGGTGGTGGTTTGATTGACATAACTAAACCAAACCTTTCAAAAAGAATTGTTAAGGAGCTGATCCTAAGTGATGTAAAGGATAATCCTAGTGTTCAACCTTCCGTAATTTGTTCTTCTTTCAAGCGTGATTACGGAGTTGAACTGAATTATCAGCTTGCTCTTCGTGCCAAGGGTCTTGCTTTGAGGGAGATTTATGGTAAAGGAGAGAGTTCATATATGGAAATGTTATGGTACACCAATGCCTTGAGGAGAACAAATCCTGGTAGCCATATTGTGTTGGAGGTCGATCCAGCAATAAAGGTCTTTAAGAGATTATTCATATGTTTTGGAGCTTGCATTTTTGGGGTTAGGTATTGCAGGCCTGTCATATTCTTAGATGGAACCTTCTTAAAGACTAAGTTTAAGGGTTGTTTGATGGGAGCAACTGCAAAGAATGGCAACCAAGGTGATGTTTTAGTACACTTTTGCATTTGTTATCTGTCAAAATTATTTTTGTGTAAAATTCCTTTGCTTGAAAATTTGTTTTAATTCGTATCCTTGTTAAATTTTTTTTTTTGGTGTTTCCTTCTTATATACTAATATTAAGTTCTTTTATGCTTTTGGTTTTAATTTTGTGTAGAGTTCTACCCGTTTGCTTTTGTTGTTGTTGGTTCTGAAGATGATGTGAATTGGGACTAGTTTTTGGAGAATCTTAAGTCCATCCTTGTTCCTGATATGGACCTCACATTCATATCTGACAGACAACATGAGATTTTAGTTGGTGTTCAGAATGTTTTTCCTAATGCACATCATGGTTATTGTTTTTGGCACCTTCGGAATAACCTTAAGAAAATGATTCCAGTCAAGAGCAAGTTGAGGCCCTATTTGGTGTGGTTGTTGAAAACTTGTGCCTATGCTACAACTGAAAAGAAATTTGAAGATGCTTATGCACGTTTGTGGAGCAAAGGAGGCAAAAAAGTGAGGAAGTTTCTTGATGCTATTCCTCTAGAATGTTGGGCTAATTTGTATTTCAAAGGTCAAAGGTATGGGGAGATGACTTCAACACTTGCTGAGAGTTTTAATGGTTGGATTAAGTTTGAGCGTACACTTCCTATCACTCCCATGGTACTATCCACATAAAGATGATGAAAATGATATCAGAACGTCGTGAGAACTGTCGTTCTTGGAAAGGCCTTCTCTGCCCCAAAATTGAGAAACTGATTGCAACAAATTTTGAGGTTGGAAGGACCTGGGACTTGACTAAGTCCTCTGATTTTGTTTATAAGGTTCACTCTGACCCTTCTCATAGGGTTGATTTAATGAATTGGTTTTGCAGTTGTACAAAATGGCAGTTGAGAGGTATACCTTGTCCACATGCTGTGTGTGCTATTCAGAGGTCTGGTACTCCAATATTTCAGTTTGTGACTTCTTACTATTCAACTTTGAACTATTTTAATGCATATTTGCATCCAATTGAACCAATTCATAACTATGACAAGCCCAACATTGATCCAAAAGCTTTAACCATTTTACCTCCTATTGTTAAACCTGGAACCGGAAGGCCAAGAAAAAAGAGGATTGAGAGTGCTGGAAACAATGATAAAAAAGCACAAAAGAGGATTGAGGTTGCTGGAATTAATGATAAAAAGGCAAAAAAGGGGGTTGAAGGTGATGAAATTATTGATAAAAAGGCATGGCGTTGTGGGTGATGTAAGTAGCTTTGCTTGCATAACAGTAGAACATGTACTGCAGTTTTGGATTAGATTTTGTCACTGTTTACTTTTTCATGTTATTTTTAGATGAAAATTGGTGAGAACTATTGTTACAAGTTTTCATTTTTTTACATTCAGTTTTACAGGTCCTTATTCTTTTTAGTTAGAAAATATTGAATACTATTGTTACAAGTTTGCTTTTGTTTTTCATTCAATACCAGTTTTGTTATTGTTTTTCTACTGTTTGCTTTAATATTTTTTTCTTTTCTCTTTTGCAGTTAGCATTTAATTGTTTGTTCATTCATGCAAAAACGTTTTTGCATAGATGCATGTTATACATTAGATAATCACAAAACAGCTTTTCTATGCAAAAACGTTTTTGCATGGACCATGCAAAAATGTTTTTGCATAGATCCATGTTGTACGTTAGACCATCACACATCACCATTTATATGCAAAAACGTTTTTGCATAGATTTATGTTGTACATTAGAGAATCACACAGCAGTATTTCTATGCAAAAACGTTCTTGCATAGATCCATGTTGTACATTAGAGAATCACACATCACCCTTTCTATGCAAAAATGTTTTTGCACAGTTCCATGCTAAAACATTTTTGCATAGATCCATGTTGTACATTAGAGAATCACACAACACCCTTTCTATGCACAAATATTTTTGCACAGATCATTCAAAAAACTTACAGTACTTTTTGGAAGGATATTCTATCAAAATTTAACTCTTGTGGTCCTACAATTTCTTTATTCCAATTTTAAGAACAAAACTTATGGTACATTTAAAACTTTTTAACACTTTCTGCATTCATTACTTCAACATTTACATTCATCATATCATTCCAAATTACCAACAAAAACTTAACTGTAGTTGTCTTAAAAAGAAGTAAAGTATATGCTAAAATAAAACAAGAAAATTTACAAACTACAATTTACTTCATTTACAATAAACCTTCAACAATTTAAACCCTCAACATTCCATCAATCAAACTGAAATTTTAATAGTAGAGCTGGATCATCAAATTTGCTCCAGCTACGAGGACCATCATTTAGCAACCTATAGGTAAACCTTTCCTTCATTCTTTGCGTTAGTATATCCATGTTCTTTTTCTCAATGAGATACTCAAACATATTCCCGTTAGTTGAATTCCAATTGATGTATTTGCATACAAACATAGCACAATCTGGGCTGAAAAACACAATTTTAAAAAAAAAGATGTTAGTTTTTATTCTAAAGTTTAGCTTTTCGAATGTTGTTCTTTTGTTCAAAAATTGACACTTACTTATGTTTTTGCTGACGAGTTTTAGCCCTTATGGCTGGCTTGTATTTTATTGGCCTTCATCTGATTTTGGTAAACTCGTTAATGTGTGGTATTACCTTACGTGCTTGACAATTCAAAAGGAATCAAGTGCATTTTTTTGAATATAACTATTGATTAGAAACATTTTAATAGTGAAAAGAATTAATTTAAGCTTACCATTGCACATGCTTCTTTGTAGCATTGGCCTTTTTTTGTACGAGGCTCTAATGAATTGTAATGAAGCCATCTATTTGAATCAATTTCATAAACCAAAAGAGACCAGTGTCATCCTTCATTTGTGGTACTTTGTGACTTTCCACTGTTTAATGGGAACATAAGGTTCAATATTCCTTCCTGTACTTGACTCTTCAACACATCATTCAGCAACCTATGTACCATGTGATTTATGTTTGTTCCCTTCATCATTGACTGTTTATTCATTTTTTTTTCAATGTTAGTGGTGAGAACTATGTGTTTGTAATTGTCTCCTAATTGAAATGTAATGCAATAAACTTACTTACTCATAAATCTTCACTAAAGAAGACTGAAGTTTTGTGTTCTACAGGTTTTTTCTTCTTTAGATTCCAACAGTACCAATCTATTACATGTTCATTGATAATTAATCAATTTTGAGTAGTTTGTAATAGAAACATATCAAGTTACTATCATAATTTACTTACCCTTCCATCCACAAATTCATTCATCATCATTTCATCTAGTACTTGGCCAACTATTCGGATTGATGCATCATCTTTGCTCCATGCTACATCACTGCAAAAATATTTTTGCACCCATGTATACATCTTTTTGAAACTTGTATTAACTTATCCTTACAAAAGCGTTTTTTCATAGATCTATTCTAAAAATTTGAGAAACAAGAAGTAGCATATTCATGCAAAAACACATTAGAGAATCACACAGTAGCTTTTCTATGCAAAAACATTTTTGCACAGACCATGCAAAAACATTTTTGCATAGATCAATGCTGTACAATGGAGAATCACACAACAACTTTTTTATACAAAAATATTTTTGCATAGATCTATGATGTACATTAGAGAATCACACAACAACCTTTCTATGCAAAAACATTTTTGCATAGACCTATTCTAAAAATTTGAGAAACAAGAAGTGGCACATTCATGCAAAAACGTTTTTGCATAGATCATGCAAAATCTTTTTTGCACGGACCATCCAAAAACAAATTAGAGAATCAGACAGTAGCTTTTCTATGCAAAAACGTTTTTGCACAGACCATGCAAAAACGTTTTTACATGGACCCATACTGTACATTAGAGAATCACACAACAGCTTTTTTTATGCAAAAACATTTTTGCATTATATCTATGTTGTACATTAGAGAATTACACAACAACCTTCCTATGCAAAAACATTTTTGCATAGATGTAACCTGATTCTTAGAGAAGCCTGGAGTGGCCATTTCATGCAAAATATTTTTGCATATATATATATATATATATACTCAATCTCTAAGAATCCAGCAGTAACAATTATTGAAAAAACATGAGTAATTTTTTTTTATGAGTTTAGGAAGTTACTTTGGTGCTGCAAATCCTCTAAATTCATCCAGCTTAGAAACTTCGTTCGATTTCAAATGGGCCCAAACGTCACTTTTTTTTCCAATCACTGAAGGGTTTTGGTATCTCTTTAACTTGTGCAATCTCCTCTTCAGTGATGACCTTTCCTTTCTCCTTTGTTCTTTCTTCCACCTTCTTTTGCTTTTTTGTTGGTGGTACTGGAACAAAATCGTCATCCAATTTTTTCTCTATTCTCACTTTCTCTTTTACTATCTTTGTCATTGATGATGGATCAGCTTCATTTTTTCTTTTTTGTGTGTTCTTTCTAGAGACAGTGTTTTTAGTTTGCACTTCAGGTTGTAGAGATGTGGTTGCTGCCTCTATTGCTTCATGATCAATAGACAAAGCTGTTGCCTTTGCTGCTGCTTTTTCTTTTGTTCCTTCAGGTTCAAAGGACGTATTGTTGCCTCTGTTGCATAATCAACTTGGTACAAACTGTTTTTCAAAACTTCATTGTTTGCCAATTGTAGACGCCAAATTTTTGCACACCCCAGAAAATACCCGTTTTGGCTGTACCTCGATTTTCATGCCCAATCTAATGAAAATTGCTTTAATGTGACCAGGCAGGTTTCACTCCTCATCCAGAATTTGGCTCAAGGCCGGAACAAGAAGAGAACCAAATCTCGAGGAACCCCGAACTCGGAATGGAACCGGTTCAGCCGAGGAACCGCATAATTTTCTTTTTATCCCCGGGCATCGCCATGTGTCGCGACGGGATTAGCCCACCCCAAATTTTCTCAAATCTTTTGTTTTTGTCTAAAAAATCAGTTTTTAAGTGAATTCCGTTTTTCAAAAGTGTGGGACCCATTTTTACTTAAAAAAACACATAAAATAATAAAATGAAATTTTGGCCACCACGAACATGTAGTGGGCGTTTTGGCACGCACATTACATGTGCATGTGTAACATGCACGCCAGCTTGGGTGGGGTGCTTTTTTTCTTTAAAAAAAGGAGAAAAGAAAAGAAAAAGCGTGGGAGAGACAGAGAGGGAAACATGGAGAGAAAGAAAGGAAAAGAAAGGAAGAGAGATTGAGAGATCGGTTGAAGGAGAGGAGAGAAAAAAAAAAGGGATATCGTCTGTAACAGACATGAGGAAGGAGAAGAAGGGATGAGAAGAAAAAAAATAGTAAAAAAAATAGAAAACAAAAACAAAAAATATTTAAAGAAAACTTTTTATTTTGGTTTTCCTTTTCTCCTTTTCATAAACTGCAAAAACAGTTTTGCAAAATCCCAAAGGTTTTGGTTCTCTCCACTTGGACGCAGAGTGGGACCCACTTGTCGCTTCCACCACACATCGACACGAAAGGGGGCGAGATTTCTTGCAATCGGGTCGACAGGGTCGTGCCTACTAGGTGATAATCCCTGTCTCGTCTTTTGTTCTCTTTCATTGTTGAGTTCATATCCCATGTGATGAAATGATGATGTAACGGTGTTTTGATGATTCAATAAAAGGTTGCATACAAATTTGGCGGTGAAAATGTCGTAAATGTGAATTTCATGTCATGTGATTTTTAGCAGGTGTTACATGATATGTGTAAACTTTGCCTAAAATAATTAATGATATGCATGCATGCAACATGATGTTTACGTGAACATGGGTTGAGATCTTTGCATTAAATGTTTTGCATGATAAATGTTCAAAAAAATGATGCATGCATGAAATGATCAAGCATGTGACAATGAGGTGTATTTCATATGGAGCATGGTACATCTTTTTCAACATGAGTTAGTATCACCATTTTTACCACGTTTAATATGATTGATATCGTGCTGACAACTTCATCATTTTTGCAAAAATATTTTTGCGTAATGATCATTGCTCACACTCCCATCTTTGTGTTCAAAGTTTTGATACCATAAGTTACTTTCGTTACGTGTTTATTGATTTCAAGTAATTAGTGACTTGTATTAGTGTTTTAATTATTTTGCTAGTTTTAGATCAAAACACTCAATAAACCTCTAAATAAGCTATTTTGGGCCTGCGGACCCATCCCTTCGTGGTGGGCCCATGGGCCCTCCTTCTTTTCCCCTATTTCCAACCTTTGGGTTCTTTATCTATTGCTATAAGCTTAAGGGCTCATTTCTCGGGCTTAAGCCTAAGGGCCCGCCTCCACGCCAGGCCCACAGGCCTAGATCCATTCTTCTAGGGGCCAAAGCCCATCATCATCACTCGGGTCATTAGAGCCTATTCTCTTCCTTGCGGGTTCGAGGATCCACATCCACTCATGTCGGGCCCAAGGGCCAGATAACTTTTCAAACCCTAAAAACAAACAATAATAGAGATTAAGGTCTCTAGCTTAGTTCACCCTAGGGTTAGGCTTTGTGCGCTTGTAGCTTTAGGTTGCATTTGCCTAGGATTATGTGTTGTTTTCGAGGGCGTGTAAGGTTTCACTCGATGTAAAATTCTTATTCTACCCTCACCTTTGTTTTACATATCTTTTTCCAGATGCATCACATTTAGCCTAGGGTTTTTCATGCATATATGGTCAGAGCATCCTTAATCAAATTAGGAATCTTTAGATACTTTCGTGCGGTACTAGAGCATATGACATGCATCATCTGCGTCTCACCGACGCTCGCATTTCGCAGGCACATGTGCATTGTGTGATCCCATTTCGTCTCCGGGTACGCCCTATGTTGGACGTGACTCTTCTTTCAGACTCATGCCTAAGGGCTGAATTTGCTCGTCGTCGCCTTTCAGATTCACGCCCAAGAGCGTCTATGAATCTGTCTTCGTGACTCTCTGCTTTTGTCGTCTTTGAGAGTCTTTGCATTCGTCATCATTGAGATTCACGCCTACGGGATGAATCTGCTTACCACCATCTTTGAGATTCTCCGCTTTCGTCGTCTTGGAGATTCTCTACTATCGTCGTCTTTGAGGTTCACGCCTAAGGGCTGAACCAGCCTACCTTCCTCTTCAGGACACTCTGCTTTCGTCGTCTTTGAGAGTCCCAACATTTGTCGTCTTTCAAATTCACGCCCAAAAGCATCCATAAATCTATCTTTGAGATTCTCCACTTTTGTCGTCTTAGAGATTCTCTACTATCGTCGTCTATGAGGTTCATGCCTAATGGCTGAACCTGCCTACCGTCGTCTTCGGGACACTCTGCTTTCGTCGTCTTTGAGAGTCCCAATATTCATCGTCTTTTAGATTCACGCCCAAAAGCGTCCATGAATCTGTCTTTAAGATTCTCCGCTTTCGTCGTCTTGGAGATTCTCTACTATCGTCATCTTTGAGGTTCATGCCTAATGGCTGAACCTACCTACCGTCGTCTTCGGGACACTCTGCTTTCGTCGTCTTTGAGAGTCCTAACTTTCGTCACCTTTCAGATTCACGCCCCGTAGCATCAATAAATCTGCTCATCGTCTCCTTTTAGATTCACGCCCCGTATCATCAATGGATCTGTTTATCGTCGTCTTTCAGATTCATGCCCCGTAGCGTTAATGAATCTGCTCATCATCATCTTTCAGATTTGCGCCCAGTAGCGTCAATGGATCTGCTTGTCGTCTTCTATCAGATTCACGCCCCGTAGCGCCAATGAATCTGCTCATCGTCTCCTTTTAGATTCACGCCCCGTAGCGTCAATGGATCTGCTTATCGTCGTCTTTCAGATTCACACCCCGTAGCGTCAATGAATCTGTTCATCGTCATTTTTCAGATTCATGCCCAGTAGCGTCAATGAATTTGCTTATCGTCTTCTTTCAGATTCACACCCCGTAGCGTCAATGAATCTGCTCATCGTCTCCTTTCAGATTCACGCCCCGTAGCGTCAATGGATCTGCTTATCGTCCTCTTTTAGATTCACGCCCCGTAGCATCAATGAATCTGCTTATCGTCTTCTTTCAGATTCACGCTTAAGAGCGTCCATGAATCTATTTTTCGTCATCCTTCAAATTCACGCCCAAGAGCGTCCATGAATCTATTTTTGTCATCTTTGTTGGTGCATGGATACAAAGTACGTCCATGTCACTAGCTTTTTGTCGTCTTTGTTTGTGCATGGATACAAAGTACGTCCACGTCACTTGCTTCTCGTCGTCTTTAGGCACATCCTATGCTGGATGTAATCCCTCAGTGTATAGTGCATACAACACCATATCACATGTTTGAGTGTACATGTACACATTGCATGTATCACACCCCTTGTTTGCACGTGGATATAAAGTACATCCACGTCACTGTGCTCTTAGCACGTAGGCCTACTGATGGCACACGTCGCTTCCTTTGCTGCATTCAGACAGATGGATGTATGCATCTTTCGCCCCAGAACTATTTGATCATGAGACGTAGATTTAGGGGCTTATTTACTGTAGTGCAGTTGTTTTTGTAGCATAACTTAGTATCGATCATATATTTCTCTAAAAGTCTTTAATTGTGAAGTAGAAGCCGTCCTCACGGACGGGCGATTGTTGGGTGCCTAACACCTTCCCAACCCGTACCTAGATCCCCTTATCCGTTATCTCTGTACCACAGACCATCTACTTTGGACTATCGCCATAGTTTTCTCGGAAAACTAGATTTAGACGATTTTCCAAAATCTCGGGTCCTGATTCCCATAAATCAGGTGACGACTCCTTACATATCACATTCATACCCCTTCTGAGGTGGGTGAATCCAACTTATGCGTCTCCCACGTGCGAGTCTCTCTCGAGCGTGGTGCGCGCCGGATTCTGGCTCCACACCAATGCCTCTTCTAGCTTATCCCTTGCAAACTTCAGCTCTTCCTCTGTGTTTTTAAAATTTGTTTCCATTCTCTTAATCTCATCGATTTTTCGTTTAATCTCTGTATTTTTCCTTTCAAGTTCTTGTTTTAAGCACAAATTTTCTTCCTTCAATATACTATCCCCTTGGAACAAAATTCCTTCCTTTAATTTCAAGTTTTCCTTCTTCAATTGCTCATTCTCTTTCTTCATTTCCTCCATCCTTTTTTTGATTAGTTGTTCTCTCCCTGTTTCTTCTTGTTCTTCTTCTCCTCCTTCAACCCTTTTCTCTTCTTGCATTACACTATTTTCTTTCAACTTCAAAATTTTCTCTTTCAAAATCTGATTTTCTGTTGAAAGTTCTTCAATTTTTTGCTCAAACTATTTTTTGTTGTTCTTTTTTGTTCAACAATTGTTTGCACTTCACCTTTTTCCACTTCTCCTTTTTCCAACAACTTAATCTCTTCATCAGTGAGTGGTTCTTTAAACTTTAAAAAAACCTGTAATCAAGATAGTAGTAAGCCAGTTATCATTCCTACACAGTAATTTTTCTTACCTATAATTGAAAATTTCACTTTCTATACGTACTTCTTCTTCCTTCAGCAAATTATTCTAGTTCTGAACTTTTCCACTAATTCTAGATAATTCCACCTACCAAATCTTGGTGATCTTCCTTGAATTGGTTAAATTCCTTCAAATGCACAATGCTCTGTTAACCATATCTAAACATACACATGAAGTCAAAAAGTATTAACAACATCATAACTTCATAACCTAAGAAACAAGTAAACAAGTTACATATAATTGTAAATAAAAAGTGAAATAAAAGACTGGTTAAGTGTTTTACCGGTAGCAAAATTAGTGCTCCAGATGCTTTCAATGGGAAGAAAATGTTCTTTTTAATCATTTTCGTCATGTAGGCTAAGATTGTTTTTGGCCATGACACACTATTAATTTTCTCCAAATCCTTCAATAGCAGGGTGAATGATATTGAAATGTTGCTTCCTGCAAGAGTTGTGAACAAGAAGTTGCTTCCCATGTGAAGAATTAGGAGTTTAACAAAATCAAGCTCTTTTCCGGGCAATGAAACAACTCTTGTTAAATGCTTATCAAGAGTTTCATTGTTGATTTTGTGTTTCTTCTCGAAGTATTCAACACATAAACTATCATTATTATAGTTCATGCTTCCGATATTAGGGAATGGATTCTCTTCTTTCCCTTCAATGGTCATTCCAAGTATAACAACAACCTCTTCTGCTGTCATTTTCAAAATTGCATCCTTAATCAAAAAAGCATTATCATACTCCTTATATCTCCTAACTATCGCTTTGATTGCATATGTAACTATACTGTTTGGTCTCTAATCAATCCATCATTGGTAGAACAGGTTGAATAAATTGTAGAAAGGTGTTTGTTTCATTACATCAATATGTGCCTCTGTAATATTTTTTTTCAATTTTGTAATTATTTTAGCAGTTGGTTTGAGTGTGCACCGATACTGCTTTGATGGTTTCTTTACTTTAGCCTATTTTGTCACTTTCTTCTTCTTTACACTCCTCACTTTTTGTGGTGGTGCTTCAACACAATCATCATCATCCATATTTTACCGGTAAATGAAAAAATAATTCAACAACGTTTAGAGAATCACACAAAAACTTTTCTATGCAAAAATGTTTTTGCATACATGTATGTTGTACATTAGAGAATCACACAACACCCTTTCTATGTAAAAATGTTTTTGCATAGACCATGCAAAAACGTTTTTGCATAGATGTATGTTGTACATTAGAGAATCACACAACACCCTTTCTATGCTAAAACGTTTCTGCATAGACCATGCAAAAACGTTTTTGCATAGATCCATGTTGTACATTAGAGAATCACACATCACCCTTTCTATGCAAAAATGTTTCTGCACAGGCCATGCAAAAACGTTTTTGCAAAGAAGTATGATGTACATTAGAGAATCACACATCACCCTTTCTATGCAAAAACGTTTTTGCACAGATCATTCAAAAAACTTACAGTACATTTTGGTAGAATATTCTATCAAAATTTAACTCTTGTGGTCCTACAATTTCTTTATTCCAATAATTAATGAAAACAACAGTTCAGAAACTAAAAACAACTTCTTAAATTGTTATTTAACATTTAATGTTTTAAAATTTGTCAAAACGACAATCTAAAACTGTAGACCAGTAAAAAAACCCTTCTAAAACTACAAAAATTTTAACCTATTTCACTTAAAATTAAATAAAAACTTACCGATCTAAGTTTTCTCCCAAGATACTTCAACAAATTTTAATTTCTAGTTGTATTTTTTGAGATCTAAAAGTTTTTCCCTTTGTTTTCAGACACGGTTCGAGATTTGAAACTGCATCTTCTTCATTATTCTTCACTGTATAGTCTTTGATTCACTGTAGTATCTTTGATTCGACTTTGATTCGACTTTTGTAGTAATTAATCTTCACAAAACTCAAAACCTAAAATGATGAAGATCGTACTGTATTTTCGAAACTGTGGAGATGAGTTAGATTCCGTGGAGGAGAAGTTTTAGGGTTTTGTTAATGGTGGGGTGTATTTGTAATTATGCTAATTAAAAAGGGTCAAACTTGTCATATAAAATGTACACGTGCGAATTATATTGTTTTGGACTAAATGGATCTATTTTATTTCTACTGGACTAAATGGTCTGAAAAAAAGGTATTTTGGGCCTTTTGGCCGTTCTCCCTTTTATTTATTTATTTAATTTGTATGGGAATTAGAATGATCGTATGTTATGTATATGAGGATGAGCCGTAAAAGTTGTTGTTGGATTTGCCCTCATCTGGTGAGGATGCATCGTTGTCTAATTTGAGCAACTAGGAGCAACTTGGAGGCATGAGTTATCGCTCGTGTGAAATCTATATATGTTTTAAATATCGTTATTGGTCGTTTATCGTCCAAGGAGCGATAAACGATATGAAAAATTTAATCGGGATTTATTGGCAAATATCGGCCGATTATATAAATAAATAAATATAAATATATAATATATATAACATTAGAAATATATTTTAGTTGAAAATCAGTAGATGAGTTGAAAAACGAAATAGTAAAGTGAAAAAAAGTATTTGAAGAAGAAAAATAAGAAGATAAAGAAGGAAGAAGAAAAAAAGAAGGGGTTTAGTTAAAAATAATTTTTCTATGTTTTATTTTAAGGGGCACGATAATATTGCCGATTTGTAAACTGAAATTATCGTGAATATCGATGGATATTTAAGAGATATCAGACGATAATATCGGGCCGATATTCTTGAACGAAATTATATGAAAATATCGTCGGGGTCTCGATAATTAATTTATCGCCGATAAATCCCAATATTAATAACATAGTGTGAAATGTATGTTCATTCAGTCCACTAAACATTAGCAATTAGTTATCATAAAAAGAGTTTCATCCATGAAAGAGTTACTCCCTCAATTTTTTCTTTGATTAGTGGATTGTAAAAAGGCTTAAACCCAAGTCGTTAATTGGTACCATCCAACAACTTTACCATTACCACTCAAATTCTCTCAAGTTTTATTTATTTTTTATATTTTTAAAGTGTTATTAATACTTTTTTTCTTTTTTATTTATTTGTAGGATTGGGTACTCTCTACTTCGACAATTTTAATTTAATTTTATTTGTTTACCAACAACATTTAGAAGCATTATAACCTTTAAAGGAAAATGATACTTGAAGAAATGATGACCCATTTTCATTTTCACTGAAAACATACAAAGAAAAATCATAAATTTTGTTCTTCAATGTAAATTATTTAAGCCATAATTTCAGTTGCTTAAGTAGTGTAGTTTGGGGGTATAATTCTGGTTATCAAGTACAACTATGAGTATGCTTTGCTCCCTAAAGTCTAAAGAAATGGATCAAAAAAAGGGGGGACTTCTGCAATGGGCTATGCCACCCATTACTTATGAGGGAAGTCGCATCCGTCCCATCACAAGCACCTACAATGTCAGGTTATATAGCCCCCCTTAGGGCAAATCTAGTGGGATATGTAAAAATAGATCCCTAAATGTCCAAACCCAATGGTCAAGAGGTGTTTGTGCTCTAGTGGTGAATATGGGTCAACGGACCTTGACCCGCTCAACGAATAACTGCCAGGCTGACCCAATGAGCAAGACACTCAACGAATGAGTATGACGCTCACCCATTGAGCGTGACGCTCAATAGGTCATCGTATTGCATTTATTGTGTATGCCCACCCCACCAACCACCATTTATTTCCCCCCACCCTATTTACCTATCTTCTTCCCCTTCATTCTTCATCTCTCCATACAATTTCTACAGTTTTTTTTACTAATTTAATTTATTATGTTATTTAGATGCATTTTCTCAAATCAAATCTTAAAATATCTTCTTTTGTAGGAAATATTGAAGTGGTGCATTTTTGAACGTCCATCAACGGTCGACTCAAGCTCTGGTAAGTTTGTTTTAACCTTCTTGTGATTTTTATTCATTTTTTTGTTTGTAATTTTTAGTATGTACAAACTACTACAAATATGATTTTGATCATGCATTTAGTTTTGTATGTAATTTATTTTGATGTAGTAATTTATTATAGAAGTAATTAGTAATTTGGTATGAAGTAATTAGTAATTTGTTACGATGTAATTAGTAATTTTTTTGCATGTTATGTTTTAATGTAATTTTTGATGAGTTTATAGTGTTTTTTAGTTTTGATTCCGAATCCGTTCCAAGGCAGTAGCAACCTGCCTGATGAGGTAATTATTTTAGTTTTTATCTTAGGATTATTATTTTAGGTTGTAATTATTATTAATATTATTTTATCTACTAATTTTGTGCAAGTAATTGTTATTATATTTAATTTGAGCATGATTGTACTGTTTTTATGTAGTTTGTGATGAGGTAATTATTTTAGTTTTTATCTTAGGATTATTGTTTAGGTTGTAACTATTATTAATACTATTTTACCTAGTAATTTTTTCTAAGTAATTGTTATTATATTCAATTTGAGCATTATGGTACTGTTTTTATGTAGTCTGTGATGAGATAATTATTTTAGTTTTTATTTTATGATTATTATTTAGGTTGTAAATATTGTAAATATTTTATATCTAGTAATTTTGTGCAAATAATTTATATTATATTCAATTTGAGTATAATTTTTATAGTGAACTAGATTCTTTTAGTTTTTGTAGTGAAGTAGAATGTTTAGTATCTTTAAGAAAAGAAAACATCCCAAACGTCGGCAATTAGAATTTTCAAACGATGAACATCAAATTGCAAATCCAAACTTACCTATAGATCAGTACACAGTAGTATCGAATAAGACGTCAGCGGACCACTTGATTAATTTGATTGATCGTCCTCCTGATTTTACAGCACTGTGTGGTGGATAGAGTGAGTTACGTGGTGTGTACAGGTAGCCACTAAGAATAAATTTGTCAAGAGGATTATTAACAACACTGGATGGAGTCGCCTATTTATAATTAATGTTCCTTATAGTGACAAACGATTGGTCGAGGGGCTGTTGGAGCATTGGTGGGATACCACACATACCTTCTATTTTCCACATTTGGAGATTGGATTTACTTCATTATACTTTACCATCCTAACTGGAATTCCAATACGTAAGGGCAAGTCTCCAATACGCGACGATAGCAGCATGCTTGACTATGACCTGACAATGGGAACATATTTTCTAACCATGGTTACTGGCATTAAAGAAGATTGATATGGGTATAAGAGTGGTGGAATTCCCGTTTTTGTTTTCAAAGCTTACAACATGAAAACGAAAAGAAGGGATATTGATAATGAGATTGAGGAGGTCGCCCGAGCTTTTATGATGTGGATGGTAGGTCAGGTCTTCTTTGGCAATGCCAGATGTGTTGTTAGTATCATATGGTTAAATTCTTTCGAAGATCTTGAGGAGGTCAACTCTTATGATTAGGGTTCATCAATATGTAGTCGGATTTACAGATCTCTAGATGAGCGTTGCAGATGTGTACTATCATTTAGCGGCATGTGGATGATATTGGAGGTCCGTTATTTTCTGCCTTCTACATAGTCTGTTGGTTTATGTTCCATCCCTTATTTAATTATCTAATTGTTTTATTTGTAACTATTATACAGTTCTGGTTTTATGTCCACTTCAATACATTGGTTCCAATGCTCAAAGACAGTCGCAGCCTAGCTATGGACAAGTGGCCCCTAATTTCTACATACAACAAAGATCAGAGGGCAATAGGGCAAGCTGATATGCAGAAACACTCTTTATGGGCTATTCGCGAGCAGATCGAGACTAGGACCCCGCAATCAACCATATGGGACCCATATAGAGGGAGCCGGTACGCTCAGGAGGATGACATTTTCATAGCCCGTAGATTCTCTACCTTAAGGGTGATACTGTATGACCCTGAGTTCGAGGAAGGATTTTGGTACCTAGGTGATCATTGTTGGCGCCAGATTATGGGAGACGTGGTATTGCCGACCAATCCTCCAAAAAGAGAATACTTGTCTAGAGTGCTTGAACATGTGTATCTTAATTTTCTATACAATCGAGGATGGCTACCGGCTGAAAGATGTACGGCAAGAGGAGATGAAATGCGAAATGCGCAAAAATAGGATGAATTACGCGAAGATCTCGTAAAACACATCTGGGTAAAGTATGGAAGGTGAGAGTTGGTTCCCCCTCAGTAAGTTATATTATGGGTGGTTTAATGTTGTTAAATTTAAAACTTTTCTGTAAGAGTCGAAAACCGATTTATTTTTGTTGTAATGTTGATTAGTTTTGCTTTATGTTTTATGTTATTAATTTTAGGTTGGTTAAATTGCATGACAATGTAGACAAGAAAATAAACAAATAGTAGTTAAATGCATGTCATTCATAATTTTAGATTGGTAAAAATAATATTAGAACTAAACTATCACTATAATGCATATAAATTCAATCACAGGCAACCCCTACGGTGAAGTATCTCTGCTTGACGACCTTCCCAATATCGTCTTTTAGCCGGTGGCAATTGATTCGTGTTCCATTGAAATGATGCAATCTTCTTCTTTTCGTTTTTTTTAATTCTAACTCTTCTCTCTTGATTTGGACAAAATCCTTTATCGACCCATTATGCTCTTTTTGGGCATCATCTCTCTTTTTCTGAGTCTCATTGTAATTGTTGTAGAAGGAAGATGTGTCTGATACAAATGAATTAAAGGTTTTATTCGGTTATCCCAATCCCCATTTTTAAAAAAATCCTAATCCAGAATAAAAAGAATAAAAAACATTTTACCCTTAAAAATAAACCCTAAAAAAACAACCCAAATATCTGGGTTCAAGTCCTCTTAAATGCAAATCTACTAATGAAACAACTCAAATATTAGGGTTCAAACCCTCTTACAACTGTTTAGAGTTCACTGGGAGAAAAATAAAGATCTACTAGAAGGAGAAATAGGGAGATCTACTAGAAGGAGAAAGAGGAAGATCTACTAGAAGTGTGACCGTGAAAAGAACATAGGAGAAAGTTTACCGTGAGTGATGGATTATGCAACCTTCAAACTGGAGAAGATTTAGAGACATAAAACTTAAAAGTAAGCAAAGAAAGAGAGAAAGAGAAGAGAGGGAAACTTAACATTTTTAGTGAGAGGGGATTTGTTTCTCTCCTTGCAAAACACTGTGCACAAAATAAAAAATAAAAGAACAAATAAAGTGGGGAGACATGAGGAATAATGAGTTGTTTGTTGAAAGGATGATGTGAGACATGATTGGAAAGTGTGATAGCTTTAATTAAAAGACTAGGTGTGTTCAATTTGAAATTTGAGAACGAAATGTGGGAGGACATTTAAAAATATCTATCTATATATATATATATACTTAACGGGGCGGGGTCGGGGAACTCTTGTTTATCCCTGTATCCGCCCCACCCCCGTTTAGATCTCCCCCGAACCCATACTGGGGTTAATCCAAACTCGTCCCTTGAATTTTGTGGAATTATAAGAATTTTATCTTTTATTAGGTTATTGTAATTGCCTCCCCTGAAAAAAAGAAAAGTTCCACTGCTTCCTCTCCCTCACATTCTTTCTTTCGTTACTGAAACCCTAGGGCAAGTACTATGGCAGGCTCAAACCTCCATATTGTAAAGGTTTGAGGGATAAGTCAAGTACTAAGGTGGGAGTTATCCCTCAAACTCATCCCCTCAGCCTCAAATCTACTCATATTTGGGACTAAGAATAGAAGAAAGAGGGATCGACAAAAAGGACTAGAGGGCGCCAAACGGAGTAGAGGGCGACAATCCCTTTGTCGCCCCCTTTTTTTTGTTTTAAAAACTTTTTTTTTGTTTTCAAAAGTTTATTTTTGTTGTATGCATGTTTTGGTATGTTTCGAAATACCAAATCTGTGGGGCCCACTTGGATATGATCTAATAGTTGATATTTGGTGTAGTTGTTCTCTTCACCATGTAGATCATCCTCACAAAGAATCATTCCATTATAAAATTTATAACCCTTTCAAAAATTGATCGAAAGTTGATTGAAAGTTAACACTGTGAAGAACGGTGAGGGAAAGAGTCAACTTTTGTTGGGTTAGAAGTTTTAGAATGTAATGATTTTTTGTGATGATGATCTATATGGTGAGGAGAACAATCACACCGAATATCAGCTATTGGATTGTATCCAAGTGGCCCCTATAGACTTGGTGTTTCGAAACATACCAAAACATACATACAACAAAAATAAACTTTTGAAAACATAAAAAAAAGTTTTTAAAAAAAAAGAGGGGCCAAAGGGATTGTCGCCCCACACTCCCTTTGTCACCTTCACTTCCTTTGTCGCCCTCTACTCCACTCCGTCTATCGCCCCCCGAAATTTTAGTGCCTCAACCCTAGTACTTTTTTTTTTTGGTGGGCAAAGAAAGCCCATGACATAAATGTCAGCCTCAACCTTAGGACTTGCCTCTCCCTCTTTGAGACTTGTTGTACCAAAATTTGGGGGATGCCATAGTACCTGCCCTAATATTGCCGGAAATCTTATCGTACTCTCCGCCCTCTCATTCTCCCTCTTTCACGCCTTGATCCCACTCTTTCTCTCTCTTCTCTCACATTCTCTCTTTCCAGCCCTAATATATCACTTCGCTGGAAAATAGTTCGACTACAACGGATAATAGGTCTCTCTTTTCAGTCCATAATCTGAAGGCCATCTTCACTGGAAAGGTTCGTTACATAAACTCACCTGTAAATTGAATTTGAATTTGAAAATCTTTTAGGTTAAAATTAAAAACTTTAGATTTTCTCTTTAATCTGGTCAATTATCGGTTCGGAATCCTTTACTGGATGATTATATGAACATCAAATTCTATTGATTTCTTTACACATCGAAAAATTAAAGTTCTTCCCACATTCTGTATCAAATCAGATTCTGAGATACTTCTTATTTCTGATTACTTTTTTAGCCCATGTGGTTCTGTCGATGTTATTTTAGCTCGAAAGATCAAAATCAAAATATGTATTCATACTAATCAAACGATCAAGATCAAGATCAAAGTCTAATTACAATACATAATTTGTCTTTTTTTTTTCTTGACATTTTTATTCATCAGTTTTTCTTCACCTCTTAATTTATTTCAGTAGTAGCGTACTGTTTTTTTTATTTATTTGAATTTCAGTAGTAATTTACAGTTTTTTATTTATTTAAATAAATAATAGTATATTTAATTGGTAATTTATTGTTCACCAATTGTAAATTTACCCAAAAACAAGTGAATTCGTATGTACTTGCCCCTGTTTTTTTCTTCATCTCTTCTTAATTGATTTCAAAGGTTTTTTTTTTAATCAATTTATAAATCAAGTTTTTTGCTCATCTCTTCTTAATTTATTTAAGTACTGTGCACTAAAGTTTAATTTCAAGGGAAGGTCCAAATTAGATTGTGTTAGCATCTGATTCATTTGCCATTTTACAACTAAAAGTGGGGTTATGTTCTTTATGTATTGCCAAATTCATGAGTCCATTTTTTTTAGTGGATTCATTTGAATAATACTAACACCGTGTTCTAATGTAGCAATCTAGCAACAGGTTCCAATTTTACATTGGGGATTATGCATTTCTTAAATTCTTGACTTATGATTAGATTTATTTGTGTGGGTGGCAGTTCTTGGCTGAAAACAGTTTTTAAATCTCTCTTTGTTTCTTCTTTTTTCCTTTCTATTTTTTTAAACCCCTATTAATATTATTAGATTTATAGTTGAGTACAGGTTATAGCGTCATTTATCATTTTTCTTTTTTTGCTGATTTCTAATTACTGCACCTTATGTCACGGCAAAACCGTCGAAGTGTATAACACATGCATAGCACATGTTTTAAGAGCTATAGTTTGAAAATTCCATTACTACTGGTGTGGTTTGTTCCTAACAGTATCACTATTGTGATTGTTTCTGTTTGGTCATTAATTCTATCATTTTCTGGAAGCATCATTTTCAAATTGGGAATCTCAAATCACTTCATATAGCCATTTTACATTTTTGTTATCTTAGTTGGATTTGGTATTATTTTGATGGGCATGAATAGAGTCAGATAGTTCTGTTCTATATTAATTTGAATTATGTACTGTTGATTGTATACACTGTATAACATTGGCTGTGTTCTAAAATTGTGGAAACCTAATGATTCGTTAGGTTGAATGGGAGGAGGAGATAGGGATAATGGTGTAAAACCACATAAAACAGTTTTTGTGACGGTTGGCACTACTTGCTTTGATGCTCTTGTTAAAGCTGTTGATACTCGAGAAGTTAAGGAAGAGTTGTCAAGAAAAGGTTATACTCATCTTCTTATTCAAATGGGTCGGGGATCATATATTCCCACAAAGGTTTCTATTCTAACTTTATCTATATTTCGTTGCTCTGCTCTTTCAATTTTAACTATTGGGTCAGTTTTGATGTCGGGTTTCAACTTTGAACCATTTCAAAAGCCCATGATCTGAAAATGTCGATTTCATTTAAGTCTTATACAATATTGCTCTTATCTTCGAATGCATTACACTTTGAGACCGCAACTTAAATACCCTGAGTAGACCACTTTGGTTGAATATCAGAGTCTCTACCTTGGCTTGGTTAAAAATAACTTAATCATGCTTATTGTTTTTTGCTCCAAAATTTGTTGTCACTTGTCGTTCTCAATCAAATTATAGTTTTAGTACCAGCTCATATTCTAACCTTTTACATCCATTGACATTTTGCAAAATGCACTACACGATTGATTTTATTTTATTTTTTTCTGTGTGTGAAATTGGTTCTAATGCACTATATTCGTTTGGCGGTGCGTATATCTTTCTGATTGGCTCTTACCTTAGTAGGAGTATAATGTGAAGGTGTTTGGGTATCTCAATGAAATTAGTTTTGGCTGGATGAGTGTTATCCACTATGCTTGTAACCTAACGTGACCCAACGGGGTTGAAATGCAAGTAGAGAACATGCAATTATATAACTCCTTACCAACTTGGAGAACAAGATGTGTTGTCCATGCTTGTCTCGTCATCAAAGCTCTATTACTGATTTTGGTCATCAGGTCCTGCCCAAGCCTGGGAATGTCGAGCTTGTTAGTGCTGATCTGGTCAAAGGTTGTGATTCCTACTTGTGTAGTTTTCTGCTTTTGACGTGCCTTGTGCCTCCAACATAACTCTAGACTCCACGTTGTGGGACGTCTTACCTTCATAGGGTTATTCCTTCAACATGAGTTTTATTTGTACAAGGCAAACCGAAGTCCATTAGTTCCTGTCCCAACCTCCGAGGTTGGTTCATTACTGCCATCATCAACTACTGGTGCATATATCTTCTCTGGCTCTTCATTGATTAAAAAAGTCTTCTCTTAATCAATCAACAAATGTATGGTTATGGTTTTCTGTCTTTCTTTAGGTATTTAAAGTCTCTTGCAGCGCATCAAAAAAAAAAAGCTGTATGGTTCATTGCAGATAAATGTTAACTCTGTCATTATCATCACCGTTCTGCCTATCTCAACCATTGGGGTATTTTCCATGCAACTTTTTCTAGTGCGAGTCTATTTACCAAAAAAATAAAAACAAAACAAAAGAATCAGAAACTCTATCTAGTGGTAGATCTGTTTTTATCTATTAAATAATATTCACAATTTTAACGTCCAATAAAATCCAAAATTGTCCTACCAATTGCAGCTTCCTGAATTTTTTGGGTTCCAAAGAATCCAAACTTTCTGGCTCCCGCAATCTGCTTGTCTCCATCTATTGTTTGTCCAAGCAGCTTTGCTTGGTTAGTAAAAAATTAATACTTCAGGGTCAAGTTGTATTTATATGTTCTCAACCTCTCTAGCAGACTGACCACAATTCTTCTTCATTCACCATTCCTTTTTCTGGTGTGCAAGAGACCTTCAAAACTTCTTATGAGTTTTTGTTGTGAATTGTGATTCATGCAGTCTGCAGGAGAAGATGGGGACCTCACTGTGGACTACTTCACTTTTTCATCAAGCATTGCAGACTACTTGAAATCAGCATCTCTTGTAATCAGTCATGCAGGTGAGCTCTTCTGCTCTTGTTCAAGAATGAAAAAACACAGCAAGGACCATGGAGATTCTTTGGCTGCACCAGTTCAAGTTTTTAGGTTGAACCGGCGGTCACTGTAAATTGGGCCAAGTCTCATGTAAACCATTTGAGTCACTCAAAAATCACTTGAATTGTCTGAGTCACATCGATTGGATAGGCGATTCCACGGTTGAGAGAACTCCAAATAGTTGGCATCATGTTTATGATGACTATTTATTTTCTTATGATCTTTTACTTGGTCCTACCTTTTCAATCTTCATTATTTAACCAGCGGCATGTGTGTCTGATCTTTTTAAAAAGTGTTTGTTAACTTCCAGGGATATGTAAGTGGCTTCCATTGATTACCCTTGCTCCATTTTTTATAAAACCTAAGTTTTCGATTTGACAATGAAGAGCTAAAAAAGTTTGAAAATCGGTTTTGAGGAATTTCAAATGCTTTGGAAGCCAGTATAGATCTGAAAAACCTGGATGTGTCAAATTAGCACTCGCTGAAGTGGTTCCGACTGTCGACCAGGTTGGGCCTGACTCGTCATTTGTTGAGTTGTATGAATTGCTGGTAACTTACTTTCATGATTGAGCTTGAAACCAAATAAAGAGACTCAACGAGCTAACTTAACTCCATCAAGATTCGGGTTCAGTGATGCGTAGTGACTGGATTTTATATAGGACGGAGAAAATTGGAGTGCAACATATCCTTTTTGAAAAATACCTTCAACTACTATACCTTGATTTTAGTTTGATACCGGTTACAGTATGTATCAAAAAGAAAAGATGATGGGGTTTAACTTTTTAACTACGATGCAGGTTCAGGAAGCATATTCGAGACATTGAGGCTTGGTACACCTCTGATTGTAGTGGTGAATGAGGATTTGATGGACAATCATCAAAGCGAGTTGGCGGAAGAACTAGCAGAGAGAAAGCATCTACTTTATGCTCACCCTCAGACGCTCTACCAGACTATCGAAGGCATGAATTTAGAAACTCTCATCCCTTACGTGCCTGGAGATGCCAGGCCAGTTGCCAAAGTCATAAACAGGTTCCTAGGTTTCCCAGATGATTAATCAAGTGCTGATGTTATGTTTTTGTTGATTTTTTACCAAAAACCCCACTTATCGCTCAAAAGAAATAACCATTCAAAAGGTGGCCAATGACTGCTAACCATAGGCTGGTATTGAAGGGCCATGAAATTAAATTTTTTTTTTTCTATAGTTGGGACTATTGCCCAAAGTACAATTATATGGCATAGATATACCACAAACAATTGTATGGGTGAGGAATGAGCTCAGAGATTGCCACAAACATACGAAAGTCACCCCATGAAAGAAGAGAAGTCGTCACTACTGACAAAGAGAAGTCGCCCTCACTGACAAAGAGAAACCACCAAATGGGTGGCGATGAATCCAGGAATTGCCTTATCACTCTGTTGGTCCACAATCAACATGCTGTAAAAATGTTTATACAAATATTTTGTTCTATCTAACTTGCATTGGAGTTCTGTTCCCTGCAACTGCCAAAAAAATAAATAAAATGGAATAGCCTTTCCTATGAGAATTAATTCAGAATGTTTCTTCTTCTTCTCTTTTCTCATTGATTGGTTAGTTCACTATCTATCAATTAGGCCTGACATAAATTGATTGTTGATTTTATCCACCATTTATGTAGAAGTCAAATCAAATGTATGTTTCTTATTTTGAATCAGGAATCGAATTGGAATCAGGTTTGAATCGAATTGGAACATATAGACGTAGATTAGACCCGTTCCAATTGGATGAATCATGAAGCGGATCAACCCTGATTCCGATCCAATGAACCATGCCCACTACTACTAATTATGTTCTTGGTCTAGGAGCATGTGCATCCATTGACTGCTGCAGCTTGAGATAACTCGCACCATTTTCGATCCCATAAAAATTAGGGCTTCTGAACTTCATTCAGTGAATCAGAATCAGACAACACAAATGCCAAAAGATCCAGTTTTTGAATTTCCCATTCTCAATCTTTTTTGGTTAATGGGTAGTTTCCATGCCTATTTACCACATCAAGAACATGTATGTTGTTTGGGATGTCGGACTCAAAGGTCCCATGTATTGGGTCTTGGCAGGGTGGCCAAAACTTTGATGGGCACGGGTTCCATCGATCTGCGGCCACCACTAGTGCATGACGTCAGCGACCTCAAGATTCATCATGTTGAGAATAGTCCTACATAGGAAATGAAAGACTTACAAATCTAATATATAAAGATCCTGAGCTACTTCACTCATTGTCAATTGGTTTTGAGTTGGATGTCAACAAACTTAATATGGTATCAAAGCAGTCTCACACGTGATATGCTTAAAGTTCCATGTGCTCGACTAAAAAAAATGTCACACATAAGGGAACATTCATTGTCAATTGATTTTGAGTTAGATGCCCACAAATTTAATACATCCAACCACAAGCACCTGAGGCACAGATAGAGCTACCCTGCCCCTATCAAAGTCGGGTAGTTCCTGAGTTCTAGCACATTGTTGGCCAAATTGGATGATTTTAATGTAGTACCACATTTGAAACTTTGTTTTGATTTTTGAATGTGCTTCTCCAAATGTTGTTGCTACGTCAATAGGTTACTTCATGTAGGTACCCAGTTAGGGGCATTGCTCTACGTCTAACCTTTTTATATGTTACACACTTTTGGTTCTTTTATTCTTATATTTTGCCTACACTCTGCTGATGGGTCTGCGGTCTGCATGTAGTTGATTTGATTTTTTGCGATGATAATCTATTCATTTTGTACATCAAAATCAACTTCATGTATGATTTTTTATGCAATTCCATTCCAGTATGGATCATGCTCTGCGGGATGTCTATATTGCGGGTAGGTGGACTACATAGAAGGCCTCAAATTTTGGGATGTGCGGAACTTAATCACGATGTGATAAGGACCATACGATTGTTTTGCGGGACAAAAATCCGGACAAAGTAGCATTATTCTTCCAGTATAAGTAAAACTTGTAACGACGCACGTGAATAGATGGTTCGTCTATATAATGGTTTAAAACAAAGGACGACGGTTCATCTGATAAAAGTGGAAATCAGTTTATCAAACTCACTTATACTTTTACTGAGAGATTGAAAGTACACTTGGAAGGCTCTCTCTCTAAATCTTTCATTTCTAGGGTTTTTGGGGATTGGTTAGCTGAAGAATTCTCAATTTCAAATGTTCCCGTGCTCGAATTCACGTTTTGTAAGAACAATTTACAGCGAAATTAGCTGAATTTTATGAAGGGGTTTTTCAGAAGGTAAGAAATGGTTTCATGGAGGAATTAGATATAGCTGTAATGCATAGTAGAGTACACGTACATATAGCTGTAATACTAAGACCTGTTTGGCTTTGTAAATGTATATAGCTGAAACATAGCGCTTTCATTTTGCAGCAATTATTGGCAAATCCAAACAATCCCTTACTCTGTTTATTCTATTTCTTTTGTTTTTGTGATTTTTTTTTTCTGCAACTATTTTTTTAACTTTTTCTATTTGCCTTTTCGAATCATGTTCTCTTCACAGCAAAATAAAATATGCCCTTTTTGTTCTGATCTGTCACTATTCTCTTTTTTGTTTAAGTTACTTTTTGACCTCCCTTTTTGCTGAATTAGGTCTTTCATTTTACGTTTCTAATTCATTCCTTCAAATTTAAGTGCCGTGTTCTCTTCCCATACGCATAAGAATTAAGATGGAATTTTTGTTTTGAAGAACCTTTACTTTTGGGCTTAATCTGGAAACTTAGCTTTGTTTTTTTTTTTTTTAAACTTTCTGGTTGCTAAAATAAAGTCTCTGATCTGTGATCACGGTTTCTTTATGATTCTTTATAGCTTTTCAATTATTTTTTAATTTTGGGTTTTTAGAAACTCCCCCTATTTCTATGGCTAATTTAATTTGACATGTCACCCTTGTGTTTGCAAAATTTAGACATTCCTTACTCAGACCTTGGTCAAATGCCATTGACCAAATCATTGGTGTTGTGTAAAACCTTATGAGCATAAAAAAAAGTATGGGTATGTCTTAAAAAAAGAAAATCTTTTATTACTTTTGTTTTTTTAATTCTCTTGTTCTTGTATCTTACTGGTGGACTTATTTATGCAGAGAGTAGGAGAAGAGTTTGGAAATTGTTTCAACATTTTGATAAGGAGAAAAAGGTAAGGTGATCTATTATGCTTTTTTCATGTTTTTCTGTGTTCAGAAAAAGAGTTAAAAGAGAGGAGAAAGAAGAAAAAATGAATCAAACCCAGATTGAAAAACTGTTTATATTTTCACATTTTGACTCCTTTTAGAGAGTTCTAATAACACCACACGTGAATTGCCAATTGTGCTGTCATATAGTTGGTTGGATTTTCTACTTTACTTGTGAGCCTTACCAACTTGTCTCAAAATTCAACAGTTTAATCTTGCAATCACCTTATATTTTTGGCAATTATTTGTTGCCAAGTAGCAGAAACTGATAAGCTAGCTTCAATTGCTGTTAACTAGTTTTATTTACTATAATACTGTGTAACTGCTGCTCTACTCCCAGGATCAATCTGTATTTACTGGGAAATTTTGCATTTGTTTGAATTGTGTTGGCAGAGATAAGTCTCAGGATATGGGATGCATGTTATCGACATCGAAGGATGTCGGTGGGAATAGAAGAATCCCTAGAAATGTTGGGGACGTGGCTGTGTTTGTTCCTGGATTGCGGATTCCGAAACCAGTGAACTTCTCTCAGCCACTTGGTGACAACTTGTCGAAGAGTTTAATTGAGCGGCTCTCTGCTCTTAGAAATCGAGTAGTTGTCATGGCTGGTCAAGAAGTACAAACAGTTATTAAACCGAGGAGGAAAGCAGCTACACAACATGGTTTGTTGTGTTTTGTAATTGTCTTGTTTTTATTAATGGGTGAACTTTATATATATGAATATGAGATGGAATTGATGTCTGCAGGAGGTTCGACATTGGATGATCTACAGCAGGCTCTTGAAGATTACTTACCAGTTCTTCTGGGATTAGTTAAAGACGGTAAGTAAAAGCTTTACATGTACAGAAAGAAAATAAAAGTAGAATCAGCATCCATTTTTATGCTGTTAGCACTAGTGTGATTGGTGAATCCAATTTTGGCTGTTGAGCTTCATGGGTCTTAGTTCTCATAGCCAGTTTGAATCATGATGTTTGCTTGACTCTATTGTACAGGAAGCAAGCTACAACACAATGTAAAATTTGTTTGGGTTAATCAGGAGGATGATGTAGAGGTGGAATTTGCATATCCAACATTTATTTTTTTCAATATCATACTTTTATTCATTTCATTTTTTGTTTAGTAAAATTTTTCGAATCATATGAGACCCGCACTCAATTCTAATTGTTATTTTTGCAGGAAACAGCCATATCGAATGCTTGGTACGAGGTGTTGTCAGTTTTACACTTGATGGCTATGCTCTCCTTCTCACAGGGCAATTTATTGCTTCTTCCTAAAACATCTGCTGATGGTTATCAGCAGAAAGTATCAGAAGGTGTGTTTACTGCATGGCTATCTGGTCAGGCAAACTTGTTCTTTGTTTGGTTTGTATTTTCCTTTATATATAAAGCTGATAAAGAATATGTTACAAAATTTGTTAAGGCAACTTTGAGTTTTTTGATGAATCTAGATACTGCCTTTTATTAGTTTGAATCTTCTCAATTTTATGGAAGACAAGAATCTTATACCACATTAAACACCCCACATAAAAATAGGTCAGTGAGGAGAGCTAGTGATAAAAGGGACAGCACACACCCCCCGCCAGCAAAGATAGGTGGATGCCCTTACTCAATATTGCCAAGGACTGGGAAAAAAGAAAAGAAAAAGAAAAGAATCTATCCGCTTCCTGTATATTATCATCCCATCTCAACACAAAATCATCAGAGTGAACCTGTTGAAATTTGAATACCAGAAGAATTTGAATGGCATTATCAGAAGTCTACATAAGAAAGTCTAAGTGGGCTTAAAGCTCAATATTCTCGAATATGTGACTGTTTCTTCCTTCATCTCAGTGGATGCATTGGTGTAATTTGAAGCTCTAACACTTGCAAGAAATCTCACCATAACTGTGATCTTTAGATATAAATGTTTAATGTTGGGATTAGAACTTGGGACAGGAGTAGAAACTCTGTTTTGTAACTCGAAGTTTGTTATGAATTTGTTTGGGGGACTAAGTTATCTACTTCCTTATTTTAAATCACTTTATCATATTTTTCTTTCCTTTTGGCAATAAGTATTGTAAATACCACTTCTTCGGCCTATCAATCTATGGTCCTAAGGCATATGACCATGCTAGTATTATAGTTGGTTTGGCTACTGGAGCTTATATCTGCTTTTTTTGGCTCTCTTTTCTCATTATAGTTTGTTATGTACTGTGGTATTTAGTATTTGTTCTCTTACTTCCATTGATACGAGTTACGAAAACTTGCCATTTTTCTCTTTTTTCTTTTTTGGTAGAAAGCAGACGAACTGCGGTGGATGTTTTCCTGAAGGGAGCAGGATATTTGGATTTTGCACTTCAGCATGTCCTTCCTCAGTTGCCTTCTGAGCTCAGGTTCTGTAGATTGTTACTATTTTCATCCTTAGTTATCCGTTGTAAAAATGTAATAAGCATCTTCAATATCAACCTGTAGTCGATATGAAAACCTTCTCTTTGTTTGTTATTAGTACACCAGAACTGACATTAGTGCCTGTAGTTCCATTTGTAATTGGAGACATAGGATCCTTTAAACAAGTCAATATTCATTCTTCACAAGGTTATACTGAATTCATTGACTACTTTTGAACTGTAGGAAAGATCTTCCAGTGGACCTAGCAGAAGGAGTGCTGCGAGCTCTTTGTCTGCAAGCATTAGGCCAGGTATTTTACTTTTCAATTACTTATCATTACTTGGAAAAGCCCTTGCAATTGAGGATTTATCATGTTTCATTTTTTATTCATTGCTAACTCATAAAAATCTAGGGAAAAAGAATAGTAACTATTATATTTTTTCCCCTTTCGCATAATATGTAGGGTGTTGATGTTCAACTTGGAATGGCAATTGATAGCACAAAGGCCACTCTAGCAGTGAAACGGAGGCTTGCATGTGAGATGGTTAAATATTGGCATCAGGTACTGATACCCACTATTTATTATTACTGATTGATTTTGAAGAACCTGTGGGTTACTGGTACTTATTTTTCATGTTCATTACCTAGTGTGAAATATGAACCCTAAATTTCCTAGCCTTCTGGTATATGCCATTTTCTTATGTTTTCCTTTTGCTTGGATTCATTGTACTAGTTTCACTGAGAAGCACGATACAATGCAGTATTTCCCACGTAAAACTTAATTATTCTATGATATTCATCTCAGAATGTTTCTAACATTTTCTTTCTTGCGCTCTTATAATTATTATTATTTATTTAGAAAACAAATCATATTTTGCCACTTCATTCTGCTACTTCTCCTCCAGTTCACTGCCCAAGTCCATACTATTTTCAAATTAGTCTTGTTGTAGCTGTCCATTTGTCTGTATTATGTGGATGCTATTCATCACCACCACCTTCTTAATGGTTTAGATGGGTTTCGCCACCCAATCCCTCTTTTATGTACAAAAATTGTGAATCCAGAATGAAAATACCAAATATCTCTAAAAATTTCACAATTTGACCTGAATATCATAAATGACCTAGAGATTGAGGAAATTGAGCCCCTCCAATAATGCTTTACTGTATAGTCCCCATTCTGTATGCATAATGTTTAAATCACCATCATTTGATTTCCATGGTTTATAAAGGTAAAGACGTTCGCATGTCATGTTGTATGTAGACGTTCGGCAGCTACTTAGAAAATTCATAGTAAATTACTCAATACTGCTATTTTATGCAGGCCCATGATAACATTGTGAACCTTCCCTTGACAAATGGATGGGGTGAAAAACATCAGCTTTACGTCAAGTGGAAATATGTTGAAGCAAAGGTACCTTTTATGTGATTACTTGTTATTTCCCTTTTGTTCATATCATCCACTATTCTGTTATTTCCCTTTTGGACGTTAATTAAATTCACATCGTCCACCTTCAGTGCATAAATTGGTAATAAACCCCTTGAGTCTATTTCAAGCACTAAGACAGAAGGCCCAACCTTGCTGTTTTCTTCCTTGCTTGTGTATTTTGATGTTCTTTTCGTATTACCAATTTAATACCAAATCTTTATTTGCACTAGTCACCATCGGAGTTGACACACGCCTAAGTACCCTTTTATTTGTTGCCAGGCCGCAGCATATTATTACCATGGTTTAATTCTCGACGAGGGGAACACAGAGAAATCTCATTCGATGGCTGTCTCTGCTTTGCAAGCTGCTGAGGAATTTCTCAAAGAAAGTAAAAAGGAGTGTGAAGCCTTCCACATGACGACTCCTATATCAAGGTGCTTTGGCGAGGCCTCTCTTTGCTTGTGTTTGTTTGTGGAATTCTTGGTGGATGAATTCTCTTCTTATGATATCTGGCCACTCCTTTCATCGATTTTACAGTGACAAGTTTTCTACAAATTAAGCACTATATTGTCTGCAAGTCTATGCTTTGTAACATTGTAAAATTTTAGCACTACTCTATAATCCTTTAGCCAAATTTTCAATGACAAGTTTTCTGAAATTTAGCACTGTTTTTTTGCTTTATCTATAATGAAACAGATAAATTGTAGATATGTGTGATGCTTCATACGAGCAATTTAGACAAGGCTACCAATATGCCATAGCCAACTTTGAGTACCAAGATCATATTTGTTTACTATGACCTGAGAGAGTCAGAAACCCCGACACTTGTTACAATTAAACCGTCGACTTACTCTATAGATATAGTGTGTTGTAGTTTCTGTGTTTGCTTTAAATCTTTCTAACCACCATTTTCGTGTGCAGAAATCCACCTCTTTGGGGAACCATGAAGTATCTTTCAGAGAAGATCCCAAAAGACACTTCTAGCAAGGTGCGGATCAACCGAGATCTCTACAGTCGTGAAAGGTCTGGAACTTCTACTTTATCTCGTACTTTAAATCCTGATTCATTTGGATCAATGCAGATGGCTTTCTCCTGGGTCTTATTTTTGTTTCATAAATAAATAGTTAATGAAGGTACTCTTGGTTGCAGGATCATAGAGACTGCTCCAGTGTTACCCGATTTTGCTTTGGCCTTGAAACCTGATGAATATCAGCTTCCACCAGTAGACCCATCATGGAATGAGGACAACATCTGGGGACAAATTGGGGTGAACCAGCTAAAACCAGAGAGAACCTAAACATCGTCAAATTTGTCCAGAGAAATCACAAGAATGGGAAAACATGGATGGGTCTTCCCACATACACGTATCCTATGTTCCCAGTCCCAGTCCCAGCCTTCCTCTTTCTTTTTCTTATTTCTTTTGGTTTTTCAATGAGATAAATAGCTTGTTGCAGGGAGTCAGGGACATAAGATGTTGTTGTATAACATGTTCACTTCAAAGATAACCCATTTACTGTACCAACTACCAATTGAGGAATAAAATTCTATGCCCCATGCAGGGAATTTCTTTTACAGCACAATCTGCATGAGAAGAGTCCACTAGTTGGAAATGTCTTTTACTATTCACAACAATAACATGCTATAATCCGTAAATGTCAAAATTTCGAACTTGAAAAAAACGAAACAGAATCCAAAGACACTAAAATATCAGTGTATATGTTGGAAAAAAAATAAAATAAAATAAACTACAACGAAACTATTATTATTGCAAGTTTTGCTCTCATTCAGCTTCACTTCAAGTTTTCAAAGTTCAGGTTCACATTTCCAAGACTCGAGTAGATCACAACATCAATCCAATTCCAATCATGGTGAGAAGGACACCACCCAAATCTAAAAATCAAATTGGTGAGATTATGGTGGTTACAATTTGCTGAACTCCAAAAACGGAACAACAAAGTCTAGCTTCCTTTAGTTCAAAGCCAACTAGACGGCGAAGCTAAAATCATTTTCAGGCTGAACCGCTTAAACTTCTCTTTTGAGTTTTAAATGTACAAAAGCACTTCTTCTTTTACAAATCCTTTAAAAGACAACTTTCCTTTTCCTTTCATAATCCCTCCTATTAGTTCACAATATGAAGTCTATTTCATTGTGAACAGATAGATCTTCTCTGCTGCTGAAACCTACTGGACTAATCTCTTCAAACAATGAAAGCCTTCCACTAATCTCCAGATGTAGTTTCACCATTTTCTTCAGCCAAGTCTTCGTTCTGCTTTGCTTGTTCTTCTGCAATAAAAACAATGCATATACAGATTACTGAAAATGCAGGCCAATTAATTGAAAGTCGGAACTTAATTGTTCCTTTCCCTATCTGAATGAAAGATCAGTTCTTTTTTTTCTTCTTTACATGCCTCAAAATGGGAAAACCAATGTCTAGCAAAGTGAACAAGAATCAGGGACCTAACGAAAGAAGCTGCCTTCAGATCCTGAATCACTTTCTACCACCAACCTCTAACATTCTTTCAGGTGATAAACGAATGTAGGAACAGTTCAAACTCCTATTGTATCCTCATAATCTTTCGATAGAGAATTCTTTTACCTAAAAAGTAAAATGGTCCCCATTGAAAGATAGGTAGATTGCAACTTCATGACTAAGTGTCACTCATACAGTATTAGGGGAGACCAATAGTCTAATATTGGCAGCAATTTTCCCCACTAAATTTAGGACCTGTTTGCTAACATTGAAAATAATCATTTATGAAGCCTAGGGCCTCACAATGGATTATGGAATTCATTAGAAGTGTTTCATAACCCAAGCATAATTGTTTGTGTTAAAGTGAGAATGGGTTAATCCCAAAAAAAAACTTTTACAATTGCTGTTACAAATAGTAAAATGGGCATGGATAGCAAAGAAAAGAACAACTCTTAGAATTTTATGGTGTCAGAATTATTTCTCTAAACCATGGATTTCTTGTAATTCCTTCAGCATAAATAGCCATATAAATAAAGAGATAAGAGCATGACAGAAGGAATTAATTGGAATAAGAGGATGAGAAGGTTAACGGAAGGAAAAGTTACTTCCTTCCCTTAACCTTGTGGTTGTTAGTGTTATGCTTTGCTAAGCAACAGTGGAAAAGATTAATGACATAAAAAAAATGCAAAAAATAGTTAGGCTAGAAAGATTAACATTTTTTCCTCTTAACGAAGAAAAAAAACCAACTGAAATCTAGATAATTCCACTTTTTCTCTTAAAGAAGAAAAGAAAGCCAACTGATAGATCAAATCATGACACAAACTAAAATCTAAATCATTATATATTTATTTACTTTTTTTTTTCCTTTGGACCGTTTCAGCTAATTCCACCAGACCATAAATAGAAACTGTATACCTAACAAAGTTTAGGAGTAGTTAACATTAAAGGAATGTTGTCAATAAAGGGAAAGTGGGGATACTTACCCGCAAGTTGAATTATTGCCTTCTGTGTGCGTCTTTCGAGCTTGTCAAGCTTCTTCTGTATGTCCCTCCGAAGGTCCCAATTTGGCTTCTTTGGAGCAATATTTACAAATGGGTCCTGTAAAAGTCCTCATATTAGGATACAAGGAGTGATGTTAAGACAAAACATATCCAGCACACTGGTGTAGTAATGTAGGTGAATCACACCTCAATCTGCTCTGATGGAGGAGGTGCAGCAGCAATGGGGTCTTCAAACTGTGGTAGGACAGGTGGAGCCAGCTTACCCTCCTGAAGTTGCTTATCATGAGGAAGGTAGTTCCTAAACTTCATGTTCAGATTCCTGTAAAGAAAATGGTTATAGCATTCATAAAAGTTGTTGAGGCAAACACATCATGATTGGTGAAGAATGCCCAACATGCAAATCTTGCTAACAAAAGCAATAAAAAAATTACATAAATATTACAACTTACAAGTGCTTCATGTAAACATTGGAATAAGTACTGATAAAAGCCTTAAGTTTACCTACTCTCTGTAAACACTAGCATATCATGAGGTGAAGCAGTAATATCGTAACTATTAACTAGTACCCTTTGTGTACCAAATTTCTATTGGACACAATGTGGTTGATAGTTAGGTTCCAGAAATAGTTGTACTTTTCCTTCTCTGCATTTATCTAGGTCCTTTGAACTAGTGAAGAAACAAATAGGGAAAAAAATGAAAACTCTTCGAATGAACACTCTGGACATTTCCTCTTTATGAAACTATGAGAGATCAAATTCAAGGACAGGTAAAACAATGAAATGGATCAAGAGAACTGATCAGACAACAAACCCATGGCAATAAACTAGTAAAAATGAGGGTAAAGAATATAAGGGCTCACTCATCCTCGTTAGTTTCATCTGCCTCTTCAGTCTTATCTTCACTTTGAACTGAATCTCCATCTGGATTGCTTAAGAGCTCCTGAGCTGCTCTAAGAGCTTTGAGCCTCTCACGTCTAGCTGCAGCAGCTTGTTCAATTGAATCTTCTTCAGTGGTCATGATTTTACTTAACCTATACAAAGAAAACAAAATCAATTTAAGAAGAGAGATAAATCCGGAGCGAGCAAATCCAGACAATGGAACACGGAAACCACTTAAAATGATGATCACTCAAGAATATTTTCGTCAATATGTCTGTGAAGATCAAAACAGAGAGGAGGCACAAAACAACACAAGAGCTCCTTCTGAAGTTGGTTCTTTATTGTGGTTAGTATTAATGCAGTATATACATAGAAGAATGAAAGTTGACCAGCAAGAATAACAACTTATTATATTGATGAGGTTAGGTAGCAGATATAACAATGACCATGAAAGTTAGATAAGGGAAGATTCCTTTCTCATTTTGTAGAGTTCTACATAGGTAATGGAACCAAGTGGCAGGCCTATGTAAGGCCCTCAAGTGGATTAAAGGGAGTCCTAAGTAAGTCCCCAGATAGACTCTAGGGGCTAAGTAAGTTCCTCAGAGTAGAGAGAGATAAAGCCACATAAAGTGTAATTTAGTGAAGTTTACCAATTATGGATTGGGCCTATAGTCCACTATGGACTAACTATACTGTACCAATGAGCATCTAAAGTACTATTTACTCAACAATCAAACAGAAGTTCGTGAGGTGTTTACAAGATGTATATATTAAAGAATAAAACAATTACACAGGTCCACGGTTTAAAGTTGTACTGGAAGAGTGGTGCTTTGCTCCACATAATCTGATAATCATACATAAATTAGACTTTAGAGGAGGTTGCAATTGAAAACCATAACATATATTTGATTGTCATCCTTGGAAAATTTATGGAAAGTACAAAGAACAATGCATCTACTTATTAAAAAACGGAAAAAAAAATGCATTTAAGACCCACAAACACCAAGCATAATTAGTTTTAACTTTTAAAAGCATACCACATGTTTATCCACAGATTGAGCTAATCTGCTCATGGATGTATTCTCTGGTTTTAGCTACCCTAGCATAAATATTTTTGGATGGTGATTTCATCAGATACCTAGCAGAAATATAAGGTAAGCTGCATGTCTCCGATGTTCCCCAACCATTTTTTACCACACAAACTCCTTGTCCTCTTTTCAAAGCTAAGCTTGGAGCTTGAGGTGCACTTTCAACAAAAACATGATTTTTCTTGGAGACCGATAGTTTGATCATCACTCCATAATTTTTTAGTGCCAAATTAATGCATTTCCACTTCTTCTTTATTAAGATTAAGCCAATTACATTCTTGTAATCAAAAGTTTATATAAAAGATGCATTATTAACAAATAACAAGCAATTAGCTTAGGTCACTACAATTAGGGTTCCTATTAACTAATAAATACTCTATAATGTATTCTAAACTTTCTTTCCACCATGATTATTAGTTCTCAACTTCATAGTTGCACCCCTACACTGCACTGCTTAAACAAAGTGGGTGGCTCAGTACCCTAAACGCTAAACATACTTTTAGTTATTCACTAATTAGATGTGGATTAGTATGATCTTACTACTACAATCCCCTCCAATTGAACAATAAATCTATGAAGCGATTTAAACTGAGGGCACTGAGTTTGTTGAATCACTTCCAATTGGTTCAGTCTGCAGTTTGTATGATGAAAAATTACTTCGTTAACTATTTCGTACAACCTAAGTAAAACCCTAACTGTTCATAAATCAAATAGAGCAGTACCAACGATAAACTCAACTTCAAATTACCATCCCACAAAAACAAAGAAGGAGAAGAATAAGAAGAAGAAATTGAGATCGTAGACTCTTACCTTTAATGGGAATCCTAGGAAAATCTCTGCGACGACGTTGATGATTCACAAGCCCTAATTTTCTCTTCTTTCAAATTCTGAAACCTCTCATCTGTAGCTACCGAACCTTATAGCAACTTCGCACCCAAAAACTCCATTCAAATCGCGGAATCTCTATATCACTCCCTTCCAATCGGAAAATGTCGGAATTGCCCCTAGTTTTTTATTTTCAGTTGGATGATATTCACAACAATAAAGCTTTTTGGAATGACTAGTTTACAAAACTGGTGCCAGATACTTATGTGGTAGGGTGGGATCCACTATTTTTCCACTCCCAAAAGTTTTATGAGAAGGTTTCCAACTTATGTAGTAGTGGGACCTACCATGCCACATAAACGTCGGGCAGTTGTTTAGTAAACCCATCGGTCCAAACAGCAGCGCTGTATTCACACCCATATTCACAAAAATNAAGTGTTATGAGAGGATTTTCAACTTATGTGGTAGTGGGACCTACCTTGCCACATAAGCGTCGGGCAGTTGTTTTGTAAGCTCATCGGTCCAAACAGCAGTGTTATATTCACAAAAATAAAAAAGATACTTTCTTCTTTTTTTTATTTTTTTTTTTTGTGATTGTTTAATGCTTAATTTTACAAGTAGAAGCAAGGGAGAAATAAAAGTGTCATTAATGACCAAAAAATAAAAAAAATAAAAAAACATTGCCACCAATAACATAATGAAGAAAGTGAAATTATCAACTTGCAGCAGTAGAGAGTTAACCATCACACTTATTAGGGAGTATGTGAACGGTTATGAACTGCATGCAATCCTCCAACAATTATACGTTGTTCCATGCCTACAAGTATACAACAAAACCATTTGATATGAATTTGATATTGTAGTGTCTCACCAAAACCAATATTTTTTCTGACCTGATTGAAGATAACAAATATGCTTTATTGGAGAAAAAGAAATGGTGAGAGAGGTGGAACGAAGTGAGCAATCGAGAGATGGAAATAGAGAGGATGAGGAAGGACGGAGTTGGAGTTGGAGTTGAAGGAGTGAAATGTAGTTGAAAATGATTTTTTGATCTAAGTTTAAAAGAAGTGAAGTGGTATTGAAATCTGTCAACACATTCAAAGTAGTGGCGGAGCCAAGTTTTTTAGTGAGTGGGGGCCTGTTAAATTTCAGATTGGGATAAAATCTGAAATAGATATAAAATAAAGAGAAAATAGAGAAGAAAAATTTAACGTGGTTCGGTCTGATCATCGACCTACATCCACGACACAAAAGCCACGAGGGCTGAATATTATTGATCACCAGTGAACACTATTCTGGGATACTTTGGTTTACATATTGCACTCTTATATATAGAGTGAAGAGACCTACAAATAAAGAAACTAGATAAACATTAGGCAACTAGATAATCATAAAATTTCATAAATATATACTAGTATCTTCTAGATCTTGGAATCTTCTCCTAATCTTCAGAATCTTCTCTTGATCTTGATCTCCATCTAACTATTGATCTCACATTTGTCCATTTAACCGTAGGATCGTGCTATCATTCCTCTAATACTGAACTTCAAGTTGGAGTACGAAAAGTAGTGAAGTGTCCAACTTGAAGTCCATTGTTGAAGAATTACGATTACGACGATAAGTTTTTTTTTTTGTAACAATGTTAAGTCCAGCAGCATTGATAGGCCATGAGTAATAGGAATTGAATGAGGGATTCAAGAAGAGTAAGATGGAATAATAATAAAAAATATACAGATTTGTAGAGAAGAACAAACTTGCATAATAATGTGGAACGGCGATCAAGATACGTTGATCACAGACGAAGAAACCGATTAAAGAGAGTATTAAAAACAATCTAAAAATAGATTGTTGGGAATCTCGGCAACGAGCACACAAAAAAAATGGCAAAGATGCACCATATTGGTGGAGAAAGCAACCGAAGTGGTGGAAGAGATCGAGCACCAGCAGGATAAATGGAAAACACGATCGAGCATTAAGGCTATAAAGACCATGAACGTGATCACGGGATAATTAATATACCATAAAAACGAAAAACAAGACGCGTCAACAAAGACAGAGAGCGGAAGCGGATTAAAAGCGGATTTTCTGCTCTGATACCATGCTAAATTTCAGATTGGGATAAATCTGAAATAGATATAAAATAAAGAGAAAATAGACAAGAAAAATTTAAAGTGGTTCGGTCTGATCATCGACCTACATCCACGACACAAAAGCCACGAGGGCTGAATATTATTGATCACCAGTGAACACTATTCTGGGATACGTTTGTTTACATATTGCACTCTTATTTATAAAGTGAAGAGACCTACAAATAAGGAAACTAGATAAACATTAGGCAACTAGATAATCATAAAATATTTCATAAATATATACTAGTATCTTTTAGATCTTGGAATCTTCTCCTAATCTTCAGAATCTTCTCTTGATCTTGATCTCCATCTAACTATTGATCTCACATCCGTCCATTTAACCGTAGGATCGCGCTATCATTCCTCTAATACAAAAGGAGATCTCTATATTTCCATGCCATTTTTTTTATATATATTAACATCAACATATTCCAACGTAAGGACCTCATTTACATATGTTTGTAGGGCTCACATACAGTGAATAAGGACTCTTTTTTTCCTTGTGAGGAAGATCTTTTCAGCATTTAGATCATGCTTTAGTATTTCACATTGTTCTAAAACTTTTAGTCCCATTCCGAATCATTCAGTTTACCATACTGGTCTTAGAGTGGTGCGAGTTTTTCAGAATGACCTACAGAGTGAAGATATCATCCTCGTGAAAAGAAAAGAAATCAGCACTTGGATCATCCAAAGTTGATTCGAATTCTAATTTGTGTTATTTATTTTACTGATAATTTTTAACTAACATTTAATTAGATTAAAAGTCTTTAAATGATATAATTTTTTATTAGGAAGATCTACATGGTGAAGAGATTATCTCCACCAAAAACCAACTTAAGATCCATCTCCGTCTAAGTCCAGAGTCTAGTGTATGCATAGTGTAAAGTGTAAACACTAAGTGGAATGTTAAAAAATAAAAAGTTAAATGCAAGTAGATTTCCCACGAGAAAAGCAATTTCAATGAAATTTACAGGTTTCCTTAGGTCAAGTCAATTCCCCTAATTAAATTTTTTTTTAAAAGATAAATTAAAATATATAAATAACGTTTTTACAAACTGTATATAAAACTATATCTATATCCCTAATTATATGTTTAATCAATTTACCGATCAAAATGGATTTAAACAAATTTGAGTGGGGCAGCTGCTCCCACTGGACATATGGTGACTCCGCCAATAATTCAAAGCAAAGTTTAAATGTGTTAGGGGATTTCAAAGTCACTTCATTCAATACCTCACTTACTGTACTTTCGGTGGAGCTGAATAGCATTTTTCTTTCTTTACTTGTTTTGATATGGTTGTGGAGAAGTTTTGAAGCCTCAATGCGGGTGTGAATATCAGCATTTTTAACTTGGGAAGTTACATTAGCGGGCACCAAAAACTTGGTGGCGGGCTCCCAATTTAGGCAGAGTAATTAAAGCATTTGGAGCCCGCCAAAAAAACTTTAGAGGCGTGCTTTTAAAATTTACCATTTTAACTTGGGTAAATCGTTTTCCGAATTCGGGAGCGATTTGCAAACCGGCTTTAGGTCTTTCGCTGAGTGGAGGAGGAAACGGTCTCGCACAGAGATCAGAAATGGAGGATTTCGACCGTTACAGTGTGATGGATTCGAGTTCAAAGAGTGAGGTGGAGATGGTTGAGGAGGCGAAGAAGAGATGCAGAGCTGTCGAAGATCGGATTCAAAGCTTACCTCCTTCGAAGATCACTAATTCCTGCAAGCAAACTCTTCTCAGATTGGTTAATTCCGAGCTCAAATCCCTCAATCGATTATCTGTTTCTCCAAATCTTTCCGCTCCAATCAGGTTTCAATAATCTCTCTCTCTCTCTCTCTCTCTCTCTCTCTCGTTTTGATAGGTGTTCGTAGTTGAGGGGAGTTTTGCTTGAAAGTCTGATTTCTATGAATTCAATCGCTATCAGAATCTAATATTGTTTGAGGAAAAAACAATTCATGCTATTAGTTGAGCTTTTGAGTATGATTCGTTAAGAAACAATTAGCTTAGAATCTATAATTTTGGGAATCAAGGTTTCCAGTTCATGTGCTTTGATATTACACAGAATTTTCGGAGGCATTTTATGTCAATTACTATGAATTCATTGTTTTTTACTTGATTGAACTCATTCACTTTGGGTTATTACTCAGAAGATTTCGTATTAAATTGCTAAAAACTGGAATTCTTTGTATCTGAAATCTCAGTTTATTTAATTATGATTGCAGTGTTAACATTGGTTACCTTGACTCCATTGTTCACATTCTTCAACAACCATTTATAACTGGAGTTTCTCGTGTGTGCAAGCCTATTCCTACGCCATCACAGGACGGAAAGAAACAGGATTCTCATTCCAAGGGTGTCCATGTTGATATCCTTTGTAATCTTGATAAAAGTCCAGTTTGGTTTGTTGTTTCGGATAGAAACCCTAAGTACATTTCATGGTCAGGATCTCACAAAAATAAGGGGTTAAAAATGCGTATAAAACAGATTCTGGCAGAGGCCCACTCCTCGTTGACATTAAAACCAGCCTCAATCATTCTTTTCTTCTCAAATGGACTTGATGGGGTTGTTGTGCAGAAGCTTGAAAATGAATTTGGTGCTTCGGAGTTGGGAGTTGAATTTTCTCTTAATGCTGATTTTTGTGAGGAATTAGAGGGTGGGTGGGTTAATGTAATGGCAAGATCTTATGGAAAGGCATGTACTTTCCAAATAAAGGTAGATTGCATAGGGGACACAATTTCCGTGTTAGACCATGGGAATAGAGATCCACTTGTAGTAGAAGATGCTAGATCAGAGTTGTCAGAATATCAAAGTCCTTCGATCTTAGATGACGCTTTCTGTTCTCTAATTTCAAGGATCAGATTTATCTCTCTTGATATGGAATCTGCTGTACCAGAGATGCTGTTGGGTAAAGATATCATAAATTTTGATACAACAGCTTTGGTTGCTCTTGTGTCGGGTATCAGTAATGGTGGTACAGAAAAACTGCGGGCTGCACCAGAGTATGAAATGAAGAAGCGGTTTAAGAGCAACTTTGAGTTTGTGATTGCACAGGTAATGTATCCAATCTTATGCTCATTGCTGCTGACCACTTTGAGAATAGTGATCAAGAACTGCCTTTTTCATCTATTGTTGATATGGTAGAATAAGTATGCTCTGTTGTGTCTATGCACTGCTGACTGTTTTTGAAGTTCTGTGCGCCGAGCTAGCAAGTCTTAAGATCTGAATTGATTAACATAAACTGATGGATCCTTCACAACATCCAATATATCCTTGAAGTTCAGTTTAGGAAGTATACGAGGTTTCTCTATAAGACTTCTTTATGTTGATCTGAATGGGGACTTTCTCAAGTGCAGACTGCACTATTTTGTTGAAAGTTTCCCACCCTAATATTTATGCTTTTGTTTCCCTGTAGTCCTTTGAGACTAACATCGTATTGGAATCCAAAAGAGATTATTTATGCTTTTGGTTTTAGGCCCTTTCACGAAATTTTGATGGGTGCTATAGGAGATTTCCTACACTAATATACTATTTAAAAGACAAAATTTGCAAATCCTGCACCGATAATTAGCCTGATTTTTATTTTTATTTTTGTAGCCTGTTATAAATATATATATTCATATTAAATTCTTGTTTTGTAGACCGCAAAATAGTAATAGCCTGATTATGTCATTATTATTATTTTTAGTAATAATCGATCCATTAGAGCTTTTGGACCTTCAAATAGAGGATAGTGTGAAAAAAAAAGTAAAACGGGTGGTTATTTTTGTCAAATGGATCAGTTTTTCTCTGTAGGGGATGATCAAATGGTCCTATGAAGATATGTGAGATCAAACCCCTGGTCATGTATTTATATCTGATGATCCCATATTTAAGAGTCATAGATTAGCAATGAATTAACATGTTTTTATGGTTTCAGGAGCTTTTTCCACTGTAAACAGTCAGATAATAATACAAATATATTTTTATCTGAAAGTCATGCTGAAGTATATTTTTTGCATACTAGCTTCTTCCATAATCTTGTATTGTTAAATTTTTCTGCAGTTTGATTATATCGTGCAGAATTTGGTATTTCTTTCATAGGAATAGGATGCAAAAGAAATTTTACTACTTAGATGGCAATCTCCTCCAGTTGCACTAATGCTTGCATTTACTTTTTCAACAGGTGATGTCTGAACTGCAGAACCCAATGCTTGTGGAAATGAGATCTGTAATATCTGGAAAAATAGGTATGATATGTGAAACTGTTCATTCGGAGTTCAAGGAGCTTGTGTCAATGTGTGGAGGGCCTAATGAGAAGTCGAGGGCAGATCAATTAATAAAACACCTCTTGTAAGTTTGTTAAACTTACTCTACTCTTCTTTTTGTCATTTTTCTGATCAATAATGGCAATATATAGTTATCAAACTTATGAGTTTTAATGGATTCTTTACAATTCATAAACAAATCCTATAGAATAAAGATAACATCTCCAGTCCACTAATCCGCTTGCCGCTATGTGTTTTCAGAATAAAGTTTTTGGCATTTTACTGATTAAAAAGAAAAAATTCTGTCATTTTGGTCCTTGTTAACAAGTCTATCATTCAGTTTAAGGATAAAGGGAACTAGTCTATTTCAACAAAATTGAGCCTTTGCTTGTCAAAGGAAAAAAGAGATACCAGAGTAAATTAGCGGGCATTTGATAATGACTGCTGACAAACCTTAAAATTCTTGTTTGTGGTCATTCAGATATCAGTTAAATATTTTAAAACCCCTATGGGTTGATATTAAAGTGTAGTTCTGTTCATTCTATGAATGGACTCCTATTTATGAGAAAAGGCCAACCAAAGCATCGAATACACTGATGTTTCACAAAATCAAAGTTTGCACAATTGCACTTAATATTCCTCTAGAAATTCAATCAACTCTGCCATGCAATGAACAGTGAGGTTTTTTTTTTGGAGTTTGGGGTTTCAAAATCTAAGTGGTCAGGTCATAATTGCATCACGAGGTTCTTACACAGGTCTTTGTAAGGAAAAAATGGGTTCTATTTTGCTTTGCATCGTGAGGTTTTCCTGTCCGTAATTGGTAACTTAGACCGGAAATTACTCTGTTTCATTTACATTGTTTTTTTNGATGCTGTCGGAGTAAAAGATCGTCAACAAGGGCGTTCTAGTGCGTTGTAGATTCTTATCCAAGACTTGTATCATTTGATGATGCCATGTGAATAAACGCCTTTTTCTATTTACGCCTCAGCTAAGGCGTGCTTTGGGGCGGCCAAAGGCGTTGTGGGGCGTTTTACGAGCAGGGCGGGGCGGTCAGAAAAAAATTAACGCCTTTTTCCACCTAGGCGGCGCCCCAGATAACATAGATCTCCAGTTGCACTAATGCTTGTATTTACTTTTTCAACAGGTGATGTCTGAACTGCAGAACCCAATGCTTGTGGAAATGAGATCTGTAATATCTGGAAAAATAGGTATGATATGTGAAACTGTTCATTCGGAGTTCAAGGAGCTTGTGTCAATGTGTGGAGGGCCTAATGAGAAGTCGAGGGCAGATCAATTAATAAAACACCTCTTGTAAGTTTGTTAAACTTACTCTACTCTTCTTTTTGTCATTTTTCTGATCAATAATGGCAATATATAGTTATCAAACTTATGAGTTTTAATGGATTCTTTACAATTCATAAACAAATCCTATAGAATAAAGATAACATCTCCAGTCCACTAATCCGCTTGCCGCTATGTGTTTTCAGAATAAAGTTTTTGGCATTTTACTGATTAAAAAGAAAAAATTCTGTCATTTTGGTCCTTGTTAACAAGTCTATCATTCAGTTTAAGGATAAAGGGAACTAGTCTATTTCAACAAAATTGAGCCTTTGCTTGTCAAAGGAAAAAAGAGATACCAGAGTAAATTAGCGGGCATTTGATAATGACTGCTGACAAACCTTAAAATTCTTGTTTGTGGTCATTCAGATATCAGTTAAATATTTTAAAACCCCTATGGGTTGATATTAAAGTGTAGTTCTGTTCATTCTATGAATGGACTCCTATTTATGAGAAAAGGCCAACCAAAGCATCGAATACACTGATGTTTCACAAAATCAAAGTTTGCACAATTGCACTTAATATTCCTCTAGAAATTCAATCAACTCTGCCATGCAATGAACAGTGAGGTTTTTTTTTTGGAGTTTGGGGTTTCAAAATCTAAGTGGTCAGGTCATAATTGCATCACGAGGTTCTTACACAGGTCTTTGTAAGGAAAAAATGGGTTCTATTTTGCTTTGCATCGTGAGGTTTTCCTGTCCGTAATTGGTAACTTAGACCGGAAATTACTCTGTTTCATTTACATTGTTTTTTTTCTTTTCTTTTCTTTTCAAGTTTGGATTTGTAAGTTGGATGGTAGCCATATCAAGTTGATTTGGAGTTTCTGATTTGATGGCTGAGCTTTTGATTATTTGTCACTGCGGTTTGTCTATATTTCATCTGAGTCTTTCCTATCTTTTTTTTTGATGAAGCTGTCTTTCCTATCTTATAACAAGCAAACCTTACATTTACATGGTAGTAAGTACTCTTGATTTTGGACAGGATTGTGCCAGATACTCCTTCAACACGTATGATGAGCCTTCCAACCACCAGAAAGATTGCATTAAAGAATAAAGTTGTTTTCGGAACAGGAGACTACTGGCGGGGGCCAACTTTGACTGCAAATATGGGATTTGTTAGAGCCATTTCCCAGACCGGTATGTCTCTGTTGACTCTTGAGCATAGACCCCGTGCATTGACTGGTGATTAGGGATGGAGCAAGTAGTTGTAGAGGCTTCACAGGGAGACATAGTCACTGTACGTAACTGGAAGCTGGATACCAAAGCAGCAACCAGTAGATGATAATTTACCTGCATTAGGAAGGATAACAGAATGAAGCTCTTTTCATTGCTTAACAGACACTTGCAAACATAGTGGAACCTGTCACTCGTTGGTCCTGGGACCCACCATTCATCTGACACTTGTAAACATACTAGCTAGGATCCATCCACCGTTGGTGACTTTGGGGGATATCTGATATAATTGGAGCAATCTAGACTAAGTCTATACAAGATGACTAGTGGAAACATGCTAAATTACAAAAATGGTCCAATTTTCAGGACTACAAACATATTTTGCCTCTCTTTAAGTGATTGATGTTGTTAAAATTACTCTTACTCTAATTCATTGCAACACTGAACGTCAAGCAAATGCCTTCTTGTTTGAGTAAAGTTGGTAATAAATAGGTCATACTAGGATTTGGGTTCAGTCTTCCTGTCCAAACTTTTGTAATCACCACCAAGCTTTGTAGCCTCTCAAAAACAGTGGTGACATTTGCTTAATTTTCATATGCTTTTGAAGCTGGGTTTTACATATTTGTTGTGTCAGACCTGGATCTCTGAGCCGTGGCCAAATTCAGTGGGACTCGTAGACCAGGATCTATTTTGAACTTGTAAGGGCATTTCTAGTGGGAAATCTAAAAATGGATCCTTAAAAATAGAAAATCCATGATGAAAAGGTGTTTTGCTCTAGTGGGGAATCCCTAAAAATGGGTGAAGAAACAAAAAAAAAAATAGAGAAAAAAGGAGAGAAAAAAAATCAGTTGAGATATGTTGTGTTCTTTTATTTAAGGAGAAAAAATAGAAAAAGTGGGAGAGAGAAATAGTTTTCCTAATATTTAAGAATTAAGTATTGAGCGTGTAGCTCATCCAATGAGCGTGCTGCTCATCCAATGATACCCTCCACTAGGGCTGCACATGGTGCGGTTTTAAATCTGGTCTGAACTGAAAAAAAAATACCGACAAACCGTAAAACCAAAAAACCCAAGGTGAGTATGTTCCCTCACTATTTAGATTGTCATATACGAAAATTAGTCCTCAGATCATTTTTCATGCGGACTCTATAAGACAAGGGGTCTTTATTTTGCTAGCTAAGGAGGGTTATATATATATATATAATATGTATTTCTTTTTGTTCTACTGTCATTATTTTTAAAGAAAATTATTGTGAATATGACTTTTTGAAATCTAGAAGGAATTCATATACCGAAGCTAAAAAGTGCTTGTGCTATCTTAGGGCGTTGGGAGAGGAAGTAGATGGATACTTATTTATGAATAAGAAAACAAAATTTGACTAATTCAACTTAGAAGTATTTTCAACTCTGTCTAGAGCTATATCTTTCATCTAATAAATTATCAGATACTTGGAAGAAGAAAACAAAATTGCTTTCGAATTATTTTGTCTTGATATCGCAATCAAAGGCTTTAAGTTCTAACTAGAGGGGATCTTTTTAACACAGCTTTGTAGGGTTTTCATTGAAAAGATCCAAGGGCTGATTTTTAGTGTGGATGTCATTTCTATCGTGTAGATCATCCTCACTCAAAAATATTATCTAAATCTTTCATCTCTTTCAAAAATTGGTTGAAATTAAACTGTGATGGAGCGGTTAGGTTTGCACACAGCCTTGTAAAGTCTACATAGTGAAATTTTGAGTGATCCATTTTACTGTTAAATTTTCAACCAATTTTTGAATGGTTTCTCCATGTTAATACCACAGAGCAGTGTAAAATGATCCATTCTCTTTAACAACATTGATTTAATGAGTTTGAAAAAACTACTGTTTTCTTTGCTTTTTTTCAATGTTTTGGATCTAAAAGGGGGACAGAAGAAGATATATAGAGACTATTACTTGGGCTTACCTGTTTTCAAGTGAAAATTAAAGGGGGTATTTTTTGGGGGAAAATGCTTCAAAAATGAAAGAAGGGGTGTGTTTACTTTAGATTACTATTATTCCATGATTTCAAAAAATGAAAAGTCTTTCTTTCTGCCAAGAAACTTTGTCAATGACTCAAAATGCAAGTTAAGCAATGTTGAATGTATAATGTCCATAGAATAGTATACCTTTTTATAAAAATGTCTACTAAAATCTAAAGGCAGCCGCCGCCTCTTATTTTGTAAGACATAGTGGTTTCCTATTCAACTTACAAAATATATATTTTTCTTAAACAAAAATCATTATCGTGTGGCCAAGAAAATATGCCTATTTGATGAATTAATAAATTTCATGTATTGGCTATTGTATACATCACCACAAGTCCACGAGAACATTCAGCCCACTTTTCTTTATAAAAGAATTGCCCATTTTTAATCAAATTATAATGACAAAAATGTAGTAATATGGATTAAAAAACAAAAAAATATATACTTTCTAGAATTATACAATAGTCAGACCACTTTATTTTATCTGATGGTTTGTTTGGATGGGGGATTTTAAGTAGGGATTTTGTGGGACCAGAGATTCGACAGAAAACTAGTTAGATTTATAACATGATATCTAACTAGTTTTTCACCAAATCCCTAGTCCCAATAAAATCCCTACTTAAAACCCCATCCACACAAATCATCCTCAATATATCCCAAGAAATTAATACAAAAAAAAAAATGTATACAAAATTAATGGAGTGAAAACATAATATACCCTCCATTTCTTTTATATAACAAAAAAAAATGAAAAACAACCTCCTAAAATCTAAAACCATAACAAATATAGCTGGGAAGAACAGGCAAATCAAAGCTTTAACCTAAACTTACAACTACTTGATCTAATGCTAATCAAATTATCAGCACTTAGGCTATCCACAACCAACTTGCACTTAACCAAGAACTTCACCTTCCAAAGCTTCAACTTCCCAAGTTTAACCTTCACTGGAACTTTAACCCTAACATTCAAAGGAATACTTCCCGTCTGTTGTTGCGCCAATAACGTCGTCAACAATTCGCTTCCGTTCTTCGTTTGGCCTGTTAAAGCCACGTCCATAACTGTAGTATTCCTGTGACCTTGATAAAATTTTGGTAGAGACCCTTCACAAAGCTTAGTTTTTGTATACCAAACACTTAAGTTACTTCCATCCTCATAATATATACCAATTTTCTTGTTTGGGTTCTTCGCTATGATCGACACTGCGAACCTTGCGTAGAGACTGGAATCTGTGTTCAGTTGAAAATCTGTTATTCTCAATCGATCTATTGAATAATCAGGAAGCTTTGGTCGAAAAACTGCGTAAAGAATGCCGGCCGTAATGCCAATTATGATCAGTAGTAGTAGAAATAGGCTCATTGTCCAACAAATGCATTTGCAGCAGCAACTTCTCTTCTTAGGAGGTTTTGAATGGATCACTGGAATTGTTCGGCTTATCGGTGGAGGAGGAAACTGTTCGGCAGCTGCCGGATCACCTTTCTCCGATCTTGACGAGTGGCTATGAACTAAAGGTGCCGTCGGCGGTGCTTCGACGTCCACCGGATGGATTTTCTGATGATCAGCCATTGCTAGAAAACCTAGCTAAGTGATGAGAAGTATATATATGAGAATGTACTAACTAAAATCTAATGTCAAGGATGTTGCACCAATGATCTCTAAATATATATATATGATTTCAGTACCTTTCTTTCTTTTGAGCCTTCTTCTTCTTCCCCCTTATAAAACAGGCTTAGGTAATGCCTGCCTTCAGAATTCTATTATATAGATTTCAGATAGAAACTGAGATTGGGTATGAGGGGGGCTTATTTTTAAGCTTCTTTATTTGACTCTTGCTATATATTTGATGTGTCTTTGCTTGAGGAGGTTTACTATTCTTCAAGTCTTACCTTTCTCACCTAATAAAATTAAGGGGTTTTGTGATTTTAGTCCCTATTTTTATAACCCTTATGTTTTTAATCCCTTGGATTAAAAACATTTGTGAATTTAGTCCTTAGTTTTTAAAAAGACAATACTAACCTTTAAAAACATTTTATTCCAAATATATCCCATATCTAAAAATCATTAACGGTCGACTTCATCACTCCGGCGACCGGCGACCGGCGACCTGCGACCGCCACTCCGGCGACCGGCAACCTTCTCTCCGGCGGCCGGCCGACCTCCGACCGACGACCTTTTCTCCGGCGACCGGCGGCTGTGAACTCCTCACCGGCAGTCCAAATCTGAAATTTTTCAAAAGTGCAAGTTCAGACTTGCAGTGCAAGTTCAGACTTGCAAGTGCAAGTTCAGACTTGCACTTTTTTTCCAGTTAAAAAAAAAAAAAGTGAACAAGGGTATCTTAGGCATTTTTTAAAACTTAGTTTACACATTTTTTAAATTTTTAGGGACTAAAATCATAACACTATAATTTTTTAAGGACTAAAATCATAAAGTTTTAAAAAATAAGGATTAAAATTATAAAAGTATTTTAGTGAGGGATTAAAATCATTGGTCCCCTAAAAAATAAGGACTTTTTTTACATTTTCTATAAAATTAATAAATAAAAATAAAATATATTTAAGTTAATGGAGTAGTTTAACTAAGAACTGGTTCCTAACATGTTCTAAAATAGATCAATTTTTTTTATTGCGTAGTTACCCAACTCCATTATCCTTGTAAGCTACATACGTGGCTATCTTTCGGACCCATTAATTCTATGATTATAAATTACAGAGCACGAAGCAAAAGCAGAAGTGCTAGAGCGTCTAATTTAAATATGTTGCTAATTAATTATAGGGGATTTCAAATTCTAATTTTTATCTGTTAAATATGTTATTGGTTAATTGTTAGCATGTTAAACTGTAGGGGATTTCAAATTTAAATTTTTATCTGTTAAATATGTTACTAGTTAATTGTCAGCATGTTAAATTATAGGGGATTTCAAATTCAAATTTTTATCTGTTAAATATGTTACTGTTAATTGTTAGCATGTTAAATTGTAGGAGATTTGAAATTCAAATTGTTTGTTGTAACTCAGCTTAGAAGGTTAGGATCGAATGATGAAAAGATTAGGGATTGAAGGAGAGCCACATGGTGCAGAATGAGGAGTTTCTGGTTGGTTGCTTACCGAATTCTCAGTAGTATAGTACAGGATTGGTCCAATAGGAAGTAATTTAATCTTTGAAAATTTCTAAGTATCTACAGAAGTTAGATATTATTTTGTAATTCAAATACGCGTTACGTTGACTAGTTAAATGGGACCTACTAAGGTCAAGAGTTAAACATGTGCCACGTGTTTTATATGGGTCCTGTTAACGTGTGCTCAAAGTGCACACGATAAGGTTATAAAAATAACACTTTTTTTTTTCTAGTTGTTGGCACGTTTTGGAAAATGGGAAAGTTTAATCAATCAATCATGTAGTCACTTTTCTTGACTTTTGTTTTAGAGTGTCGTGGGGCATAGAATGAGTCTCATTCTAGATCCTGTTGATAAATCTGTGTTTGATTGCCCTCAAATTCAATGAAATTGTGTGAGTTTAGCTCCAACATAGACAAATTTTGTTTTTGGGTTTGTAATTCAAATTCCACAAAAATTAAGTTTTTACATGATTAAAAAAGTATAACAAATAATTAATTTTCAACATATTTAGTGAAGTATGCTTCCATGCAATCAAACAAAGTCACAAAGATATAAATAAACTTTATTTGCACTATCTATTTTTAGTTTTAACACACGGTTAATTAAATTTAGAAAGATGTAATTTTGTATGAGGTCATTAAATCTATACTATTAGTTAAGAGAATGGGGTTTTTGGGGCTTTTTACTTTTGGTGTCTTTGAAAAAATTATTTTTTTGTTAAAGTTTAACTTTACTTTGAAAGGGTATAATGGTCATCTGTTGCCTCTTAAAAAAGGATAAATTAGTAATTTTATTCTCACCAAAACATAACCGTTTCACTTTTACAAAGGAAATCTCTTCTATGATTTTCTCCCACTTTCTCTCTCCTTGAACTATCCCTAAAATCTCTATGTAACTACCTACTCAATTTTCACATTTCAGTGCAATGGATATTTGCATTGTTTGATTTTTTTATAATTAATTGCATTAATAGTTTATCACAAAACCAGTGTAAAAAATAAACCCAGTGCAACGTACGTGCACAACGCTTGTTTAGACTAAAAGAAAATGTTTGCTGGGCTAAATCATAAAATACTTTTCAAGTAGAAATTTTTGGCTAGAATACTTGGCTAGTTTTTCCATTTGTAAAGATAATCAACAATGACATGATTTTTTGGTGGATATGATCTATTTGGTGAGAATGACCTCCAGAAAAAATCATACCCTGATTATCTCCATTTGGACCAAAGGAAAGGTGTAAAACGTATAGGTTATGAAACATTTTTGGAGTAGGAAGCTTAAAGCGAATAGATGTTCAGACATAACAATTAACCACCAATCTGTCAAGAAAATCTATATATACAATAGACAATTCTAAAAGTGTATATTAGTGTTTAAAATTTAAACCCTAAACTGAGCTTAACTGCTCCAAGTTGCTAATAGGGCCCGTTTAGTTCGTGAATCCAAAAATTACTACATCTAAAAACTGTTTTAGAATTTACAACAAAATCATGTAAAATTTAGTAAAACAAAAAAATATTGTTTCATGTGTTTTCAATGAAATCATATAGGATTTTATACTAAAGTCAAAATGCAATTTGAAATGTGATACAAAATAGAGTTTATTTTAAGTGTAAATTAATTTTTGGATCGCAAACCAAACAGGCCCTAAATTACTAATCTAAAGAAAATCTATTATGGATACTACTATTACTTATTTATTGGGTCTCTAAATAAATCATTAGATATGCTAATGTAGTAGCAGACTGTCTTCTTCCAAAGTTTGCATTACTAATAGAATACCAGAATTATATTAAACAGAACTGCAATTTGGAATCAGCTTCAAATTGGCCTGTTCATAAAATGATTCAATATAAACGAGAGAGAAAGGTTTCACTTTCTGGTATTCCGGCTTTAAATGCTGAAGAAATGCATAGATAGATGATAGATCCAGGCTTGCAGGCATTTGGGTACCTGGTTTCACCCTAAGACCACATAGACTCCTGAAAATAATTTGCTGCCAATTCCTGGTTTTCATTAAAAAACATTACCAGGTAGCACTTGAATCTCTCCATTATCAATAGTAGTAATTTAAAAGAAGGTACATAATTAGAATCAGATTAACTACAAGATGGCACGAAGAAGAGGTTGCTCCTGCTGCTGCAGGAGACAAAACTGTGATATCATTCGCATTTTCATTTTTTGATCAGAATGATCATCGCCTTTTATTTAATCTTTATCAGCATCCTCAATTTCCTCATCCTCTGGTACACCACGAAGATATAGAACATTGTTACACCTGCAATTGCACAACAGAACTGAAATTGAAATCAAACCAAAACTACAATTTTTTTTTGTGATAAGCCAAATCAAAACTTGAAAACTGACACCTTTATTACCTCCACCGAAGTGATTTAACCGATTCTCTACATATTTAAGAATATACAGATACCTCTTGTATTCAAATGACTAACAAGAAAGCAGGCTTCATTCATCTACAGATTCTAAATTGGTTCTCATAATTAAGTAAAAGATTGTCAGAGTGATTCAATCACAGTGTGTCCCTTCTTCATGTACACTAGTGGGCAACATTTGCATTTTGCACTAGGTGCACACATTACACAACCCATTTTTTTCGAAAGATGTCTATTAAAACACCAAAGGACTAACTTAACCTTCTTAAAAATGTTAGTAATTAAGTTCATTTCATGTAGTTCAAAAAAGTATTGGTAGAAACAACAAAAAGGTATCAACCGCATCCAAATCCCATTTCTACTTACAATAACTTTGATGGGGTACTCTACTAGAAAGAGGCTTAAAATATGTTGAATGAAAATCTATCTCTAAGAAAAAATTATGCCAAACTATAGCAGTTATTAGTTAGTGACCTGAAACTAAACCACATGCACCTTTCACATAGATAAATTTAAATTTATAATATCGGTACTTTTTAAATCTTGAAAATTATAATAATTGAGTACATTTCTACCTGCACTCCACTTTCCACACAGTTAAAATTTCAAAATGGGCTGAGGTTTTGGTGACTGTTCACACACCTTAAAGAGAGTTCGAAATCAACTTAGAATATCTAACTGCTATATAGATATATATAATCAAAAGTAACTTTGTATACGATGGCAGTTACCTGATGAGGATCTCTCCAAGATTTCCAGTGAATTGCCCATCAATGTATTCTTCAGTGTTGGCAAGCTGCAATGGAGTGAGTACAAATGAGTTTATTGCTAAAAAAACAAGCATGTGAGCTCAATAATCAGCAGAAAGAAAATCTGAATGAGTGAATTAATTGATGACAGAAACTGGAAAGTATTACCTGTAAGTTCATGTATGAATCTACTGAAACAAGATAACCTGCAAATTTAACCACAATATATCAAGTGTTAGCTATTGCCTCAAACAGAAATTCAATGACGTTGATGAAAGAGCCTTCAAACTTCATCAACACATTTAAAGTACCTTTGTACTCCATTCCCCATTTCAGTTTCACCATGACAGGCTTGCCAGTAAGATTGTTCAGAAAAGGTTTTGGATTAACAGGCACAGCACTCTGGACAAACTCAACACCAGTTACTTAGTCAGTATCACCAATAGGGAAAAGAAATACCGGAAGTTCACCATTAAATCGTTAATAAATAATCCACTACATTTTTTTATTCCGATAAGTAAAAAATTTATTGGTAAGGCCCAAAGACAAAGAACAATACAGTAGAATAGTACAATCATTTTTCTGTTCTCTTGGATTGGTGGAATGAAACAAACAAATAGTCATTCAATAACACAAAGTGTTCTTCAAACATGAGAATGTCACAACTCACAACAAGTAGAAGAGAAAAGATGAGAATCAGGTATCCCTTGTGTATACATATAACCTAAATAAAGGGTTTTCAAACCAAACTCCTATGTCAAAAATAATCCCAATTTGATGACCCCTAACCTCTCGTGTAAAACTATTTTAGCTCGAAACCATCATATTCTCTTTTGATCAAGCATTTGTCATATTTTTGCGAACATCCAAGAATGAAATATGAAATTGAATCAAATTTCTGAACTTTTTTTGGTTTCAAATTTTCCTCAAAAACCTCCTAAGTTGGTACGGATAGGAGATGGAAATCCCCGTTGAGGAGTAGCCAGGAACCCACCCTTGCCCTGCCCAAGCTGAACCATTTCCACAATACATAACACATATAAAGTGTAAAGTAAAACAAAGGAAAAAAGAATAGAATTTTACAGAATCCCTTAAAGTCCCCGTAACCTGTAGGAGTGAAAGATTGGAAATTTCGCAAAACCCAAACCCTAAATCTATCGATTTCATATAAAACAATACATCTGCAACAGATATCCCAACAGCATTACACCAAACTATCATAACCTAAAAAAGGAGATATAGAGAGAGAGATAGAGAGAGAGAGAGAGAGAGAGAGAGAAACTGACCGCCATTGATGTCTGGTACAAACACGAACTACGTTTTCCTGCAACACAAAAATAAGAAAGAGGAGTAAAAATTGAGGAAAGATATAAAAGAAAAAAAAGTTGTATAAGTTTTACCTCTTACGGTCTGGGGTTTAGGGTTGTAGGGTTTCAAGAGAAAAAGAGAAGAGGGAAAACGAGGGTTTCGGAGTCGCCAAACAACTTGGACGAGAGTTACGACTCACACAACTCCGAAACAATGTTTAAAAAGGACTACTCAAAGAAAATAGGTAATTCTTAATACATCCCTTGACCCGTTGACTTTTGATAGCACCTATATAGCAGTTGCATTTTTTTTTTTTTGTGGAATCTGTTTGGGCGACTATTTAAGATGCTAGGCTTACCGAAAAGTCTGCTGAATTTTCTTCCGAAGGCACAATCAATGGTGGATGCATATTACTTTGGGATGGACATGAATTTCGAAGATTAGTGAAGAACAGTTCTACTATCAGATTAGCTTTCGATAGAAAATTATGGCCATGCTTGGTATGCAGGGAAAATTTGGAGAATGCAAATTATCACAGCTGTGGTAGTGGTAGTTTGCATGGACAAACAAGGCCATAGGTATCCTAACTACCAAAGGAATATCATACCAAGCAGCTTTTCACCGGGAATAACTGCATATGCAAATTTTCCCTGCATACCAAGCAGGGTCTATGTAAGATTTTGTTGTAAGTTTAGCATTATCCATTTTTTAGAAACAAGACAACCAACATTGTTGCATCGTTTTGGAAAAAGAAAAGTAAGAGAGGTGTGTATCTTGGGGCCATTTTACCCAAAAATATTATATATTGTTAAATCTCATTGTGTTAGATCCATGTTGGCCTTTATGCCTTTCAGCCATTATATTTGAGTCCCGCTGCATATATGCCTGCCTCTTGAGATCCATCGATCGAGATGGATCATATGATGATGAAGTTTGCTTTGGATTTTCCCTCGTCTTCATCAGTGTTGTTATTCGCCTTCTCCTTCTGTTGTATTTATCTCCTGTATGTTCGATAGATCCCAAGCTAAACCTCAAGGTCAAGCTACTACGCACAGACCCAACTGAAGGTTTTTTGTCTATATATATGATACTCTTCTAGCTAGCTGATTCTATTTAAATATCTATAATTCACCAAAGATCCATTGCACGTGTTCTTTATTTTAGAAGTAATTGGCTGAGAAAAAATGTTTCCAAGAATTTTGAACGTAAAAAGGCAATTGACTTAATTAATAGTATAGATAGATATATGGGTCAGGTTTCATAAGGCCGGCCACCCATGTGCATGATAACTTTGAAATGATCTTGTTGTTTTGGAATGCAATACAATGAGGAAAAATGTGAACATAATCGCAGTTTCTTTTTTTGATGGAAAATACGACTTGATATAGGCTCACACACAAGCAGCTGAAGAGACTGCATCCCAAGACCTCCCCCCAAAGGAGGGGTACTAACCACTCGGACAAACCCGTGTTCGCAACAAAATCGCAGTTGAGAAAAGTATGGAGCGTGAAAATGAGTATCACTTCATCCAGGTTGTTTTTTGTATAGAGCATCAAAAACTTCGTCTCCGTTGATGTGGGGTGCGATTAATAATCTATATCGGTTACAAGACGAATGATTGTCTCGATTTGTCATCTAATTAAAAAATCTCTGCCGTAATTTCTCCTATATACAAACACGTAAAATTTTTTAGTTAATTGTATATTTGGTAAATAATGAGTATTTAAAGGGAATATGATTAATATGAGTGTCCACATGAAGTTAAAAGAAGGTGCATATATATGTGGAGGAAATATAAATTTGTTTATTCTTAATTTTTTTTAAATAAAAATGTAATAACTTTTTACCTAAAGTTTCATTCTTCACAAAATTTATATTTTTGAAAAACAGTTATGAAGACCCAAAATGATATAAGTCAATACCAAAATTTTAAAAGTGAAAAAAAAAATAGTATTTTGAGTAGGTGCCGACGAACATTGATCAGAAATGCCGAAGACAAAGGTTACGGCTAGTAAAGAATAAAAAACAAACAAACAAACGAATTGATTAACAATAAAGAATAACATTTTACTCAGTTATTTTTTTTTGCCATTTTCATAATCGTACACCTTAATCCAATTATTCATCAGATACCCAGGTTGAAAACAAGTGGCATAATGATAGATGCCGTCCCTTCTCGCACTCCACAAAGATTTAGGGCATTGAGGTGTCCTATTAGCCTCTCCATTATAAACATCAAATTCGAATTTGCTGACTTTTTCCCAAGAAATGGTGCAAGTGTACACTGTTGAACTCCAAATGGAAGGAATGAATGACAAAATGTAATTCTCACCATTTTTCAAAATATCCTTATTGTTTGATTTGCATTGAATCGTTAATGGTTTTCCTTCACCTAAATCATTCTGTAATTCTATCAATTTTCTGAACGTAAACGCATCGTTATCCTTCTTCGGCGTCCCGACCGATAACAACATCGTCATTGTTAGAACTACCAAACCCAGATTTCTTCTACTGCCCATTTTGGGGTGGTGGTGCCGGCTGGAGGTAGTAGAAGTAGTGGTGGTGGTGGTGGTGGTGATGGGTATTGTTTAAATAGACAAGAAGAAGAAGTAGGTACAAGAAAGGAAGGAAAGGTTGTGATTTAGTTAGAAAGACTATTTAGGGTTGTGCTAGGTTGTTATTGTTGTTATGAAAGAACTTATTAACTATAATAAGTATAATCCATAAGGACCATCCTAACTGAAACCTATAATAACCAAGTTAGTACTTGCCACGCGCAACTATTCTTACACTCAGTTTACACCACACTTGTGAGGCATGCATAGAGAATGATCTAAGGAATGATATTTGTTAGGATGATCCCTCATGATCATGTATCATACTCAGAAGAAGTCACAAGGTTCTAAAACTAAAAACTTATAATCTATCAAAGAGGAAAGTGAATATTGAAATAAGAAGTCACAAATAAAGAAAATAAATTATTAGATTAAAAAAAATCACAAATAAAGAAAATTATTATATCAATTTTATATTTACTCCCATTATTTTTAAGTTTTCTCCAACTCATCACTGTATAGATCTAGATACGAATTAGTTGATAACAAAATTTTAATTAAGTTAAGCGACACGTTGTATATGACAAAAAATAAAGTTTAATATCATTTTTTATAATTATTATATTAATAACAAAAGAAATTAGTTAACTAATGGATGAATACGGTATCATTGGTAACTGTTTCTCTGTACCGTTCATAACGCCTTATTTTCTCCCTTACACCATCTCCTAATGCAAGTAGTAAGATCAATGTGGGTGTCACAGAGTGTTGTATACACTTCAAGGAAATTAGAGGAACTTTTTTTCCTTTTTTCAGGGTAAAATTTAGAGAAACTTAACTTGAACCCTACTTATTCTTGAGTCTTGACTTCTGGAGATAATCCAAAGAGCTGAGTTTTTTGTTAGGAGATTTCCTCATCATTGATCATCTTCACAAAAATCATGTTAGAACAATGTGAATTTTTGGGAGGATGATCTAAAAGGTGAGATCCTCACAAAAAAAAAAAAATCAGCCCTTGATAATCTTTTTATGGGCCCCATATGAAAGGAGTCAACAAGTGTAAGAACAAGTAGGGTGCTACAAGAAATTGTGGATCAGGTAAAGTTTCACTGCATTTTAAGAGGTTTTTTTTAGTTAGTAACTCCAGTTTAATTAAATATTTGCAGCTATAAGTAATGTAAGATGTTCTTCTTTCCCCTCACCTTTTTTTTGGGAGAATTGGGCTGGACCCAATTTACAGTCCGTCAATGACTTCTAGTACATAACTTCTCTCTCTCTCACACACACACACACATCAAACAAATTACAATTGAGAAAGATCTGTTATTTGAAACGTGACGATGAATGAAAAAATTCTGTTTTGGTCCATTTTCAATCTGATGAACTTCGAATGGATGCAGTAGCTCCAAGCTGCATGGACAACCGCCGTTCCCACTCCCAGAATCAGGTTGGTATTGATATTGAGAAAAACAGCACACTCCTGTTATGATAAAAACATCCAAATAGGAAGTACCTAATTTAGAAAGACTTCAATCTGGTTTATGATTCTGAGGGTCAAAATAAGAATTACATAACAGAAGTATCAAAGAAAAAGTAAAACAAGTTTGAACTTCCAAGATCTCCATATTATGTATTAATGTATATATATTCAATAGTGAGTATATGAATTTTGTTAAAGGTTTCTTCTTCAGATAATCCTTGCCAAAAATCACTTCTCCATTGAGAACACCAGAAAGATGAAATTATTCAAGTTCCTATAAGCTCGTTTGGAAATAATGGAACATAGAAAACAAAGACATTTTCATAATTCGGATATCCTCTATATATACATGCATGCACGTGGGTCTACTTGCTAGATATCAGACTCATACCTCCGATTTTATTACTTTGGCATGTGGATCACACTTCGCAAACACTTTCCTTCTCTCATCAAGTCGAAGGCTTTGTTGATATCCTCAAATGGTAGATCATGTGTGATGAACTCATCAACTTGAATTTCCTGCAGATATAGAATTTAGACATTAGCAACTAAAACATCCCCTGTGGCTATTTTTTCTTTCCTTTGATAGGAATACAATGGCATGTTCATTACTTATCCAGCTAATATATTCATCAAGAATACAACTTTTTCGCTCTAAACTTAGTACTTCGAGTTCAAGTCGGCAAAACGAAATTGTGTTGATATTAAATTGTACTGGAAGATTAACTAGAGTATCTTAAATAAGAAAACCCAATTCAGTCCCTTCAAGTTTTTCCTGTTCTTCTCCTCATCCTAAAACTATTTCAATCATTAAATGGAGGCATCTCCAAGCCATCTGTGCTCAGTTTTGATGTGTAGCAATTTGAGGACTTTAACAGGGAAATGGTACTCAACTTACTATTAGAATTGTTCAAAACTCAGACTTCAGCACTTCAAATAAAGCACATAGACTGAAGAGTTTGATAGAGATGAAAAGTTAGATGATTAATGACTTTCTTGTGATAGTTCCTATACGCCAAGTATAACTGCCATTACCAATTGTCATTTGCACTCAATAGTTCAAATGGAACAATAAAACTGGAGAAAGAAAGCAATTCAACCCCTTCTTTACATCTACGAAGCAGTTTGTGCAAAACTTACCTTTCTTAAATACATATCCACTAACGATGGGAGTTCCGATTTTGGTTTCCATCCTCCAAATAAAGAACCTCTCAAAGTTTTGCCTGATAGAAGTAATCCATAATGAGCCTTAATCTCTGGGTTCACTTTTGGTACACCAAGGGTAACAGTCAAACCCCAACCCTGAAGAAACCAAGGAAGAAAAATTCACATCAAATCTATTTGAAGCATAGCTAAATAAAAATTTGAAAGTTCATAGTTTGAAGTAGAATTACATCGCAACACGACTGTAGCGCAGTAGTTATCATTTCTGTGTCACCAATACATTCAAAAGAAAAATCAGCCCCTCCATCAGTAATCTGCTTAATAACCTGAAAATTTTGACATAAGGTTTGATTAACCTTTTACCAATAACAGCCATACATTTTCTGACTGCCAATAATAACGAGTTAACAACTTATTGCTGAATCTCCAAAAAAATCCTTGATCCTGAACTTTTAGCTAGTGACAAGCGGCAGTATGTTGTAAGCTTTTTTAAGCAAATGAGAACTTACAAGAATTCGATGTACTCAATTTCCCATTGTTACTTTTTAGCAACCAATTGTTTCACTAAAAGGTTGAAAATAGTAACCACCTGATGCACTTGTATGAAATCATCTCCCCATTTCCAGTAAGAGAGATTTGAACATATGGTTCTCAGGCTCGGTAGAGTCTGTTTTGACTAGCCCGAGTCATCTTGGACTCATCTGAGTAAAAGAAAAACCAATGTAACTCAGGCTTACATGGACTCTGCAAGACAGATTTAAACATATGGTTCCCAGACTCGGTAGAGTCTGTTTTGACTTTCCCGGGTCATCTTGGACTCATCTGAGTAAAAAAACCAATGTAACTCGGGTTTACACTGACACAGCTACTTATTGACCTCGACTCGGTTTCCACTCAGCATTGTCTTGTAGATGTAGTCTGTCTTGGCTTGCCTCAGGGTTCAGGTTTTCCTCTGACATTACTCAAGCTAGGTTCATCCTTTAATGTCATTCCCTCTTGCAATAAAATAATGTTTGTTAAACAAAAAACGCCCAATTGTTGCAGTGATATTAACGAAGTGAAATACCTGTTGAACAGGTTCTTTGCAGTCAGCTGGATTGATAAATTGTGTTACCCCAAAAGCCTTCCCTGTACCAAGAACAGAAGGTCATAAACAAACTAGAGGTCCCCAAGTGCATCAGAACAAGAAACACGGGCTGCAAGAACTAGAAGTCAAATTCACGATTACCTATTTCATACTTATCAGGATTAGTATCGACGCCAATTATTCGAGATGCACCTCTTCGTCTGGCACCTTGTGCTACCTATTCATACAAAAGATTCAGGATTGATCAAAACTGTGTTAGGGGATTTGAAATGCTAACATTCATGGACAAGTAGAACTCGTAAGTTGCAACTACTTACTAAATCTCAATACTTACAGAAAGGCCTACAGTTCCAAGACCAAAAACAACTACATTCGATCCTTCAGTTATGTTAGCAACCTTCCACGCCGCACCAAGACCTAATAATTTGAACCCCAAGTATATTAACCTCAAACCAAGAAATCTCAGCTCAATTGCATTTAAGAATGCATCGATAGAGAAAAAATGCAAATAAAATGATGAGAGTCTGACATATATTAATATGTGACTAGATTAGTTCATGCATTTCATTCAGCACAAAGACGTCTACATATTAATATCACATTATTTTAGTGAATCAATTACACTGTCATTTATTAATTTAGTACACTAGACTAAAATGAGAGAACCAGAAAAGCATTAAGCAAGAGAAGGTGACAAGTATCATCCGACATTAAGATCATAAATAAAATAAAGTTACCTGCAGCAACTCCACAACTGAGCAGGCATATTTTCTCTAGTGGTGCAGTAGGGCTGATTTTAACGGCACATCCAGAATGTACTACAGTATATTCACTAAAACTAGAAACAGCACAATAATGATAAATAGGTTTCCCTTTTATTGAGAAGCGGGTCTTCCCATCACTATGCATTACACCTCTCCTTTCCAACCCCAATACCTGGCACATATTACTTTTGCCAGAAGAGCAATGTCTGCATGTCATGCATTCTCCAGTAAATAATGTAAGCACATGGTCACCCTCTTTAAACTCAGTTACTCCTTCTCCTATGCTCTCAACAATTCTGCCAAGTTGTTAAGATTCAGTCTCTGACTCATTTTGCAATTTTAAAGAGAAAAATATAACTTGGATAATTTAAAACAACAGCACCATAAAACTCCACACAATTAACATCTTCAACGATTCGGATAAAAAAAAAAAAAAATCTTCAATGATTCGGACCAGCCAACGAATGAGCCAGAACTTGTAAAGCATATATCTTAGAGTTCACCAAATATGACGATCCTAAACATCAACCACCACGCCTTTTTTTTCATAGATCTTATCCCACGACTCCATTAATAGCAGAGACCCAGCTGAATTGGCTGGCTAGTTTAGGATTACCCCATTGGGATAATCTTTAGGCCATGGTCTACCAAAAGAGGTGTCCCATAAACTGATGAATTAGGAATTCTTATATGATATTCCAATTGTGTATGTCATCATTTCTCAAAATTAAGTATGATATAATCAAATGGAAAGAAGAGGAGAGAGATACAGAACAAACCCTGATGCCTCGTGGCCGAAAATTCGGGGAAACAGGGGAGCGAATGCCTGGCAAAAAAAACAAAAAAAAAAATATGAATTTGGAAATGTATGACTTAAAACAATACAAAACACCTCAAATACAGTTGCTGATAAGGAGGGGCAAAGTCTAATTACTTAACCTAGGATCATAACATAATCTAACCTACAGTTAAGGACTACAGTTACTAATTGAAAAGAAAAGACATAATTAGGATTGAATTATCTCCTAAATTTAGTAGTAATTACAGTAATAAGGTAAATTCGTAAAGCAATATTTGTTATTTGAACAAAGAAGAAGAGGGAGGAAATAGAAGAAGAAATTCAAAACCTCAGATTCCCACTGTGTGACATCACTACGGCAGAGGGAGGTGCAGACGACCCTTAAACGAATTTCCATGGGTTGGGGTGGATCAACCTCCACATCCTCTATTACCAGTGCTTCTCCTCGTCCCCATGCAACCGCAGCTATTAACCAAAAAAAAAATTCCCAAGTAGAGAGAGAGGGAGAGAGGTTAATTGAAGTGAGGAACAATGAACAATCATGATGTTGAGGATTATGAAAGAGGAATGGAAGCTGATGTTACCTTTGCAGGTGATGGTGGACATGACGACGGGATCGGAACTGAAGAAAATTGAAAATGTTGGAGAAAAATGTCGTTGTTGTTATGGTGGTGGTGGTGGTGGTGGTTGTTGGAGACGGAGAAGTGCTTTCTTTTTTGCAAGGAGTTGGTGGTAGGTGAGGTGAGAGAGAAAGGCTCTACCTAATTCCAAATTCCAAATTCAACAGTAAAATTATTAATCTTATTACAGTTTTCTTTTTTTCTATTAATCTTTTTTGTTGGGTGTTTAAGTAAAATTATTTGAGTTGTCTTGGGAAGAAGAAAGAAGACCAACACCCCATTTTACTTGCACCCACTGCCCCACATTTTGGAAATGCAAACTTACTGCATTTTCTTACTCTAAAGCTTATCGCCTCTCACGATTTTTAAATAATCTCATACCCCTCGTGATTTGCATCATTCTCAAATTGACACAAATACTCTACTAAATAGCATTTGCCAGTAAAGTTTGCAGTACACTTTGCAGTATCACCACCACATTTTACCCCTTACAGAGAATGAGACAATGGTCCCTATCTACAAAATGACCAGTTCCAACCTTAATAACCAGAGTGTGTAGTGGGAGCAAAATAACTAGTTTCAACCTAAGTAACCAAAGCGTGCAATAAGAGCAGAAACGGGAACATAACCAGAGCTTTGGAGCGTGGTTCGAGTGTCACCCATATACCACGGTTCTGGGAAGAGCTTGTGGCGCGTCCAAAACTAACTGGTCATTTTGTGAAAATTGAACCGTCAAGACAGGCCAATTTTTGTAAGGCAGGTGCAAAATGTTGGCTTTAATATTATCTTTTTTTTTTATAACAGCTATTATCTGCAATTGGCTGTAAATTTTTTAATATAAGTAGTGGACTGCACATCAAGCAGACAAACATGCAATTTTGGTTCAGCTGATTGCACGTATACTTGCTTGATAAAGACTGCACAAATTTATTTATTTTTTATTGAACATGAACTATAATATAGGGAACATACAGGTATACAGATGCCATTGCCTAAATTATACAAACAGGCCATCCCAGTTAAATATGCAGATATATTTGGGGTTTAACACAAATTGCCAAGGTTTTACTTTTAGCAGACACAGGAATGCTCAAAAAATCTGCCCAACTGCGGTATTTATTTGGTTTTGCATTATTATTAGTGTTATTAGATCATATTCAAACCTTCTTATACTGACAGAACTACAGGAGACAAAAATATTCATACATACATTAACATACAAATCTTGCATATATTCAAGCACGGTTTCTTTCTCAACAGTTAGCTTTAACAGTACGAAGAACTAAAATCTTGGAACAGTTTACATCCCCCCTTTGGATGAATTGGAGAAAAAGCACACCTTCACAAAATACAACTATTATCTGTAGCAGCAGTTCAAAAAGAGAAAAGTAAGATAATCATGTATTTGCAAATATGGAGTAGTGATCCAATGAGCCATCCAACGTTCAAATGCAGTTGTCGATTTTCGAAGTAGATCTTCCAAGTGCTTCAAGCCAGCCAAGTGCCAAATAGATGTTTAGTCATCGTCTTCTGGATCAAAGTCTTTAACCTTCACATCTGCGTCTTCTCCATACTGAATTGAGTTGTCAATTTCTGACAGCACATACCTTATACTGTAAAAGGTGGAGGAAGGCAAATTCTAAGTCATTATTTGCAATATACTTTTAAGAAACAAAAGAAGTCAAATTCCATTTCTTATTTAACCATGAGGAAATCGAGAGATGGTGAAGTTAAATATCATCATGAGAGAGAGAGGGAGAGTACCTGCTCTCCTTCCTCAAGTCAAGAGGCACAAAGCTCACCATATTATACTCGTCGACCTAATATAACACCACAGTTAGTATTTCCTAAAAAGTAATCAAATAATGTCCTAAGGAGAAGAAATTGAAGATCAGTTCCCCAGTTTAAGGATTAAAATACAATTAGACAAGAGCCACTTACCATGGATTCAGGAGATTATTGTCAAGACCAAAAGAAGAAATCAGTATTTCAAAAGGTAAGTTAAACTAAATTAAACTACATCACACAAATCATACCCTCGTCGCCTCTCTTTTCCTTTTCTTTTTTGAAGAAGAAAAAAAGGCACTGTGAAAACACAGCAAGATAACTGCAGAATTTATTGTGGATCCGTTGCATGTAAAATTAAGTTTCAGTTTTGTCACCAAGGACAGCCAACATATGATATGATGCATGTCATACTTCACAAGGACAGTAGATCCCATAACCAAACCTTTTATACGGCTGGATCCTTGAATCTTCTAAAATTAGATATAATCCTGCTTAACCCAGGTCAGGTCTTGTTCTTTCTCAGCCAACCTCAAATAGAACAACTTCTAGAAAGAGACTATGCTGACTTCGGGATGATGTATAAACTTCAAACATGTCACTAACTATAACCCAATAGTCCATTAGTATACTTCAGCGCCATAAGAGTCATTATTATTGGTTTCCTACACAAACTTGCTTTGTAGACTAAAAACAGAAAAGGGGTGGATTTCAAGTTCCATTATAACTTACTAGTTCAATCAAAGATTTATTTAGCTTCTGAAACTGTGGTGCCATACGTTGATTTAACTCCGACAGTAAAACCTTTGGCTCAGGATATAGGTAACTGCAAACAATACAGAAACATAAAGATGATTAGGACATCAACACATGAAAATATGCAGATACAAAAGGGGAACAGTTGTTAAGAAGACACCCACTCTTCAATTCCCTTTTTGTTTCTCACAAGGTCCATCTTAGAGAGAATATTGACATGTGGCAGCTCAAGCTGAACCATTGCAGAAAGTGAAGCCATACAGCCACTTATAAATTTGGTCACATCTGTCATGAACTGTTACATACAAATATTCAAGATATTTAGATTAAACATAGGTCCAATGCAATCTCACAGATAGAAATGATAAAGTCTACCTCAGACTAAGACAAACCTGTGAATCAACCAAGTATACAGCACAAACATTGAAATTCTTGCGCTTCAAATGGTCCACAAAGTTCCGAAGCACTGGAACATGAGAAAAGAGTTCTATTTGGCCTACAAATCACAGAGATGGAAATGATAAATTAATAAAAAAGCCATAATAATTTATTGTACATGGAACCAATCAAGACACGAGAACTAGAAAAACGTTCCTTCCTTCTGAAGTTCATCCTGTCATTAGTAATAGTATTTTTTACCCAAGAATAATACATGAAAGAACAACAATGATGCTTCATTTCGTTTATCAGAACAACGACAAATGATTTCTATCTTTGATGGAAAACATTTTCCAAAACTGTTGGAATGGCCGACCACTTATCGTCCACCCTTCCCCATTCCAACACATAAAAACACAAGACCAAACCCAAATAATCTGCAGGCAAAAAAAAATTTAGATGGAAGAAGATATATGGAGTTAACTTCCAACATTTCTCCCTGTAAGTAGTAGCTAGACTACCTCGTAATACAAATGTATAACATCAGTTGGATAAGCATTCCTTACACAATCATGAATATATATCATGACCCATACAATAAAGAAAATGGATAAGCATTCTCACTAAGTCAATGGCAATCATCAAAACTATAGGTCTAGCAGCAAAGATAAAACAAAAAAAAAAATATATATGTACAACAAATATGACAGAACTATCATAATGAATTTTGCTCCTATGGAACAGCAAATACCTGGGCAGTCGAAAACAAGATAGTCATCATCCAAGTAATTATCCAATTCCTCATCCAACCAATCATGCAAATTTTCTTCAAGGTGCCTGGACGTGGTTGTCAAGGAATTTCAAATTGAACCAAAGACATGAAACAGTATTTTGCTTTTATTTATCATACTGGTCAGTTTATGTCAATGGAAAATTAACAATGGCTGCTAAGTTATCATGGGCAACAGAAGGACAGGACAGAAAGACTCAAAAGAGCACCCATTGTTGGACTTGAACCACTATGTGTGCCAACAACACAACAAAAAATCTAAATAAGGGCTTCAAATTCCCAAAGAGACAGTTTAAGAAATTAAGAGAGCCATTAAGTCATTAACAATAATCTTACACATTGTCCCTGACTTCTTTTTTATGAAGGAGTGTCCGTAACTTTAGCTCAATGCAACTGTCTCTATGACATGCATGGCCGTAATATACGAAAAGAAAATAAGTGAAGACACGATCTTTGACCCTATTTCTATTGGAACAGAATATTGGTGATATTGTAGAAAGGAGTGGCCCATAAATGGTCAAAATAAGGGAATTGTATGGTGAGGGATGAAATTTTAGGGGAAGCAGCAATTACAGAAGGGTGACAATCATGCTGGAAGAAGAGAACAACATCTGATTAGTAGTGGGAAGTCAAGGTGGAATACCAATATCGTCAATGTCAATATATGATAATAAAGCATGCTCCCCTACTTGTAGTAATGGGATTGTCATGTGCATCAGGAATCACCTTGTATCTTCTCTACATTCCTCTTCATCCTGATCACCACCATAGAGGCCTCTCTGATCTCTACACCTATGTCACTTCTTCTCAAATGGTCAAGACAAATTGAGAGCTATAACTTTACGTCCTTGTGCAGCTTGTGCCCTTAACTACACTGCATTCAGATATTTTGAAGTTTGTGTACTGGTCATGTTCTCTTTTGTGCCAATTTGTAACTTCACATATTTGACCCATATGCGATATCAAAATAAAGAGCAGCCCCATTTGCAAAATCTTTCCGATTCAAAAATAAAATGACCCTTCTAATAAAATTCAGATCTCTTTCTCCATCTCTGTAAAGCACGTGAACATCTCTTTTTTGGCCAGCCAGGGACCAGGTAAGGCCCCAGTATGATGTTCATTGTGGATTGTGGCAAGGCTTTCTTTTAGAAGTGGTTCGCATATTTCAAACACGTGAGGTACAAGAGGTGAGACATAATAAATTTTCAGACAACAGTGTCCTCATTACGTAGCTAACAAGTGGGGTGTAATATCTTGTCAAACAGTTCACTTCAAGGCGTAACTGTCATATAACCATGCCATTTTAGGGTCATATCCTACTTGTATGTGAGTTAAGTACTTAAATATAAGATGAAGGTATTTGTACATCAGTAAAGAACCCACAAAAAAATATAAGTAGCAAGAAATCATTAATAGACAAGAATGAACCAAATGCAAGGATACTCCATGCAGTAAATAAGGCCCCCATTCGGACCTAACCCAAGTTCCTCCATAACATCATCCAAAGAAATGAGTTCTCTGATATCTGAAAACAAACAAACCGGCCTCCACATTAAATATCAAAACAAACAAAACTTGACTGCACATATTGCAATGCTAAAAACTATGAATGGAACTCCAATTACCCATGGCTACAGGATAATCGAAATTTTCAGCTGCTGGATCTAGGTTCACAATATTGATGCTCCTCCGAACGGTTTCACAGTGTTGATACAAACTAGAACAGTATGTAGACTGATCGACAAAAAGAAGAAAAAGTTAAAAGCAAAAAACAACCATTAAACCAGTTTGGAAGTAATAAAAAACCTATAGAAACTAAAAACTGAACAACAAAACAAATGGGTCTTACACGCCAAAATGACTTGTTTTCTTAACACGTTTTGAAAACTAACTCAATTATCCAAAAACCGATACTTTTAACCCATCGACCACATCCCGACCTTTGCAACCCCATGCCGCACAGCACAGTCGACACCTATATATCATCTAGACCCGGGTCAAGATAGGTTAAAATTATCAGTTTTCAAAAAATGGGTTGGTTTTCAATATGAGTCTTAAAATGGGTTAGTTCATATTTGGGTATAAAACACAAAACAAACCTAGTGGTCTGTTGGGTAAGCAACAAAAATAAGAAATTCTTAACAAGTTCAAACTCAAGAGAAGGAACTTCCAAATTTTCAGAACTTCCATGGTTATCTTAATTAAGTGCTATTAAACAGACCATGAATCCAACAAAAACAAAAAACAATTCAAGCACCAAAATGAATAAGATAATCACCTTTCCACTTCCAGCGGGACCAATAACTAGCTGTGCATAACCCATGATAATAGATGAAATAAAAGAAAAAAAACCTCTCTATATCTAAGAACTAGTTCACGATAGAAGAACGAACGAAACTAACTAGCCGAAATGCCCGAGTAACTGCAACAGCTGCGTATGCGGTACACCAAACAGCAGCCGCAAATAATAAGCTCAGTATGTATGAGTAATTCATAATCCTCTTTTCCCCTGCAAATACAAACTTATAAGAAGAAGAAGAAGAAGAAGAATCGAGTCGAATCATATAATCATGGAATACTAACTCAGTTGAAGTACATAAATCTCACAGAGATAATAGATTATTGTTAATCAATAGAACAAACTAGAGAATCGAAGAAGAAAATCAGTAAAAACTTGCCTTATTTAGGTACTTTTGTGAACGAAATCCGATCAACTCCAAACCCTAAAACCGGAATCGTCTGATTGGGGTTTTGAGATTTTCTGAGGGTTTTAAACACTTAAATCGGGCCATCGGGTGGGCGAGTGTAAACGGGTTGAGTCCGGTTCTGTTATTGAACTACCTAGAACCGGAACTAAAAGGATCTCTCATTGGGCTTATGCTGAACGTTTGAGTTAGCCTAATTGGCCCATTCAAATCGGAATCGACACGGAACGGTTCAATGTGCAAAGTGAATCGGCTCAACGTAGTGAATCAACACACATTGGATCTGATCGACACATGTGTAACTCGGTCGGTCGTTCCCATGAGGAAGTAGGATGTAACTGGATTGATTCATGGTTATTTTGCCACCAAATCCCTGGTCCTATAATCTCTCCCTAAAATCCTTTGTCCAAACAAACTATTAGTTAATTTGAACGAGTTAAATCAATTGACTCAGTAAATTTGGACGAGTCAACCGCCATTTTCCACTGCAAATAGTACCCCTGCTTTCATAAGAGGCATCAAGTGTCACAATATATCCCATCTCAGGGGAGTCGATTACAAGTTCTAAAGTGTTTTCGATAACCATTACATGTTCTAAAGTGTTTTTCATGCAACACTAATCATAAGAATAACTTAGAGAGGGCTGAGTTGAATCAAGAGTTTTAAAGATTTTGACGGATTCTTTCAAAGGACAAATTTCGATGGATCCTAATGGAATCCAACAGGTTTAAAAACCCAAGATTTTTATATATTCTTGGCTTAGAGTACGACGGAATTTGCCGAACTTCTGTCATGGATTGTCGTAGATTTATAGTAACATTCTCTTATCCAATGTCAGCTCTTCATTATGAATTTATAGCAAGTATTCATCTCTTCTGCTATTTTGAAGAGTGTCTTCATTTCTTAACTGCACTCTAAATTTGAACCGCAGTCAGAGGTTATTGTTTTGCAAAAATTAGATTGGGGAAGTGGTCATTGCTTATTTGCTTGATCAGATCTTCCTGCGAAACCAATCAGCCTCCCTTTGCAGAAAATTAAGGGCAGTTGCTCATTGCATTTGTGATGATCAGATTTCCATGTAAAATCTATAATGTAGAAACTGAGGCAGGAAAGTATCAACAGCGGCTTCTCGTCTTATCTGATATCAAACCCCGTTTCCTCTGATCTTCTCACTAAAACAAGCATCATGACTCGGCTACTGCAATAATCAGGATGCCAATTTGCCTGATCCACACGACCAATTACGAAATCCTTCATCGCCACTTCTAGGAAGTATTCGAGAACAGCATCTGCACAAGGGACAACAAAGCATTGAGAAGGAAGAAGCTAAGCTCTTAACATTTTGGAGTAATGCATTCTAAGTTACTAGCTGATTAAAAATATTAAAACAAAATAAAATAAATAAATTTTAAGTTACTATCTTGAAAAAGTGACAGAAAATAAGACGATCCTAAGTTCGTACCATTTCGGAGTTCTCCTGTTAAAAAAATTGTTGTTTGTGTCCCGCAAAGCTGTCGCAGAGTTACCAACAGATCTGCCACTGCCCCTTCGCTGTAGATCACATCCGATGCAAGTACTGAAAAATGCAATAGTTGTCTATAACTAAACTAAACATCAAGATTTACAATAATACAGCTTGAGAGTCAAGAATTCACAGATTTATATTAAACTATACTATATATAAAGCTAAAGCCTCATAACAAGGCATGTAATAAGCCTTGTCCTTGAGAATTAAATTTTTCATAAAAATTTGCGGGATAAATATTCTGTAAATGGACCTTCCAAAGTTTATCTATGAGGGTTTTAACGAATTTTTACATCATAAACAACATACTCCAACTCCCTCTCTCTCCGAGCTGTGATTGTTTTTAACATTTGAGATATCAAGTCCATACAGACTTCAGACCTTAGCCCTCAGCAGAGAAAAACCAAAGTAAGTTCTTAGTTTACAAGAAAACAAACAGTCTAAACTTTGAAGACTGAAACATGTCCCGAAACTTGCAGATTGTTCTGTTCGAGAAATAGGAAAAACACACAGCCTTAGCTTCCATTTTATCAAACTTCAAGAGAGAAAAAAGTAATATGTATATGAGGAATGTCGTTAACTAATAGTCATTCTAACTATAACACACATGTCGAATACACATGCTGCCTACTAGTTTGATTAAAGAGGAACGAAAATTGTACTGTACGCAATCCTGTGAGATTAGATTCTTTCTTGCATATGAAGTGAATAACCCGTTCTTTTCATGCTCATTAGTTAATAGTAAACTACGCATAAATTTCACATAACATAATGACTTATATAGAACAATAGGTATGTAAAGTTGGAAACTTTAAATATGTAAGATTCCCCCGCACTCCTATAAGTTTTTCTATTTACATTTCAGTTTCAAGGTCCCACTTGTTCGAACAATTAAATTTTGTATAACACAAAATAGAGCAATTAATATTAAAAGTTACAAAACCAGCTTATTCTTATCAATTTTTTTATATAAAATTTCAGATTCTTCTCTCACAATTTGATTTCAGGGTTCAATTTGTTCTAACAGTTGCATCGTCTTATGATCGATTTAATTTGAATTTAGAACAACATTTCAATTAGCAACCCAATCAATTCATGGAAGAAGATATTAACAAGAGAAGGAGGGGTTGGCATTACCATAATCAGGTGGAGGATCAATCAAGACGGGATCAGGATCATATCCCCATTCTAGCTCAGCCACGGTTGCAGAACCACGAGTATCCCCATTTCTCACATTGGCTTCGACGTTCTTCCTTAGAAGCCTCAGCCGATCAGGGAGATCAGTGAGAATAACTTGAGCACCCAGAAGAGCTGCAATGCATCTTCATAAAACACAGTACACATAGCATAATTAACAAACAGAAGTTGCAGAACTACTTGCTACCAATCTCTCTACTTGACAGCTTAACATACCAGGAGCTACTCAGGGCTCGGACTCTATCACTTAGACCAGGTTGGCACTGATAGACTAAAAGGATCAAGAAACCATTATTTTTTTCTAGAAAAATGCAGAACTAAAACCAACCACAAAAGAAAATTACACATTTAAGAGTTAATGCGGCAAAAATACCATCCTTTGTTAGGACTAAGTAGACCAAGTCACAGTTTCAACTATCAAGTAACGCAGAGCCAACCCGTCCGATTCCAAAGTTGATTCACCTATATGTTACAAATAAACATAGAATGAGAGTTACAACTTACAACCAATACTGCTTAGTACCACTCTCTCTACTTGATAACTTTGGAAACCACTCAAACCAGGAATAACTCGGTACTCGGTCAGTCAAAGGTTAGCACTGGAAGACCACAAGGATGATGAAAACCAAATATTTGTTTTCTAAGACAAAAAAAATGAAAAGATGCAGACGCAGAACTAAAGCTAAACAAAAAGAAATTTGATATATCATTGTTTTAGTTAGAACTTAAGAACACCACGACTCATTTTCAACTGCCAAGTCATACCGGGTCAACTCGTCCGATCCTCGAGTCAACTCACCTGCTAGTTCAAATGTAATAAATTGGCACTCGTAGACCAGAATGATCAAAAACCCAATATTTGTTTTCATAGAAAAATGCAGAACTAATGCAAGTCAGCTCGTTGGTATTCAAAGCCATAGCTAACCAACTCGTCCGATTCCCAAGTCGATTAACCTATTTTAGTTTCAAATTCACAAAGAATCCAAATCGAAAGAGAGCATAAAAAAAAGAAAAGAAGAGAGAGATTATTACCCAACTAAACCACAACCGGAGCCGATTTCAACGATCTTCTTGGATTGAAGGATTAGGGAAGAAGAATCCACGGCGTGCTCTAAGAACTTGGCCAAAACGACACCGCTGTCCCACATGACAGCTCCGGTGACGCCAGGAGTGGTCATGGACGACGGTGATTGGGAGATAGAGAGGCGATGCCCACAAGCTTCCAGATCGAGTTGAAGTGAAGATTGACGAACCAAAGCGTTCTGTTTAGAGAGTGTGGGTTGTTGAATCGCCCATAACAGTAGTATCTCTTCTGCTGGGTCACGAACGAGTCGAATCGGCACCTTGTATGATCCTAGTTCCACCAGCTGATCCTCTTCTTCCCCGTCCGAGGCCGAGCTTCCCTCCATGCTTTTGCTGTATCTGTGACTTCGTGTTTTCGTGTGTAAAGTACGAGAGAGTGTGGTGGGGTTGGGGTTATCGTTTTTCGACCAAATGCAAAAATTTTGAGATCTGTGCACTTTAATCCAACAGTTGTCCAGCATGTACTGACATCAGTGTCATCAGCTCATGCGGGATAATGTAATTTTAGTGCCGCTTGCTGCCTGATACTTTAGCCTAACATTTTACTAGATCAGCCCAACAAATTTACTAGATCTAATCTAATTACGTAAAATTGACAACACAAAGTCATTTATATTATCAATTATACAAAATCGACAAATAATTGTGCTGATTAATCAGAAAAGATTTTGTAAAAATCTTGTATCCCATTCTCATTTTGAGTCGAATAGGAACCTAAGTACCAGAGCGCGGGTCGGAGCGAGAATGAAAGTGGGAACGGGAGCGTCAGAGTGGCCGATTAAAAAAATGTTCTTAGTTCTAAAATACCTTCGGAGCAGGAGCGTCGGAGCGTAGATCAGAGCGGGAACGCGAGGTTCCGAAGCGAGAGCGTCATCCCAATACCAAAGTTTCTGTTACTATGATAGGAACCCTATTAAATATTTAAGATAAGATGTTTATGAGAGTTTTTAAACGTAAACCATTTAAAAAGTTACTTGAAAATTTAACAGTAAAAATAGATAACACTTCGGAATGATATGAATTTTTTATAAAAAATAATTAAAAAATAAGTGAGATAAACAACATATTACAGTAGATAAATCTTAAATAACTAGATTGTGGAGTGGAAACAGGAACGAGAGCGAAAATATCGAAGCGACCAATTAAAAAATGTCTTTAGTTAGAAAAATACTTCCAAAGTAAGAGCACCCTTCCATTTTTTTTGGTTACTAAGGGTAAATCAACACCCTTTCATTTTCTTTTTTAGTACGTGCAACTACCTCACACTTCTCTCTCTTATGCCTTTCCCTACTTTTTCTGACAAAAATGTAGCACCACAATACCAAATGAGTGATGCTACACATAATGCCTACCTTTCTGCCTAGGCTACTTAGGTAGATATTTGCGTCAATTTGAAAATGACACAAATCACGAGGAGTACGAAATTATAACCCAACCGTAGAATGACTACGCAGTAAAAATGCCAGTAAGAAAATGCAATACGTTTAGTATTTTCCCTACCAAATACTTGATCATTCAAATATAGTTCACATGAATGCAAGAACACATGCAGAATTCATGTGCTCCATTGGTAACTACTACATGAAAGTCAAAATTCCAAAGCAAGGCTATTTACAAACTTTAATCCTTTGAATCTAATTCTTTATTAACATTCGTCTTTAAATTCCCTTCTTATAACCTCTCTGCATTGAGCCATGGACTATGATGACTTACCACATCAAAAATCGTTCAACTCTCACTTTACCGAAAAGATCAACATACAGATCATGGAAACATCTCCATATATAATGAGGCTCCTATGCAACCCTAAACCCTATGCAGCTTACATAGAAGCCTTGTATGAAGCTGCGTGATTTATTTATTTTTTAACTTCTCTTTAAGAAATACCGAATATATCCCGTTATATTATTTTTTTTTGTTTACACTTAGGTGGTCATATAGAATTGATCCAAGGGCTGACTTTTTTACTATGATCTACTCAACGTCTAGATCACATCCGCATACATCATCAGTGGGCCCACTTGCGTCTTATTTTTTTCAATAATAACGTGCTGCATAATTTGTCAATTCACACGCGCGTAGCGCGTGTGAAAGGGCAAATTGAGTTTGTCGTGCGCGAAGCACGCACGAGTTTAATAAACGCACATAGCACGTTTGGACATCAGCGCGTAGCGCGTGATGGACAACCAACTCACACGCGTGAAGCGCGTATGGGGGTCTCGTTTAGTTTTAAAGGATAAAAAGTTGTGAAAAAAAAGAAAAAAAAAAACAAACAAACAAACAAACAAACAAACAAACAAACAAAAAGAAGAAGAAGAAGAAGAATAAAAAGAGCAGCACCACATTACTGCCAAACTTAGAATATCACACTACCAACTACTGGGATTGGATACCCCTTCCGTTATGGGAAGTCCTGGGATTAACTCTACCTGGGCCATGTTAAGGGTTCTTTGATTCTTTCCCATGTAATTGTGCGAACATGAGTTCGTGTTCTAGATGTTGCAAGCCTAAAAATAATCGTATAAATCTCACAGATGAACAATAAACCGACCTACTGGCAGAACCTAAAACTAAGTCAGATAAGTGATGAAAGAAATAACATTAGCTAAGGAGCAGAAACAAGAAGTAAATAAGTCTTTAATATACAATGCACAAATATCAAAAGCTGCTGGCAAGACCAGTGAAACCCCGACGAATCTTGCTAGCAAAATAGAAGAGATCTACTTCAGCAAATGTTAGTGTATTAAAGGCTTCCTCGTTATTACATTTTTTCTTTCTTCTCTTTTCAGTGACAATAACGGATCGCCAAACTCCTGAAATAATTTTACAAGGGACAAAGTAGATACTTGCCTCACTCATAAAAAATAAGGAACGCCTGACCTGGGACCTCTCATTTGGTTGTTTTCCTCAGTTTCTGTGAAGAATTTCACCTCCCTCTCCTGTATCATTAACAAAGAAATACACAATGAGAGCCATGCCCTATTGATAAAAAAGATGAGCTTTGCCCGAGTAAACCACNCTAACCAATGTCAACCAAATTCCACCATCTCAACCCCTCCATGACACATCACAGTCGACATCTGTACCATCTAGATCGTCGTTGAGATGGTTGTCAAGATTGGTTAAAGAAAAAAAAGGGGTTAGTTTCCAAAATGGGTCTTTAAAACAAGTAATCGAGCATAAAACCCTAGTGCCCAAGCCAAATACGGTGCACAACAACTGGCCCTATCCAATTACGTGTGTACTAAAGAAACAGCAATCAAACCTTAAAATGGCATGAGTCGGTTGACCATCAACGATGGTTCCAAGTATGATTCAACTTGGTCATACTGATCATCAACGACAGTTCCAACCATGGATCAACTCTAAATCCAGTGTATTTAGTGCTTTATTAGCAAACTAGAAAAGCTATGCTGCAATCTGCAATCAATGATGTGGACAGTCCAATTATAGACCCACCCAAGAGATCCCCCAGTTCAATTTTCCCAGGTGGATTATAAAACCATTTTATATATACTTTGATCATCAATCCGTTGTTTTGAGGTTAGGATAACTTCTACAACTAGGGTTCACCTTTCTTTGAACAATTCATGCCAAATTTTGCTTCAGCACCACATGTGACAATTATGATAAGTAATATTTTAGGAACTCGGAAAAATTCTGTGATTCACCTAGATTTTATCAGATCAATAAAATATGCAAGGTTCCAGATTATACCATATTCTCATTGAAGCTCAATATAGAAGCTACGTTTCCGCATCGATAACAATAATTTGGTGCAGACCACACCTGCAACGACCATGAACAGAACTCTCAATTGAACAGTAACTGTGGCTATAAGCAACCAGTCAAGAATTTACAAATCATAAAAACGTAAAAGTAAAATAAAATGCATGATTCTAAATGGAAGCTTTTGTGGACTCACGGTTACAAGGCCTTTATCTTGAAACATGTACTTGAGACCTTCTTGTACAAGCTGGTGCGCCCGACAAACCAGATCTAGGTTGTTTATGTGATTGAACTGCAGGAAAGCCATAATCATTTTGCAACTTCAGCTGGTAATCTAAGTGGACATTGGGGGAGCTTTTTTTTTATTTTCTGTAAGGATAGGACATGTTTTTACTTACCTCAGATGTCACTCGAGACCCAAAAAGCCAACCTGCACCCCGCGGACTAACTGCCCATGTTTCAATCTCCTCAGGGTCACTCCACATGAGATCACAGAAGGGCCCTTCGTGAGGGATTTCACAATTTCGCTCAATGACTCTCATCTGATTTGTAAGGAAAAATATAAGAGGGCATAGCATGTCATCAGTTATCTCCTAGTTCTAAAGTGGAAAGAATAGAGTACAAGCATCAGTGAAGAACACAACAGTGGAGTAAAAGAAAAAGGAAACACGAATAATTAATCTTTCATCCAGATGACTTGATATCTAAATCTCAATACAAAACAACCCAGTAACCCAAAGCCAAGCAAAAACAAACCTGATCAACCGTCCGAACATCAGGAGAAAGACCACCATGGACGCACAGCACCTGATATTCAAAGCATAAACACATACAAATTAATACAGAAACCATGTAGATCCGACCAAAAAAAAAAAGAAAAGAAAAGAAGACAAAGGTATGTGTTTTTGTGTGTGTGTGTGTGTGTGTGTGTGTGTGAGAGAGAGAGAGAGAGAGAGAGGAATACCGTTCCATCTATAATTGCTGAAAGGGTAAGGTAGTCAAAAACATCTGTGCAATACCGCCATGCGTTGGCATTTCCATACTTCCTCTGGCACTCATCATAAAAACCGTACACCTAGCAACAATGGAGATAATATTTCATGGAGTATTATTGACCAAATCAAACGAATACTTGCTCAAAATCTGTTAAATAACTCAATTAGACAGTGCTTGTCTGGCAACCATGATATCCCCATAGTGTTCCAGTTTATGGAATTGTTGACAGAAGCATCTCCAATCTAAGTTAGATCTACAAAGGCTTCAATACCATTTTCCTATTTCTTAATTAATAGTCAATGAATCAATGGAGAGCTAAACCAACAAGCTTGATTCTATGTCCTTCTCTCTAAAAGAATGAGATCAACTAGAGCACTTAGAGAACAACACTAAGGTCTGGAAGGTTGTGAAGCTCTTATTTACAATTATGATAAACCAGTGGTAAAGTCTACAGAAAAATCATCAAGTGGTCTCTTAGACATATTGGAAAAAGATTGAGACTTTTGGTTTCTTGGACCAGTGCATTGGTCCCACATGACACAATCTAAGTCTTATTTCCAAACCCCTTCCTTGAACTTGTATGAAGATTACATCCAATTATCCAAGTATGATTCAAGAAAAATCATATGCTTCTCTCAGATCCTATGTTTTGAATTATAATAACACAAATTTTTTTGGCAAAAATAGTGACGCTTAAGATCATATTTTCATAAACCCTACATTGTTTTTATTGTGATCACCTAAGACAGATGACAAAAATGCATGCAGATGCACGCAATGCGAAAGATTGTTATGACATGGAACCTAGTTTTTTTTTTTTGCTAGGTAAGCAAGAATATATTAATCAGATATAAAATATACAAAAGTAGAGACAAGCTCCGAACAAAGTAGAAGAACAAAAGCAAAACCCTCCACAACACTATGCGGGCGAGGCATTCCAACCAGGCTGGCACCCCAAGCCGCAATAATCATTTGTTGTAAAGGTTATGAAAATCTAAAATAACAAGTGTTTGGATTTTCGACAGCTAGAAAACTTGGCCGATGATCAAAGGTTTCCTTCGTTCCAAGGGGAAGATTAGCTCCACGCTTGGACATGGTATCTGCAACAAAGTTTGTTTCCTTAAAAACAGATGAGAATTTGATAGTCAAGTTTTTTCTGATATTGTGCCATCTAGAGTTAATGAACCACGGAACTTTGTCACTTGCGAAGCATTTGATAGCAGTTTGAGAATCGAAACTTTGTCACATGGAACCTAGTTGGTTTCAGTGAAATCTTATTACAAATTTTGATTTTTCTTTTGAGAATAGATGTTATGTTTGTACAACTACGAGTCAAAACAATGTCTAGAGTGTATCACATTACCTAGTAAGTTGGTTGATCCTTGTTTAAAGCTATTAGCTATGTGACATGGACACAAATATCTGTAGCATCCGACATGGGTAACAAGTCTAATACACTAGTCCCCACAGATAAAATATGGTGTCAAGCGTAGTTAAGATATTAAATAACTTTTTAGTTTTCTAAACATTAATTTCAATGTTTTTAGCTCATAAGCAAAATATCTATAATCAAATTATATAAATCCAAATTCAACTTGACTACTTTTATTGGTAAACTGAATTTTAACACAAATTTCTATGATTTAATAACCTAGTTTAAGAATGAAAAAATTGGACTATATAAAAACATATAAAAGTAAAGAAGATTTATCCATTTATTAATTTGACAATTGACATCTTGCTTTATCTTAGTCAATGGCCTTAAAGCGACAACTAAAGACCTCAAATTTACTTGGAGATATGCTCACTCAACAACAAAGATCAACAGGGCAACTAAAGGATGCTACAGTTTGACATGGAAACATACCTGAGTAAGTTGTCTGCTTTCATGGTTTCCACGCAAAAGAGTTATGTTAGCAGGATATCTGTTAACAAAGACAAACACCAACACCAGAAGAGCAATATGTTAACTTACTAAAATTAGAAATATGAGATTTGTTTGTAGAGTATCACAGTATGTGCGAGGAACACCTTGCTTTAAGAAGTAGAAGAATTGTAAAAACTTCAAGACTATTGTATCCACGATCAACAAAATCACCCTGCCATGGATTTAAATATTTGCAAGCTTGAGCATATGATATTATATAAATGAAAAGGACTCACAATTGCAAAAAAAAAATCCTACTGCAACAATCAACCTAATATAATTTTTTTTTCAATCAGTGACATAATATAAATTTTACCATGAAAATATAATTTGTTTCTGGTACATGACCTCCTGTTTGGAACAGTTTCATTAGATCATGAAACTGGCCATGAATGTCGCCACAAACAGTGACTGGACTATGGACTGGCTGCACATTTGACTCCTCAATAAGGATTTCTTTGACCTGTTCAAAATATACAAGCCAACAGAAAAGAATGAAAAAAAAAATAGACAACTAATAAATTATAACAAGCAGTATAAACAATTACTGTTTGTGTTGATTAGCATTACTTCTTATTAATCCCTTTCAGCAGCTTACATAGAATGCTCTCACAAGCCAACTAGATCATATCTTCTGGTTACCTTGTGCTTTTCCAATAAAGCTTCGCGGAAACATGAACAAGATGGAACGTTTTTCGTTAAGTTGGCCCTAGAAGAAGTTGAGTCGCAAAATAGGATCCATGTTGAAGACCTGGTATTTTTTAATACGGCTTACATTATGATGATAAATTATTTTTTCATACTTAATTTACTTTAAAGATCCCAACCCCCTTTCTAGTTTTGAAAGTTTAAGGAATTCCCATAGTTGGGGAAACAAAGAATGACCTAAGACGACGTGAAGTAAGTACTGTCCTTATCCTATTTTTCGCTTTTGCATGTTTAGAAGCATTTTTCATGTCAAAAAGTGGCCAAAATGGGGAAAAATTGTCCAAAATGCGGAGAAAGAACAACAAAGATTCCCATGGAATTCATGCTAAGGAACTTTAAGGAATTAAAATGCCAACATAATTATACCGTGCTCAAAATCTAGATTTGCTTCTACCACTTGCTTGAAAGTTTATCAGAAACTTGTTTGGAAGCTTGCCCAGTTTACATTGGTGAGGAGATAGGGCATTTGACACTTACACAAGCTTAGAACATTATCAGACATAAGAGACTGCAACAGGTTGGAAGTACTTTTATTGTGTCATTGTACTATTGATAATTTATTAACCTGGAATTCATTTTCATACTCGTATTGGTGACCAAAAAAAAAAGTTGCATTGGTATTAGTACATGTATCAGAGTTGCATTGGTACAAAACTTCACCTAACAGGCCCTGGAAAATAGGATAGTGGATTCAATAGTTGTTAAATAATGTAAAGCAGTGTAGTCACATTAAGGATTGTAATCAGTGTAATGGGAAGTCTTGAAATTTGTATCGGATGACTATAGATACGAGACAATAATATGCATCTATTATTCAAAAAGCTAAACAGAAAAACTGAATTTGAAAAAAGTGGACTGGTCAGACATGGCTATCACTCCTTTAGACGAATCAGAGCAACATAATCAAAAAAAAATGTATAAATGTCATGTTGCAGACCATCCTATTGTAGATAGTTGTTAATTAAGAGTTCCTATTAAAGAATTAGGCTGTTCAAGGACTAAGAAAGGGCGAAATTCTGTTTACAGAGAAGCATGACAACCTGGGTTAATAAAATGAAGAGTCCAGGCCCTCTCCCTTATGAGTCCAAACAGTTTATCAGCATCTTGGTACTTAATGAACACATAGAATGCATTAAAAAAAAGAAACCCTAGTAACAGATTAAGAACACCATCGAGGTACAAGTATCTTTCTTATTACAATAAACACATTGAAGAACCCTTTTTTCTGATCGGTAACACGTTAAAGAACATTTCATTTAGGGTTTTTGTCTTCTCCAAGAACAGCGGAACATTCAAGATCATAAAATGAAACCAAAAGAAAAGAAAAAGCAGATAAAAATCCCATCTCTTGATACGTAAAGTCTTACCCAAAATAAAAATTAAAACAAATAATAAGAATATTAAAAAGGGAATCCACAAATAAAACTGTACAATCCCTAGTTCCATGATTAGGGCATCAACAGAATCGTCCAGCTAAAAAACCCTAAATTAGTCAATAAAAATAAAGGGGCATATAAACCCTAAATCACTAAAGATGAGGCATAGAAATCGCCCAAACAAAGAAGAGAAATTCGAGAGCTTACGTATTCACATAGAAGCTGGAGCTCGTCTTCCATTAAGTGCTGGCCTTCTTTTACCTTTGAGATCCAGAGATCTAGATCCATGGCGTAGAACTGGAGGCGACGACAGCTCCAAGAGAAAAGAGAAGAGAAAAAGAGAGAGAGAGAGAGAGAGAGAGAGAGAGAGAGAGATTTGAAAAGGAGAATAATAATAAAGAGCAGACTAAACTAAACTAAAACAAAACAGAGCGGTATATTCAACAGGTGAATCTGTGCCTAACGGTACTTTAACGGAGTCCAAATGTCCAATGCAGTGTCCAAAGACTCCAAATCCCCAAATGTAACTAATCACACTCATTCACCCAGCATTTTCAAAACCTAACCCAAAAAAAAAAAAATTTGATTAATCTCAATGGTTATGCTTTTTTTTTTTTATTCAAATTATCGTGAGGAATAAGCCCAAGGTTAAGAACATGTGTAACACATGTGCATAAAACCTGTATAATTAAAAGATTTTTTTTTATGACTCAAGTCATTAATGGTCCCTTCCGTCTTGTACCTATCAAAAATTACAAGGAGTGGTTCATCGAATAGACATTTCTCCTATAGAAATGGTAAACAAAGATTAATCCACCACCAAATCTTAAATAATAATACTAAGTAAGACTCGAACACGAGAGCTCAACTGAGAATCTGGGGAACTCTTGCAAAATGGTCCCGCTAGTAAATACCAGGAACTCATAAATTCTAAGGGATTCATGAATTCCCCCTATCCAAACAGACAATTAATTATTTCAATGAGTGCATGTATAGCATAGTATAGGCATGGAACTCCCAGGAAGGGGGTAGAGCCATTGTAGGGATTCAATATAATTCTATTTACCCATTTGATTGTTGCAACATATACATAATTCTAGCCATCTATTAAACCTCCTCATGGCTATAAATAAGAGGGTCTTTCATTTGTAGCCCTCCATAAATTGTGAGTAATAAGAATTCTCAAGTTTTTATTACTTTTGTGTTGTGTGCTTGTATTAGTTAGAATTTTGAAATTAACTAATTTGTATTTTCAGATCTCTACATCAAGTAAGAGAAGCTCTGAGATGTTGAAGAAAACTGAGACAAGAGATTCCTAGGAGATCAAGTCGAAACGAGAGCCCATATAAGTGGACACCACAAATACCAGATAATCCCACGCTAAGTCGTACCTATTGGATTGCCTAAGATGCTACATCAAAATAAGAAAACTTAAAGCAAAATTATTTGATGAGAAAAGATAAACGAAGCATATATTGTTATTGTTTCTTGATGAATATGAAAAATGCCAATTATAGATAAAAAGAGTACGATTATGATTATTTTAACCTAACGAAACATGAATGTCTACAGAAGCATATCCAATTCAGCTGGTTCTTCTTAATCATAGCTCGCCTATAAATCAAGATGTAGATTTGTTGAAAAAGTTCAAGAAAAAAAAAAAGAAGGAAAAAAAAAATTACCCAATTTGGTTCCACGTTGTGTTAGGCAAATAGAGTAGCGTATTTTTCTTGACTATGTTTTGTTGTTATACTACTGTGTCCATTTTATTAGCAATGTAATATTCAACTTCAAAACCCTACAAACGGAAATCGTTAATATATAGTGTTTAATGCAATATCTGTGATAGAAAAGACAATTTTCTTCTCTTCTTTTTCTTCATATATTATCAACTATAAAAGATAAAGCAATTACGATCACCAAAATCAACATATATGAAATGAAACTCGATTAACACCACCAAAATCCACCTAAGAAACCCAAATTTTCAATGCCTCAACTCGACCTTGTAATGCTCGAATAAAAGTGAAAAAATAAAAAATATTTTATAGACTTATAGTGCTTGATACCATAAAACAAAAAAAGCTAATTTTGGATGCACCCCTATTATTATGTATTTTACTGCAATATTGTGTTAAACCGCATAAGTACAGGGGTGAATCCCATAATTATGGGCAAACTTTTATTTGAAAAAAATTTAGACTTTAAATTTCGAATTTAAAAAAAGAGAAACGGGAGCAGTGCTGTCCCATTGAGTAGGAGGAAGTCTTGCCTTCCAAACCAAACATATCACCCACAACTCAACCAGTCTTTTCCCAACCTTACTAACTGGCAAAAACAGTTCTATCCTTCATCTCTAAATGTATTTTCTCTCATCCATCTCCAGATTTCACAGAAAAACATCAAGAAGAACTGAGAGCAACGAAAGTGCTAACAAGGAAGAAGAAGAAGCCGCACCTTGAGAAGAGAGAGAGAGGGAGAACTGTAGATTACGTTTTTTTTTTTTTTCTTCTGGCAAGAGAAAACCAGATTTCATTAGATAGAAGAAGATCCACGAAGATAGGTTACACAATAAAATATGGTGGATAATAAAAGCCACCAATTGGAAACATAATGAATGTACTTAACAAACATGTTTGCGCGCGGCTTGATTTGCCCACCAACAATTCTAAGATTTGCAAATGACGCCATAAATGTTTTAAAATCCACCAAGTAACTACAAATTCGAACAAAAATTTCTGAATTAGTCCGTTGATGAAATTCACGACTGAAAGAGCATCATCCTCTAAAGTGATATTTGTAAAATTCAGTCTATGAACTGTAGAATACTTGATCAGTGTGGAGTGGGTGTCTGTGCAATTGTAGTAATAGAGTGCAGCAAAGCAACTAAAGAAAGTTTAAGATCATGGAAGCACAGCACCAACTGAAGCCAAGGGCTTAACCTTAAATTTCAGAGAATCGTAACTTAACCCATTCTTCTTCTTGAATGAAGTTTCTTGATGATCAAAGGAAAGAAAAAGATAAACAGTTTCCGAAAAAACTATTGCAACAAACTGAAACCAAACAAATTTCTATATATCAATAGGATAAAAATTTAAAATTCAAATTCACCCTGTACCACAAATGGATTCTACTAGGAATCCATCTAAATATACTTTCCAAGTAATAGATTACATAGACTTGATACCGGCTGAACCAGTGAAGTTGACACTGAGGTATCTGGCCATCATTCATTCAATCACGATCTGTTGAGGAACTTCTTCTTCTGAGTTTGACGCTTCCGCATCAATTTCTTCCTCAGTAATCCCAGAGGCTTCCACAGTCTTTGTAACCCATTCCTTAAGTGGATCTTCATTCAAATCAAGCCTCAAAAGACCTGCAAACATCCCTCCCATGAAGGCAACAGGTTCCTAAAAGAATGTATTGCCAAATCAGGTAATTAGAACTGAATTTTGGGGAAAAAAATAGTACCGACCTGTTGCAATTTGGAAAATAAGAAAAGAAACAATCAAACATGGGTAGTCTTTTGGTTGAATTATCAACTCAGCCCAAGTTTCTTGTATGCTATCTGCATTGATGATCATCAGTAAATTCTTCCTATTCATAATTTTTTAAGCACTAATGACTTTTATGCAAAAATTATCCAGAAAAAAGAGTGGGAAAACTCAACAAGAAGAGGAAAGAAACGAAGATCTCATTCAGATTTCAGAATGGCTGAGGGACTTAATCTCTTTTTTCCTTTCCTTTCCTTTTAATTTTTCTTCTGCCTATTGAGTATTGATAGACTAATCAACATCAACATGTTTAAAAACGATGATTGAGGTGACTCTAGTATATTCATAAGATAGATCTCTCTAGTTCTGAATAAATAATCTACTGAAATGAAACTTATCAAGTGCCAACCCACGAAAATGAAGATGAAAAAATCACAAAAAACATCGCACCTAGAAAATAACTAGACTCAAGACGCTCGACTAATTGAATTTCATAGTAGAAACAAGATAGTTAACGAAATACTAGAGAATTTTCTACTCAAGATGATACCACCAAGCTTACTGAAATTCAGTTTAGAGTACTACCAATAAATGAGAAACATAAGCACAACTCAAAGGAAACCTCAGCTGACAGCTCAGATGGTCGACAGTCAACAAACTAACTAAACTGTTAACTAATTAACTGTCAGTTGTAATTAACCAACAGAATATTCTGTCAGCTGTAATTCTCTTCTCTGTTACTAAAACATTTCTTTAAAATAATTTGAGCTTAGTGATTTTAGGTTTAGGAAAGGCGCGCGGATTATTCAGCCCAACTACTAGTCGGTTCCCTAGCCACGTTACTGATTGTTTTGTCGACTCTACAAAACCAACGGAAAATGCTGAACTTACTGCAAACCTTACTGCCTAGTCATCCCACGGCTCTCAAATACTTTCATACCCCTTGTGATTTGCGTCATTCCCAAATTGACGCAAATACCCTCCTAAATAGTCTTTGCAGTAAGGTTTGCAGTACATTTGCAGTAAGTGTAGCATCACCGAAAACCAACAGTCCATTTTCTAATGTTGGGTATATGAACAGACTCTAAGTTGGGCTGAATCAGTAAAAAGTTGCGCTACTGAGCTGAAATATCAGTTCCCTTTAGCAAATTCATGACAAAATCTACTAAGCTGTGGTGTCTATCTAATTAGAAGGGAATTCGAACCATTTTATTTGGGTGTAGAAATGGAGATTCAGATTACAATTTGAGATTATAATTGTTCTTTTAAAGTTACCCAATACTTGAAATTTATCAGACTATCCAGAAACGTTATCTTTAGTCCATCTTAATTTCCAAATTATCAATTAATTGCATAGAAATTAGACTAAATAAGAAGAAGAAACCAAAAAAGGGTAAAGCAGAAGAGAAGGCGGGGTTTACCTTAAGAGCTTCTTTGAGAAGGGGTTCATCAATGGGATTGAAGAAGAAAGCTTTCATCTGAAACCCTCTGAAACACTTCCCATTTGGCAAAGGCGAATACGAAGACGAAGGCCATAATTTTGTGCTTAATGGGTTCGTTTTCTTCCACTACAGAAGATGATTAATTCATAAACATTCAGTGAAAAAAATAAAATAAAACTGAAATGAATTAGAAATAGAGAGAAGAAGAGAGGGGTAGCAAGTGTAAATAAAGAAGAAAAAGCTGATGAAATAGGTAAGTAAATAATAAGCTCACCAACGCCGGTGATGAGTGAGCGCTGATGGAGAGAGCCATATTTATTTATGTTTTTCTGTTTT
>MVGT01002562.1:228186-252914 GCA_002174775.1 Macleaya cordata
GAATCTGAATCTGAAATCTGAATCTGAGACTACCTGAGTCATCTGGATCTGAGATCATCTGGATCTGACTTGTTTGAATTTAAGTTTGTTTGTTTTTTCATCTGAATTCTTTTAATAAATTATGTCTGACTGACTTTTTGACACTTTTACCCTTATTTATACTATTGTCACATGTCATGCTCTCATCCAATATAGGGAATTCGGTCATTTAAAAACAAATGGAGGACAAAATTGTAAAAAAGAGTGACTTAGCACTCAGATAAACTTTTCAGTACAAAATTTTCACTGACTCAAATCAACCCTTTTTCAGACTTTTTGCTGAGTCAAAATTTGACTCAAACACTCCAAATAAAAAAAAAAAACAATCTGAAATCTGACTCGGCCCAATTTAGACCCCAAGTCAGATTCAGACATTGTTTTCAGAAAAAAACAAACAAGCTCTAATTTTTAAATATGATGGTCTACATGGTATGAAAATTCGGAAACAACCGTTAGATCATGTCCATGGGAGGTCACTAAAAACTTCCTCTTTTCTAAAGCCATCGGGGCGGATGGTCGTGGGAGTTGGGACCAAAGTGGGGGCACCCCACGGCCCCCACGAACAACAGACGACTTTTTTTTTCATTCACGCACCCCCGGGGTAGAAGAGAACTGTAGAAGTTTTGCTCAAACTGATTAGACATTTTTAGACTTGATAGACTCCAGAGTTTATTCTATGGTTGATGATACTTGCCCTAAATTATTTGATTTTGCTTGTTTCTGAAAAACCCTAATTGGTTTTACTGTCTGTTTCTTGAAAAAACCTTAATTGGTTCATTAGTTAATGACTTTCATTTGTTAATCCTCATAAGTTAATGTTCTTCTGATCTTCGTCTATTTCGATGGGTCAAGCTCAGAGCGATGTATCTGATGTGAATCAGAGCAACCAAGAAGAAGCTCCTGTAAGAAATGATTCTTCACCAACTTCACTTGAAGATTTGATTGCAGGTTAGTCGTTCTTCTTTTCCCAGAAAACTCTGTTTTCCATTTCTTCCACTCGTTATGTTTGTGAGCAAAATAAACTAACGTAATTTGAATTGCAAAGTAGATTTCGAGAGAGAAAACAGAAGATATGATTGAAACATTAGGGTTAGAGAATTCCCATTCACATACGTGTTTTACTTATTTTAGTGTTTCTATGTGTTTTGGTTAACACCCCATTGAAAGTTCTATATGCAAATGTGAAGGCAAGATTACGCATAATTCCTCCTTTTTTTTCAGATAATTTTGATAAGAAAATGTGGTTCCCTCTTCATTTTTACATATAATGGATCCATTACGAATGAAATATACTGTACCCAGATGGTTTAAGGTAAGATTTAATTCATCCACATGTTTCTTTATACGATTGCACACCATGAAGAAATGATGGGAATTAAGGAATTCTCAAACAGTACCATTAGGGATGAAAACACCCTCAAGATGACAGAGGAGAATAATGAAACCCAAACGTAAGAATCCCTTAATTATCTCATAAAGACTAGCAATTGCGCCAAGTTTCCATTGATGATGATGCCATAGAGAAGAAATGGTTGTATTATCAACCTTCTCCAGCTTTGGTTTGTGGATCATTATTACTCTAGCCTTTGGTCCTTTACGCAACTATTAGCAGTAAAAGATAAGACTTTCATGACTAATAGTTTATTGTAATGCTTGTCATTCTTCCCTCCCCTTCTCCTAAAGTCATCACTGTTGCATAGCCTACTTTTATAGAAAATGAATGGGCTGATTTATTAGATCTCTTGAATGCCACCTTTCCACAAGCAATTGATTTCTCCATTCTCTTCTTTAGGCTCTTGTCTTTCTTCTTGAGGTTTTTCATGGTTCTTACCATATGTAATGGATAAGATGAGATGCCACTAGTCTGGATCACTTGGTCCGATGGACCTGCAATTATCAAAAGATTATCGATCTCCACTTTGAACTATCCCAGGGTATAGAGCTTAGAGTCCTGGTGTTATAAGCATTATCCTCTTCACTCACGAGACCTGCAGATCATCAAAAGTTTCAAGAACTTCCATTCATTTGCGTGATCCTGTGTCTTGCTTCCGCTCATCTTCTGGAAAGAGGTTTCCACTTTTCACGAATATTACCATTTGTCTAATGGTCTTTGCTCATGCTAGCTTCCTACTTAACTTCCGTTGAGGTGTTTCTTTTTCTTTCATTTTTTTTTTCATCACATTCTTTACAGTCTGTCGAGGTTTGCTTGCATATGCGCTTCCCCAAAAGTGAAATACCGTAGCATGCCCATACCCAGGTTGAAGGAGATATCGCTTCAAACACCAACCTTCCCAATTGATAAATAACAAGTCTTTGTCCACAATCAGATTGCAACATTAGGTAAGCTGCTTTTTACTTGTAAATTGAGAACTTTTATATACTAATAATAATAAAAACTGCCTTTACCTGAAATTTATTTTCTATTTCTTATTCTATTTGAATTTAGTATCATTGCTGAGTCATGAGCAGGGTATTGAATTCTGTAATTTCCTGAAGTACCAGTATTGATAGGCAATTGCACTCTTGCTTTCTCTGCCTTGAATGGTCATGGAGGAGCCTGGTTTTGGGTAACCTGGAGAGGTCCTTTTGATAGTGGTTCTGAGAAGGAATATGTAGAGGAGAGTAAGATTTGCCTTCATAAAAAAAAAATTGTAGAGGAGAGGTCCTTTTCTTGGAGTAGGGTTAGAGATAGAAAGTAAGATTTTTTGTTTCTCCTAACCCTCCCTTAAAAAAAAAAAACTCTCGACCTGGGTTTGTTTAGTCCTAAAGTACTGTAGAGAAGTTTTCAAATAGGTTGGGAGAAGCAAAAAAAACAAAGTTCAAAAATTGAATTTGGGCCTGTTTTTTCATCCTGACTATATGGGTATCGTTATTGATAAGATACAATATGGGGTGTATCGTATCCTGTATCATATGATAAGATAGCAAACTCATATTTTCAAAGATATTGTAACCCTGAGCCTTTGATATGATACGTATCTATATACGAATCGTATGATAGTTGAAAGTTAGAACTATGCTTGCAGAAGTGCATATTTTGGCACCACATACATGTGGGCTGCATATTGGTAACCAGCACCTGAAGGTGTTTTGTTCCAGCTTACCAACACTGCTCCCTCTTGCTTTCACCAGTCAGGAAATCGAAATCATCAGTAGCAATCTTTTGGACAGGCTTCTTTCCTTAAATTACAAAATATCCCTAAGATTTTTGTTAAGATGTTACAAGTTATATTATCCCAAGGTAGAAGCTACTGGGTGCAAATGATATTTTAAAGTGTCCTTGTAACTTGGGTAAACAACATAAGGAAAAATCTCTAAACTTTAGAACCTACTTTTTACCACTTTGTGTGGCAGTAAAGCAACTAAGAAGCTCTTGCTAACCACCACTGTAAGGTACAATTCTTGAACTGGATATGTGGTAACCCCATAATTTCGTGCTACTGAAATTTCTAGGTCTTCTTTGACCTAATTTTCATTTCAAGAAGAAACAGGTATGATCCTAAGTAGCCGTAGTTAATGTTTGTTCCGATTTCTATCGGAGGTCAGGATTGTTTACTTTGTATGATTTTACACTATTGATCATTCAAGGAGTGGCCTAACATTTGTATGCTACTGATTTGAACCTATGTGTTTGTGGACCATATCTCTTAAATAACAAATGATCCCTGTTCCACTTGAATGGGTTTGTTTGTTCGAATTTAATATTTTTGTTCAGATTTTATTGGTAATATCCATTCTTATCTTCACATTTGTTGGATGGCAATATAATGGTGTCTTTAGTATTAAAATCATCTTATTAAGTTATTACTTTATGTTCACAGAAGCTACAGCATTTGGGGACGATGAGAATGAGGTTAGTGCCCGTAATAAAGTGGTTGGTCAATTTTGATTTGTTTTGCTGTAAAGTTTAAATCTGTCCCTTAAAAATTCTCTTCTCATAAATTGGACTTTTTTTCAGTCTCTTGATGCGAAGGCACAAAAAGCACTGGAATGCCCTTGTGTAGCTGAATTGCGGAGTGGTCCCTGTGGGACCCAGTTCTCCCAGGCTTTCGTCTGTTTCATAAAGAGTACTGCTGAAGAAAAGGTAACAATGGCACTCTTCTTGATGCATCTTGTATATCAAAGTGAGCTCTGATTGATAGACTATGATTCGTACAAGTCTGGCCCTTCTTATATTGGGTTTTACTTTTACGTTCCATCGTTGATGTGGTTGCCAACCGTTGGAGTTGGCAATAACACTTCTATATTTGTCTATAAAAGAAAAACATTCACAAATGTTCATAAAATATTCTTTATAGGAAAAGGATCAGTACAAATTTTTTTGGTTAACAGATTGAAGACCTGTTGGATGGTATTTTCTTGGTTGATAGATTAAAAATTTGGTGAATGGTTGGGATAGGCGAGGTTGGATTTTCTAAACTTTTGCTGCTTTTCATTTTACTAAATGGAGTCTTTTTGCGAAAGAAGGTTTTGTATTTTTCATTTTTATTTGTTTTTGTTATTAGGAACACCTCAGTTAGGATATCCCACCAATCCATTTGTCAGCATATGGCGCAAGTTAGGAAATTTTTTTATTATCTGTTAATGGAAGGCATAGATTAGGAGTGTGAATTTGTAGACTCACGTCAAATATGGGTCCATAAGACCCCAGAATGTTGTTGGTGGGGGACTTGGACGGTCTTAAACGGTCAAAAGGATGGTCTAGACTTGAGTTGTTCTAGTCCCTGCAAATCACATGGTTGGGTCTTCTAGACCCACACTCAAACTCGCACTCGCGCTCGTACTCGAGTAGAAAGTTATGAAACCTTTGGTGGTCTACAATGATTTTCTGGTCTCGACCAGGAGATGTACTTGTGGGACCCATCAAATTCTGGGTTTCAACTCTTTTGAATCCTTGCTACATGAATTCATTTTGATGGGTTGGATGGCCTTGGATAGAATCCAGTAAGTTATTCTATTCTTTTATGTAATAATTGATATATATGTTGTTATTTTGTAGGGCTCGGATTGTGTCCATCCATTTGTTGCTTTACAGAACTGCATCAAAGCAAACCCTAATGCATTTTCAAAGGATGTTTTAGACGAAGACGAGAGCAAGAAAGAGGAAGAACATACTGAAGAATACAAAATCATCCCCCCAACATGGGCCAAAGAACAAAAAAGCAAGCTTTGAAAGCCTCTGAATACTTGGTAACCTGTGAGAAGCTATTAACTTTTTTAATCCACCAATTTTTTCATCTTGGATGAACTGTAGGACATTTTTCCTTTTCTGAGCCCCGAAGAGTATGTACAATTCCATGAGTAGGCATATATGTGATTTGCCTGAGTGGCAAAGTAACCTTCACCAGAGACAGTATACTGAATTAATTCTTGCACCTATTCCTAAGAAATAGAAATAATTTCTCTTGCTGATCAAAATTAATTGGATGTGCAGAATCTTGTGTTTCAGATTCTTAAAGTGGTTGATGTTCTGTGTTCTTCCCCTACAACAAAAGTCCATGTCCAGTTTCAACTTGTACCATACCAATGGAGTTCCACTAAGGAAAATATGAATGGCTCAGAAAATGTGTATCTTTTTTTTTTTTCATCTATCCAGGAGTTTTCCCACGTCGAAAGCTGGAAAAGACTTCCCTAATTTCTTGGAAATCTTTAATTTTCTAAGTTTGAAAATCCTATTCTCTGGAAAATGAAATTCCCCAAGAATTCCTTTTTCTAGTTATCACACTTACCCTTGAAATCAAAACGAGCATCAATTTCTGGTTTGAGTGAAAAAACTAGTAGTTCCGTAGGTGGCTCATAGAATAGCCATCTTGTGATTTAGGTAGTAGGTACAGGGTGAGGGGACAAATCTTTTGGATAATTATTTCTGTATGAAGAAAGATTTTGATCCTTACCCATTAAAGCTGGTTGCCAATCAAACAAACCATTAGGCTTCTGAGTGGTTTTAACACTTAAAATAGGTAGGTACTCAGAGTCGGTTTTGCTTAGGCTAAAAATGGTGCGGACTTGTTTACCCGAGTAGTAACGGTTTCTCCCTTTTAAGTAAAATTGTTATCGTTCCGACGTTTGCTGGTCCAGTGGTTTGGGTACCCCTAGGTATTGGGGTTGATACCTGTAAGTGTTGTTTGCTCCTGGCAGTGGAACTGTTTTAATTGTTGGAGGCCAGGGTTGCGCACGGAGCGTTCGGCTACCATTTCTTTTCTTTTTTTTTTTAAATTTTTTATTGATGATGGTTTACTTTTTGGTGCTTGTAAGGGCAAGGCTAATGTACATCCTTAAAGCCCAAATCTAACAAAAATTCAAGGCTAGTGGGCACTCTTAAACACCTGGTTCAGTAGTTTGATAGAGCGTGTAGAGGTTAAAGGCTTCCGCTAAAATGTTCTGCGACGTAGAATCGCAGATAAGTTCTGCGATGGCACAATTAAAAAAAATAAAAAGAAGGGAGTCGCGGAAGTTTTTGCGACATTCTTTTTTTTAATTAATAAAATAATAAAAAATATGTTCTTAGTTAATAAAATAATTAAAAAAAAGGGTGTCGCATATAACTTCTGCAATAGCAGAAATTATCTGCGACACATGACACCTCCCCATTAACCTTGCCAAATGGTTATACCTCAAACCCATCTTACTTGTTGTTGGGTTTGAGGTAGGCCACTGGCCTTGCCCTAAGTTGGCAGTTTCGCATCCTTCTCTATGTCGTCGATGCTGGTGTTCTCTATGTAGTTTATGGCGTTTTTTATTACGTTTGTTGGTGACGATGTTCTCTGCATTGTTAATGGCGCTTCTCCTATTCTTTTTATTTATGTATGCAATTATGCAATAGCCCAAGGAAAAAAATGGCATTACTTTCTAATTCTTTAATAACTTGTTAGATGACAATGAATTAATCAAATTTCTTCTTTGATAAAAAAGAAGACAACCAAAATTCTTCTTAAAACTAGATGGTAAGTTTACATGTAAGAATCGGGATGAATCGCTCCATGCGTAAACTAGTATATCTGGTAGTGTCTGTTGCTATTGATAGCTTAGACTCGGGATCGATACCCGTTATTGAGTTATTGATCTCATTAAAAATAATCTCACCACTTAAAAAAAAGAAAAGAAAAAGAAATAAGATGAACCCTAACCAAAACTGATATATGGTTGCCTGAAGTAATTTTAAGTTTTTATTGGAAAAAAAAGAAGTCGATGAAGGCCCCTAACCAAAACGGTGGTGTAATTATAGAAACTCTACTCGTATTCGTATAGCCTGCAAGTGCGAAGGTTAATCGATAAAACCCAGGTAGACAAAAATATATAAAATATGGATGAGAGAGTGAATTAAGGCCTGGCACGAGCAGCAACAAGCTCGCTACTCTCCCATGGCTTCTTCTTCTTCTTCATATCTGGTTGGACCTTCCACTGCCGCTGCTGCTTCTAAGCTGCGCCACAGTGAGCTCCGGCTTAAGAATGGGACCTTCGCTTTCCCTAATCCTTCTTCACCTCTATTAATTCCTTACTGGCAGAAATGCAGCCCCGTTACTCGCCTCTCTGTTTCAACCATGGCGAAAAAGAAATCTGAAGAGACCTCGGCCGCTGTTCAACAACTACAGAAAAACCCTAGAGAAGAAAAAAAATTAGAAGATGATGAAGAAGAGGTAGAAGAGGACTTGCCATGGATTCAAGAGAAGGCGATGGACCTAGTTGAGTTCACTGGATCGGTAACTCAAGCCATCCCTGGTCCAAGAGTCGGTGCAAGTTCTTTACCCTGGATTCTTGCTGTTCCTTTAGGATACCTTGGAATCACTTTTGTTATTGCATTTGTTAAAATTGTTAGGAAGTTTAATTCCCCAAAGGAGAAAAGACGGAAATTGGTAACCTCTCTCTCTCTCTCTCTCTCTCTCTAGTTTTGAATTCTCTTCTATTTAAGTTATTTATTTGGTTGGAAACTGTTCTTTAAGTAATTTGGTTGCATTTCAGTGTGTTAAGTTAGGGTTTTTATTTGTAAAAATTTTGGAGTTAGATTTTGTTTATTCAGTGTTAAGAGTGAATTCCTTTGTTTGTAAAGACTGGTTATATTATTGACGTCACTTGGAATTTTCTCCACCTCAACATAATCAATGATGACACGCTTTTTATGATGGAATGCGTGAATTGCTATTACATTTAGTTTATTTGAGACAAATTTTTGCAGGTTAATAAAAATGCAATGTTATGCACATCAATAGATGAGTTGTTTCAGAAAGGAAGGGATGAAGTACATCATTCTACTCTTAAGGAGCTTATGGAAAAGGTTAGATATACTTTATACAATACAAAATTGAATCATTTCGTAGATTCCATAGTTATATTGTTTTAGAAGAGAAGAAATTCTGATCCAATATTAATTTCCGAGTCCCTACTTCTCGCTAGGATGTTTCTTAATTTAGGTGTCCGTACGAAAAATCATTTCGTTGATTCCTTAATTAATTTTGGTGTAATTAATGCCAGTTTAAGACTAAGTGCACTGCTCATTGTTCCTTTCCAGTTGGGCCGCACATTTTCTTTTTCATATTTATTTTTCAGCGAAACTGGTAGCTGTTTTGTTTTGTTTTCCAAGTACAGGTTCTGGTGACCAGGCTATGCTTTAGAATCAGTTGGATCCAATTGTCTGCCATTTTACACATTATCAAACGTGAAAATTTGGAGGAACAGCATTCATCAGCTGATGCGAAAATAGTTAGGATGTCCTTCAACCTAAAAGAATTGAAACTGTGATTGTAGGAATAGTAGCTTTAAATTGCGCAATAATAATCCAATCCGAGTTAGGGAAGGTGAGGAAATCTTGGGTACCATGGTATAGACGACTGCCATGGTGTTGCCAGCCTTGGTGAATGCAAAACATAGGATTCTCCATTCCATGGGTTCATCATATCCTAGGTCAAAAACTGTCTCCATTTGGTCTTTCCTATCCAGTTTATCTGTTAATACTTTAAGCTATCCACTTAACTTATATCACATTCTGCTTAAATGGTTCAATTGATCAAATGTTTAGTATATCGTAAGTCCTGGTCAAGTTTTTTCTTTGTAAATCTCCTAGGTCACATCCTTTGTTTTGGTACTGTGCTATTGGATGGAGAATCTTCCTTGTGAACCTGAGAAGCACCACAGATTTCTCTTTCAAGAAATGGAAAACATAGGTGAAAAAAGAATTTTTATTCACTAAACATGCTTCATAATTATGAAACAAATCTTAAAAAAATCTACAGTACCTTCTTTTTCTTTTTATTTTTACTAGTAAGATAAGTCCTTATGAGTGTGACCACCATTGAAGATGGTCGCATGTAGTGATTCTCTGCAAAAAATGACCTGATTGGAATATTTCACTCTCTTTGGACTGTCAGAAGACATATGCAAAAAATTCCAAAAAATTCGTCTGCTTTGGATGGTTCAAATTTCTCCCTCTCCCCGATCTTGTGCAAATTGTATAGCAGAGGCGAGGATGACAGTTCCTATCTGTCTTCTTTCAACATAAACATTCCTCTTACTTAAGATGTTATCTGATGGATTCAGTGTTTAACATGCACCCTTTGTCTTTATACAATTGCTACTTTATATCCAGACAGGTTTTGACATGGAGGAAGTTTTGCGGAAGTATATTCGTTATGCAATGAATGAAAAGCCCTTCAACCCTGACATGGTCGCTAATCTAATCCAACTCAGAAAAGCTTCGATGTTGAATGATACTGAGGTTGCTGAAATCCTAAATGAGATCTCAAGACGAATTGTACGGGACAAAGGTAACTAACTCCAGTACTGCTTCCGTAGTTCCATGCAGGTTTAGTCATTATTCTAATTTTCCTTTTGCACGCTACTTTCTGTAAGGTTGAATGGTCAGAAATGCACAGAAGCCATTCATTGCTATTGTCATTACTTTGGACATAGACAACAGGTTGCAGCTCACCTTTTGTTGGCTCTCATCTAATATTTAACTCCTTGTTGGAAAATTGACCTATTCCAAGTAATCATCTGATCATAGATCTTTTATTGGACCCTCGCCATATTTTCCTGATTGCTTCAAACAATGCGGGTTGTGCATGATTAATATCATCTTCTTGGGTTGATTATTAGCCAATGATAGAGTTTCTAACAGCACCTAATAAGTCAGCGAATCTATACATAGGGGATCATGATTTCTGGTCAGCACACTTTCTCGAGTTGAGTTCATTTCGGGGCAGCTCTATTTGTGATAGATCTTCAGTTAGAAGACTAACTTTTCCTCATTCCTTCTTCAAAATCTGATTGCAAAACATTAATGTTCTCATACAAAAGAGCCTTGGAGTAGGTAGCTATCATAGATCATGCAAAACGTGATTTACCCAAGTTAGTTTAGCAACAGCTACACATTCAGCAATGTTCTGTTTCTTCGCTACAGTAAGAAACAGAGCATATTGTTTTGTTGGGCACCCCAAGCTTGAAAACCTATTATACACTAACCGGTAAAACAAATGGAGCAGAAGCTTTCAGGGATCCTACAATCAACATCTAAGTGATTCATACCTGATGTAATCCAGGTTGAAACACTCCTTTAGAAAAGCAAATATAGTGGTCGTTCGCAGTCTGAAGTTGGAGCTGCGAAGGCATGACTAGGCAACTTTGAGTCATATGTAGTCACAATAAGCTTTTGAAGTTTATTGTGACATGGAGAAGCCTGGGTACAAGTTTCAGATGATGGGAAATTTGAGTGAAGTTGGAAAGTTAGAAGCAATCTTATGCTGTTTGGTATCTCTTCAAAGTTAGATCTAAAGCATTTTTGTGGTTTGTGTGTCGCAATTCTTTCAATACATCCCTGTGAATTTATGACATGGAGTATGTACCTCATGAAAGAAACCAAAAATATTGATATAATCTAAGGAGGGAAAAGAACACAAATCTCTGATTAGTGTTCATCTCGATAATGCTTTGCAGATGCTGACAACTTGCCTATGCTTTTCAGGTCCAGTTGTCATGGATATTTCAGGATACTCAGAGAAGGGTTTCAAGAGAAAACTTGCTGTGCAGGCCCTTTTTGGGAAGATTTTCTATCTATCTGAGGTAAATGGATGAGCCTCTAATATTTGTGGGGCTGTTTTTTTCCCCACAGCTTTCAAGGTTTTGTAAATGGCACTGTTATTTCATTATAATGTTATAAGATCATTCCTACCAAATAAAAGAAGATTCAATGGGTTCGACCACATGCTAAAATTATATTAATTGGATGTTTACCGTTCAACCTAATTCTCGTTTTGTTGGAAAGTTAAAACTATGTTGTCCATGGTATTGTTGTGCAAATTTATTGGTTATGACCAACCTAAAGGTGGCCTATTTGGTTGAACAATCTAAGTGGGTCCTTTTTCAATTCCAGGTAGAGATGGTTTTTCACATCTCTTGTGCACTAGACTTGCATTTTCTTTTTTTTTTTTGATAAAGGCAGAACTTTATTGATTAGGTCAGAAGGCAGAAAAAATTAGACAAACAATATACAAAACAGGAGAAACAAGAAGCAAGAAAAAAGACCCTCAAAAATTGGGGAAGATCCCCACACTCCTCCTACAAAAGTAACGAGATTATCACAGGAGGAGGGATTCCCAGAAAAATACAAAATCTTGAAACCGTGAATTATAGAAAAGCTTATCCGTTGACGCCCACTGATATATAATGACTAGACTTGCATTTTCATTTCCCAAATGACTGTTTGTAGAAGAAATTAAAAAGAGGAAAAGAAAAGAAAAGAAAAGAAAAGAAAATAGAAAGAAAGAATGAAAAGAAAGAAAATAGAAAAACAGAAAAGGAAAACAAAGACTTTCCTTAGACCCTTGTATCTTTCCCTTGTAGCCTGAATTTAAGGTTTTTCATTATTGGTTTGTATTGCTTGTAGAACCAAGTTGATTTTGCTGACGTATAGGTCATTGGCAAGTTGTGTGATTTTGGCATGTTGAATTGATTTTCCTTTTCTTGCGCATATGTACCAGCTACCAGAGTTCTGCTCGAAGGACGGCTCCTTAATCATAAAGGACATATTTGGCGTTACAGAGTAGGCCTCTTTGCATGAACTGAGTCTTTTATATTACAGCCTCATAAATCCTCCTGAATTCCCATATATTGATTTTTTCCGTCATTTTATTTTTCATACGCAGTGAAGATGCAGTTACTCTTCGGACACACACTCTCTCTGAGGCTGGGGATGTGGAGTCACTTGAGAAGATGCTTGGAAATTCAGATTCTGAAGAACCTGATGATGGGTCATCAAATGATGCATCTCAAGATTAATGCTTACACCTTGCGACACTTCAAACGTTCAAATGTATGGAGATGAGTAGAAGAAAAATGTGGGGTTTAACTCCACAAAAGGGATTTTTCCCTAGCAAACGGTTAGCAGTAGATGATCTTCAATTTACTTTTGCTTGTGTAAACTGAGTAACTTTTTTGGTAAGTCCTCTGATCCTCAGTAATATATGCATTTTTGCCTTACTTCAAATCGATGTATTTACTAGAAAGAGATAGAGATTCAATAAAAGGAAAAAAGAAAAGTGTAGCAAAGTGATCATGATAGGATGCAAAAGTTTTATTACGTTTTGCCCACCTGACGCCCCCCTTCTTCTGGGCTTTGGGTTGTTAAGACAGTTTAAAAGCAGTATATTTCCGGGGTTAATAGAGTCTAATGATGTATCTTTTCTTCTTTCATTTTCCTGAAATTAATGATAAACCCATGAAAGAGATCTCAAAATTTAGGAGTAGAAGTTGTACATAACATTATTAACATGCCTAATGTGCTGAAATTAGTTGTGGATCTTAAATGTCTGCAACAACGAGCAACAATCTCTGATATTTTTCGATTATTTAGTTATGAAAATTAAGATTCCCACCACCAAACCAACATCTGCAAGTTGAAACCAAGCAGGTGTCTCCCAAACTCAAGGCACTGGCCCTGACTTTTCATGATTAGTTCAGGCAAGTTGCACTAGTTTGATTATCTGTAGAATCATTATTAGAAACTCATACTTGTTTTGAAGCATTTATATTCTCACAAAACATTTCATAGTTTAGTTCTCCATAGTTAATTGTTAATGGCACTCTGGCCATATTATTTGCAAGCTTGTGAAATAGGGACATCCATGAATCAGGCAGGTCACTGAGAGGACCAAAATCAGAGCCAGATTTCAGGATCAGGCATTTATTTCTCAATCTTGAACTGGGACAACCCAAATAATGGATTTGGCAACATGAATCTTATTTCACAGTTAAACTATATAGAAGCATATCTTTTTGTTATATCATGTCTCCCAGTTCCTTAGATCTTTTCTTATCTTAATACACGTTTGTTTTGGATTTTCTTTGCCTCTTCTCTATGTCTTTCAACTCACATTAAAGGGCTTCTTTGAACTGCTGTTGAAAGTTGAAACCCAAGTCATCTTAATAGATTCTCCTTTGGACCTTTATTTTACAGGGAAGTGAATCAGTAAGCATATTTGAGAATGCATCACATAGGCATCTTTCTCTCTCTAAAATATATTTTGTGATATGCTGACCCATGTAACAATGACGTTTAAAATACATATGGTCATTAGACCCACAAGTAAATAAATCAAGGGTTGCTTTTTGATGAAGATGATCTCCATGATCAACTCTTCTTCTAAAGAATCTTGTTCAATTTTAAAACTTCTGATGCTACTAAATTTGTATTGCAAGTAGAGTATTCTGGATTGTTTATTTCATTGTCAACTTTTGAGTTAAACATTTGGTAGGATTAGAGGTTTCATTAATGATATGATGATCTCCACGATGACTTCAGGAATTTGGCATCTTAAACTTGCCCTAGTTTTCAAAACTGGTGAAAACATCTCAATCTGGATATCATCTTCAAAATTGAAGAAGAACTAATGTACTTGTAACCCTAATTTAATGGAAATCTAGTATACCGTCGTGAAAAATGAAAAAAATTTAGAGAGAGAGCATGTGTATGCTCTTAAAGTTGGTAGTGTTTACTGTTGTTGACAGCGAAAAAAAATTTAGAGAGGGCATGTGTCTGCTCTTAAAGTTTTTTTTTATTTTTTTGGTAGGAATGTGTCTGCTCTTAAAGTTGGTAGTGTTTACTGTTGTTGACAGCTTAGGCGGATTTATCCGTTACTTATCTCATTTAAAACAGCTTCACCTCCTAAAAAAATTTAGAGAGAGATTGAGAGAGGAGCAGCCGGGCATGCACCAACTGACCAACAACATTTTGTTTTTGAGTATTATTGTGATTAGGAGGAGTATTATTTCCGAAAAACCCTTAAACAGATTTCCATGTGACCTATAACAACGATCATAAATGTTGAAGTTTTCATTAAATGCCCTAGTTCTAGATTGTCAACAGATCCCTTGGCAAAGAAAAATATAAAATGGTGGGGAATGACAACTAAGAGCTAACTGTTTAAGAAGAAGTACTTAATTTTTTAATCAAGAAAACGTGAAACTGAGAAATCTAAGTTGATATTTTTATTTTTATTTTTTTAATAAAGTCATGGAGATGGAAGAAGTTGAAGGGTCAGATGTGGAGGGTCTTGGCACCACTAGACATGCTCTGCTCAATGCTCTGATTGCTTTGTTTTAAATTTTAATATCACACATAAAAGTCTCCTACTGGCAATCCCATATTATAATAAGAATTAAAGCCAAGTCCAAGTTGATTATGGTCTTTGTAACTCAAATTTTGTTTGTATTTGCTACACTTAGCTTGGTGGCTTTAGCCAAACACTTAGCTAGGACTAAGTAGTTAGAGTTTTGTAACCAGAACCGTTGTAAAGAGGTGACGCTCTTACTCTCGACTTCACTCCTATGGTTTCGCTTCTAAATTACGCTTTCACAATTTTACTCCGAAGGCTCTCTTGAGCTTCTGATATCTTTTAATTGAGTGTTTTCGCTGCTCTTGCTACTGCTTTATGCTTTGGTTATTTAGAGATAGAGTTTTTGACATCTTTTAAACTTTGAAATTACTTGACTCAAAATGAATTTATGCTGTTATTTTCTACAGAAAATGATTTAAAGTACTCGAGCATTCACTTTTCTTTTCTTCCCTTTTATTTTATATTTTTTAATTATTTTATATTTTATATTTCATATTTTTTAGCGTTTATCAGTAGGATCCTCATTCAATTAACTTCATGTGAATTAACTGTGTGAAGATCCTACGCTCTAGCATTAACAAAAAAAATGAGCGCCAAAACCTCTTAAATTAGGACTCTGTTTCTTAGGGTGAAAGGCACTTACAATGCATGTGAAGGACTGTGATTTCATTTTATTAGAGTAAAGAGAAGGAAAAAAAAATGTGAATCACGTTGATCATTGAAAAAAATCAAAAGACTCGACAAGAAAACATAAATTATTGAATCATAAATTTTTTTTCTAAAGATATATCATATTTTTCAATGTTGGAAAAATTGTCATGAAGTGTAGATGAAAGTAGTCCGCACCATTAGATGAATGAAGTGTCGCTCTTTGAACTTTAAAAACAAGGAATATGTAGGTATTTTCTTAGAGAATTTACATAAACTTTAATTTTTTTTCCTTTTTATTCTAAAACCATTTATTGATCATCCATGGTATTTTTCATTTCTTATGTAAAATGCATGTGCTACCCACTAATTAAAATATAAGAATAAAAATTTGGAAAACGGGAGACGCATTTGGCTTAATATATGATATAGCTAGCTAGGTTAGTAATTAGTAGAGCGGAGGTGAGAGGTCCCCAAGCGATTGTGACAGAGAAAAGAACATCAGAGAAACACCTGCACTCAGAATTTGACCTATACACGTGAACTACGTGTAATTTCTTCTACCTTCACCTGACCTAGCTACTTCGTTACTATTTCATGTTAAATTTCAACGCAGAAGCTTCCAAGGGAGGAAAATTAGGGCAGGAATTCAGGGATTTGTTTTGACCCCAAGCCCTCAAAATCGGGTTCTTTTCTTTTCCAATTTGGTGATGCTACACTTATTACAAAGTGTACTGCAAATCTTACTGCAAAGGTTATTTAAAAGGGTATGTACGTCAATTTGGAAATGACGCAAATCACGAGGGGTATGAGATTATTTGAGAACTGTGAGATGATTAGGCAGTAAGGTTTGTAGTAAAAAAATACAGTAAGTTTAACATTTTCCTTTATTATCTCGTCTTCTAAGTTTGGTGGCTCAAAAAATTGGCACAGGACTGGACCCACTAGTGAATGGAACTTTTACTGTGCCAGTCTCTCTCTATATGAGTAATGCAATTTGGATCAACCAAATACTTTGGTATTGGTTGAATTTTAATTTTAAAAATAGATGGTTCAAAAAGCTTAAAATTTGAAATAGTTTTTTATTGTGTCAATAACAATTTTTTATGAGGATGATCTACAATGATGATGAGATCATCACCACAAAAAATCAGTCATTGGGTTGTCTCTATGTTAGCAGCCCACCAAACAGTGTAAATACATCGGTTCAGTTAGATCCAAAGCCACCCTTTTAGATCCGAATATGCTAGAAGTACTCCCAAGATGACTCCCATGATGACTCCGGGATGAGGTGGTAAGATCTGCTTCAAACTTGAAAAAGTAATAAATAACTTTACACAAGCAGATCTTGCCACCCCATCCTGGGAGTTATCAATCCGAATAATGCTAGAAGTACACACCATGGCATACCAAAAGTAAAATGATGGAATTAATTAACTATAATACAAGCTCTTTTGATTATGGTTCTCAAATATTTGCAAGCAGAACCAAAAAAATTAGTTCTAGGTCCGATCATTTTAAAAAGAGCAGCCATCATTGCCAATCAGGGGGTGCCTAGATGGTTTGGCGTCCACTCCCTCAGCTATGGGAGAGATCTTGAGTTTGAACCCTGATAAGGGGCTAGCAAGTTTCACCTATCAATATATATATATTTTTTGAGCATGGTTTACTAACTAAGACAAAGTCCAGGTTGGACCAATCGAGTCGGCTCATGTCAGGCACGTGTCAAAAAGAAAATTAAAAAACACAAAAATTAATGGGTGATGTTAAAGGGGTTCTCTAATGTTGGGGTTTATGCCCTAAAATAATTTAAATTGACAACATTGATAAATTATATTTATTAATAAGCATGATATTATATTATTACTTTATTCATATGATGGATTAAGTGTTGTTCACAAGATGATATTGTAAGTAAATTATTTGTATGAAATGTTCATACATGGAGAGATGTAATTTACTGGTTCCTCATATTCTTGTATAGTTCATAGTCAGTGATGAATNCTCCATTGCCCAAACTCCTCCATTCGACCACCGATTATCGATTTTGAACAACGATTTTCAACTGACAACGGTCGATCTCTTTTAGATCGTTAGAAATTTTGAGTTCAAGCTAAGATTCATGGTTAGGACTAAAAACCATAAATGACTCCCAAAAGTTAAGTTTGTTTGATTTTTTTATTTTTTTATTTTTGATCCTTAAATTTATATGTTTCAGTTGTTCTATGAGGTTTTTTAAGTGAATAGACAGATTTTAGGCTTTGTAGATGTGATTTGGGTCGATTTTTCAGAATTTTTGGTATTACTCGTCGTCTTCATCAATTTTCGACCGGACCAGAGAAGAGTTTCTCTGTCAACTTCGATCACTAATCGTTGAGTTTTAAAGAAAAACTCGACCACTAATGATTGAGTTTGTATGTAAAACTCAACCAGTGGTGGTTGAGTTTTTCCTAAAAACTCGTTCCTGCTCAAATGGATTAAGTACGAAAACTGGAAATTTTGATCTCAATAAAAAACGTTTGAAACAAAAAAAAGCATTTGAATTAGTTGTATTGCCTCATTACTATTTGATTGAGAGATTTTCATTGGATTAAAAGAAAAAAATTCAGTTAAAAAATATTTCAGATCTAAAAAAATTTCGAGGAAGATGACGAATTCTATCACTGGTGGTTGAGTTTTTCAGGAAAACTCAACCATTAATGGTCGAATTTTTCATCAAAACTCAACCACTGGTGGTCGAGTTTTGTTGAAAAGTTCAACCACCATTAAGTCGAAATAGATCTGCTACTCTTGTTAATTCACAAAAAATTTCGAAGAAGATGACTAATTCGACCATTGGTGGTCGAATTATATTAAAATTTTCGACCACCAATAAGCAGTTCAAATTTTTTTAAAAAATTTGGGCAGTTCAACCACTGGTGGTTGATTTTTAAAAAAAAATTCAACCACTGATGGTTGAATTTTTCAGCAAAACTCAACCACTGGTGGTCGAGTTTTGTTGAAAATTTCAACCATCACTGGTCGAATTCGTCATCTTCTTCGAAAAAAAACTTTAGTTCTGAACTTTTTTTTGTTTGTGTAATTGCGAGAGAAAAGAAGGGGAATGAGTGAAAGAAGGAGAACGAAGGAAAGAAGGGGAGGGAAGGAAAGAAGGGGGCGTGGGTCCTCTCGTTCTTTCTCCCACTTTCTTTCAGTCTTCTCTCTGTCTCTCTCTTTCACTCCTCTCTCTTTCTATAATTTTTAGATGGCCGGTGGTGAGGTTGAGGTGGCCGGTGGTGGAGTTCCGTTCAGTGGCCGGCGGTAGAGGTGAGGTGTTAGTTTAATTTACACCATCACCACCTCCCTAGTAAAAAGAAAGAAAAAATTGAAAAGGTGATTTTGGACTAATAGCCCATTTAACTTATCCATCCCCCCAACATTTTGAGGAACCCCTTTAACAGCACCCAAATTAATTAATAAAAACGAGTTGAATGACCCAAATTGAAACCAAATTAACCGAACCTAGCTAATTGTGGACAGATCGCTCGATCTAGACTATGTCCAATCAGAGTTAATCGAGTCGGCCAACCTTGTTTTCGAGTCCAATATTTGAAATAGGCCCTGCTTGGTACACCGTGAGTATTCGCAAATGCAAAAATTTACTGTTCTTGTAGGTGCTAATTAAAATTTTATAAATTAGAATAAAATAAATAAAAAATTTTAGATTGTTTATTTTGTAAACCCATTGCAAATCCCACCAAATATTTGCTATTAGATGCCCTCATCAATCACCTACAAACACATGATGAACTGTAAATTTTCGCAGTTACGAATATTTACGGTGTACCAAGCAGAACCATAGTCTCAATTTAAATCAAGTTTATATAACACACCACACCAGTTCCTATATCCAGCGTTTAAAAAACCGTTATAACTGGTTTGTTATAATGTTAACGAGCTTATGCTGTTACGTTATATCACTATATCATTATCATTGTTATATGATAATGAGCGTTTTTATCGTTATAATGGTTAACATAAATATCAGTTTGAGCCTTAAAACCATTAACGGTAACGATCCCCTACCTGTACCATTATATTGTTATAATGGCTGTCATAACGGTTATAAGGGTAACGTACTCCTACTGTTACACTGTTATAACGGTCGTTTATAAACATTGCGTATCATTGGAATGTTACACTGTTATAACGGTGGTTTATAAACATTGCCTATCATTGGAAACTTGACAGGGTAAATAGGTAATTAACTCTAGTCTTTAGGTGTGGAGCTCATTCATTTTCATTATGTGAGAAACCAACCAATAAGCAAGCCAACTGCCAAAGAAGCCCGGCCAATTAAGCCGATTCTTGGAACCGCGCGACAACCAGTCAAAAGTCAAACATATCCTCTCGAGCTAAAGCTGTCCACATATCTAATTAATAACTGTTTATATAAATAAAACAAACAAACAAACAAACAAAACTATAAATAATTTAGTTTAATTAGTTTCTTCTTAGTATTAAATAATCAAGAGAGAAGTTGCTGCTGCTCCGGCTAGCTAGTTATTAATTAATCATCTAGCTCTTGTTAATTAATTCCTAGCTTGATCATCATCCTTCTCTGTTTTTTTTTTTTTTATTATATAAAATTTATTCTCAACTTGAAGATCACTCTCCTGCAGTTTAATTTAAGGTTTGCTTTTTATATATTCAACCTAGCTAACTTAACTAAACAGACATAAAAATATTTATATATATATAGCTAGGGAAAGATTCCATTTGGATCATATATATAGAGATCGAGATAAACTATATAACCTCTCTCTCTCTCTCTCTCTCTCTCTCTCTCTCTCTCTCTCTCTCTCTATAGGTCTCTCATCTCTGGGTTTATCTTAATTTGGAGGGATGAGCAGACTTCATTAGCATTAATTCTCACCTGCTAGTCTGAGGATTCAGTGAGGAGTACAGATTTTCCCACAGGTACCACCTTCACTCTTTCTCTTTACATTTCAATTAAAGATAAGAATTATTATATATGCATGTAATTGTGTTAGTTTTCTGCTTGCTTTCTGGTTCTAAATATGGTCTCTACCAACCTAGCTAGCTAGCAGCTTTACCTTAATTACACTTTTTCTTTCTCTTTAATTTTATATATATATGCATGGATATCAAATTTTATAAGCATGCATGCATGATCAGCTCTAAGGAACAATTATGTATTCAGTCTTAACTAGCTAGCTTCTTATAAAGTACCGGTGAACCTTGCGCTCCCGCTTTGAATCACGCTTTGATACTACTCTAGACCTGAGGGCATTTCCGAATTTAGTCGGATATTTTTTTTAATCAGCCATTTCGGCACTTCCACTTTGAAGGCATTTCAGAACTTTGGATATTTTTTAATTGTTCGCTCCGACATTCCTACTCTGATTTTCATTCTCGCTCCCACTCCTCGCCTAATTATTTACTATATATAGCTTAATTGAATCAAGCTATACATAATCAAACTGTTGATATAGTTGCTTTAGTTATTAATTTGATAATAATTAAGTAGTAATTTCGATGATAACTATCTTAATTTACTTGAAAATAAATTAGTTAATTAATTAATTATATGGCAACTCATGATGCCCTGAAATCTACAATCAATTAGAACAAGTGATTAATCTTTTGCGAATTAGATTAACAAAAGTTACATGCAAGAAAAAATTTGTTGGAACTGAACAAGATACATATATAATTAAGTATTTGCCATACGTAAGATCATAATAGTTGATACGGGTCGTTGTCACATATATTTTGAAGATCCTAATTTATTTAAAACTAGACGTGCATCTCAATAATCTCATGAAAGAGATAGAGAAATTATTTGCACCCCATTTTTTTTTTTTGGAATTTTGGCCAAAAACCCCTACTTGAAAAATGTTTTAGGATTTAGCCCAACAAACGTTTTCTTTTAGTCTAAGGCCCAAGGATAACTGACTGAAACCCTCTCGGAGAGGGTTTCACTGAAACCCTCTTCCTATAAATTACACACACTGAAACCCTCTGACTGAAACCCTCTTGGGCCTTAGACTAAAANCTGAAACCCTCTGACTGAAACCCTCTTGGGCCTTAGACTAAAAGAAAACGTTTGTTGGGCTAAATCCTAAAACGTTTTCCCCTCTGACTGAAACCCTCTTGGGCCTTAGACTAAAAGAAAACGTTTGTTGGGCTAAATCCTAAAACGTTTTCCAAGTAGGGGTTTTTTGCCAAAATCTCCTTTTTTTTTTCATGGAATAACTTGTATTACACATTTATTCCACGTAGTATGCAATTAATTAATCTTCAAAACTAAAAATAAAAATCTTGAATCGCGTCACAAGGTCGTTTTATGCTGAATTATTTGAGTTTAATTTAGTGTAATCTTTTGATTAATTATCATTGATGTATATATATATGTTTTTTTTACAGGTCTTTTTTATCATTTCATCTGAGAAATATTTCTACATGGATTGAACGCCGGTCTTTGTACTAAATAAATGGCAGAGAATTATTACGTTGTTTTCGCAACGACATTATTTTTCATCGTTTTCCTTGCAAAGTTTTTGCAAAAGAAAAAGATCGGAAAAAATGGTGCATTGAAATTGCCTCCGGGGAGTAGAGGTTGGCCGTTAATTGGCGATAGCCTTAACTGGTATAATGCTGTTGCAAGTTCTCATCCTCCGACTTTTGTTGAAGCTCAAGTCAAAAGGTATGTAAAATTGAAAAAAAGAAATTGTTTTGAATATAAATAATGAAAATTATATCATAATTATTTTCTATCCACTGATAAAGTAACTACGGCGAGGAATCATTCTCATAAAAAAAACAGCCCTTGAATCGTTTCTATATGGGTCTTACAGAGCGGTGTAATCAAGGTGTAAGAGTAAATGGTGTAATCTGATTCTTACCATATTGTAAGTATGTACTAATTAGAAGTACAATTCATGCAGGTTTGGAAGGATATTTTCATGCAGCCTATTTGGAAAATGGGCAGTTGTATCGGCGGATCCGACTTTTAATCGGTTTATAATGCAAAATGAAGGGAAGTTGTTTCAATCAAGTTATCCGAAATCATTCAGAGATTTGGTTGGGAAAAATGGAGTGATCACAGTTCAGGGAGAGCAACAGAGGAGACTTCATGGGATTGCATCCAACATGATGAGATTAGAGAAGCTTAAATTCCATTTCCTCAAAGACATCCAGATGGTTATGCTTCAGACTTTGAACAATTTTCATGACAATCAACTCATTCTTCTTCAAGATGTTTGCAGAAAGGCAAGGATTCATTACTCAATTACTAGTACTATATAAACTGTACATGTACATCCACAATAAGAATTAAAATGTGTAATTTTAAGGGAATTCTGAGCAAAAACACTTATGGTGTGTTTGGATGGGGATTCCAAGGTAGGGATTCAGTAGGGACCAGGAATTCATGTTTCCCTGGTCTGTTTGGCTGCCAAGAATCCTTGGAAACTTGTTTCCCAGGGAAACATGTTTTCCAGCAAATTCTTGTTTTAAAGTCCCACCTCCCCCCTTAGAATTTGCTGAAATTCTAAACTAAGGATTCACTATGTATTCACATAATTCAATGCAGATTACACCCCACAAAATTAAAACAACAAAATAGAAATTTTTCTTGAATTTTAAATGGCAGCCAAACAAACCAAAGGATGCATGAATCCATGGATTCTTTTATGGTTGCCAAACAAACCAAAGGATTCATGTTTCTAGGGATTTATATTTCTAAGGACTCATGTTTCTCTTGGGAAGCATGAATTCTACATCCAAACACACTATTAAATTTTAGGATTCAAGAAAACCACTGTTTTTTTGAGTCCAAAGCTCCTGGGTAACACTGCAACCTGGGTTGCAGTGTCTAGTAATAAAGGTACACTACAACCGGTTGTAGTATGTCTAGTGCCATAGACCACACTGCAACCCGAGCTGTAGTGTGTTACGCAAGGGCCTTAGACTGAAAAAATACTGGTTGTCTTAAATCTTAAAGCTTTTTCTAAGTAAGGGTTTTTGCACGAAATCCCCTAATTACAATTTATAATTATGATTATTGTTTTTTTTTTCCTAATTCTATCAGGTGGCAATCAATTTGATGGTTAATCAACTATTTGGAGTATCAAGCGAATCAGAAGTGAACGAAATGGCCTGTTTTTTCTCCGACTTCGTCGATGGTTGTCTTTCTGTTCCCATCAATTTGCCTGGTTTCACTTACCACACTGCCATGAAGGTAAGTGACTGGATTATCTATATTCATATTTCTTTTCGGGAAACAATATCTCTACAAAATTATATACATATATATTATCTGAGTTATTGTTACACTCTACTTACACTTGTTCGTGAGACTATATAGAAATGACCCAAACGATGAACTTTCGTAAGGATGATCAATTGATCTGTTTATATCATCTCATGAAAAATCAGTATCGTACTAAAATGTTTATCCTTATTAAAAATTGGTTGAAAACTGTCAATAACATGAATGATTCAGAAAGCTTGAAAGTTCAATCGTCTTTTGATGAGGCTAAAAGTTTTAGAACGATGTGTTTTTTGCGAAGATGATCATCATGATATGGAGACCATCCTTACAAAAAATCCACCTTTTGCTCATCCACAAGAAGGTTCACAAATTGGTGTAATCAGAGTGTAAGAATTAGTTCGATGTAACAATTAAAAAGTTACAGGATATGATAAGATATTCTATTGTACCTAACACATATTTTACGTATGTATTAGGCAAGAGAGAATATTATTAGCAAGATTAGCAGGACCATTGAGATGATAAGGAATCAACAACCGGCAACGGATAAAGTCGGTAATGGCGTCCTCGGAAGGTTACTAGAGGAAGAAAGCTTACCAGATGAAGCAGTTGCAGATTTCATCATCAACTTACTCTTCGCCGGGAACGAAACCACCGCGAAAACCATGCTTTTCGCTGTTTATTTCCTCAGTCAATGTCCCAAGGCACTTAAGCAAATTATGGTATAAATATACATAATTTAAGTTGTTTAATTAGGGTATTTTCAATTAATTTTTGGTTTAATAATTTTTTTTTCAAAAGCAGAAACTTCAATTAATTTCATTAATAATTAATTAACAAATATGTATTTTCCTTAATTTAATTTGAATTAAAACATGCAGGCAGAGCAAGATGGACTGAGAAGAACTTCTGATGAAGACATGCTGACTTGGGAGGACTACAAAGCTATGCCTTTCACTCAATGCGTAAGTAGTCTACCATTCCTCATTGAATCCCAATATTTGTTTCGGTTCAAATGGGTAGAGTTTTGCATGGGCTGGGATGAAAAGCCCATGCCCATTACCTATTAAACTAAGCCCACATCTAATTTAGCCGGGCTAATCAATGGATCCCTAATTTCAAGACAAACTTAAAAATAGTGAAATTATATTAGTGGGCAT
>MVGT01002562.1:255073-266689 GCA_002174775.1 Macleaya cordata
CCGCGGGTACCCGATACCCGTTTTAAGTTATTATTTTTTTATTTTTTTCACACAAAACCTATTTGTATTTTGTATTTTCGTATTCTATTCAATTATAAAATTTATTTTATTATAAAATTTGTTAAATAATAGTCATTGGTTTCTTTTTTTTAATTAAAAAAAGTTAAAAAAATCAAAAAATTATTATATAATAGTAAATTAAACTATAAAATTATATAATTTATACGGAACCGGGTACCCGCGGGTACCCGTTGGGTGGATCCGAAATGGATCCGAAAAATTTCGGATCCAAAATGGGTAGATCCGAAATGGATCCGAAAATTTTCGGATCCACAAAGTGAGGTCCCGGAACCGCAAAAAACGGTTCCGGTACCGGTTCGGTTCCAGATTTTTGGATACCAGTTGACACCCCTAGATTGAGGTTCATGGCACCCTCATGTTCACCACCTATTGTGTAAAACCGTTAATTGTGCAAACACCACAAATATACAATAGGTGGGGGATTGAGGGTTCCACCCTAATGTGTGTAGATGGACAAATGTATTGGTCAGTCAGAATGGCAAGAGTTTTTCATGTGAGTGTAGTACTTTTTTATTTGTCATCAGTGGGCAATAAATGCATTTGTATTTTTGATTGTTTAAGAAGACTAATATGTAAAAAAATTGTTCTCAATCAACATTAACATTAACATTTTTTTTTCTTTTTAGTAAAAATAAAATTGAGAGTCATAAAACTCTGGTAAAGACCCCTTTTTTTTTAATCTTTAATGTTTTATCCAACAAAATTAGATTCCAAATAGTTACTTCGTTAGATATTTAATCTATTTAATTTACATAATTATTTTTTTCTTTATTGTATCTTTTTTTTAGGGAAAAAGATCATTCATTAATCAACAATAAAAGAATCAGATGCATCTTCAAGAACCACATCTGAAATACAATCGGGGATGGTATAACACCATTTAAAAGACAAACGACTTGAAACTGCAGTTCTAGCAAGTTTATGAGCTGCTTTATTCGCATGCCTACTAACATGACAAACTGAAAGTAAATTGCTACTCTTAAGGACACTTCAACAATCTTGAACAATGCTTCGAATACGCCAAGAAAAAATAAGATGATCATCAGAGATATACTCCACCATCAACTTAGAATCCCCTTCAATAACAGTAGGGGTATTAGGAAATTTTGCAATAGCAAGTTCAAAACCTTTCAAGAAAGCTCTTGCTTCTGCCTTAAGAGGAGCATCCTTCCCAGACTAATTTCCATCAAAGAGAGATCTACAAGCCAATACCATACCGAACTCATTTCTAGCAACTAGTCCAACAGTATTAGAATTTTTCCCTGTTGCACCATCCACATTTATTTTGATATAGCCTTTAGGTGGTCTACTTCAATGTGCAGAATACTCCACCAATCCAACCTGAGTATTGGTTTGAGGCAGTATTGTATCTTTGTAAAAGTTTAAAAACATAAATGCTTATTATATTTTTTTTATGGAAAAACGTAATTACTTATTAAATTTGTGATGAGCAATAGCAACACGTGTAGAATACATGTGTAATCCACTAGCACACAACTCTCTAATAAAGAAAGGCCGATGTTGGATCAACCCAAGTTTAGTGTGAGTCCCCGAGTGATGGGGTGAATTGCATTTAAACTGGGGGATGATTTATCCTTTTAAGGGGTAGATTTAGTTTTATTGTTTTTGTTTTTTTAATGGGGTGAACAACATCTAAATAGGGGTTGATTTATAATTTTATGGAGTAGTTTCATTTTTTTTCCTAATTATTTTTTAGGCATTTTCTTAAAGAGATACTTTAAAAAAAAGATAAATAGATATATGTAGTTTTTCATTAGATTCGAAGTTGTTTTCCTGATTCTTTTTATGGAGTATGTTTTGTATGATTATGAAATTAGATTTGAAATCTGTTGTAAAAAAATATACGAACAGTAATGAAAATTTGAACGGTTTAAAGAACTCCAAGGCACGTAATCGTTGTCTTTCAAATGATATTTCATCCCTATAATTGCACCAGGGTATTCGAAATATGTTCTCAGGATACAATGGAGTCTAACCGTAGGATTTGTGAGTTCGAATGTGCAATATTCGGTCACAACTCAAGAAAACTCTTTTTTTTATCTCTAATAATGCCAAAATACTCTAACTTTGCTTTGGTTTTCTTAAGAATTCGAAGTGTGTTGAGAATGACCAAGAAACCATCTATTTATACCCTTGGAAGCACCATTTTGGAGCAAAAATGGTGACTTTTCTGAACTGGTACGAGTGGGTATCAATACCCACTGAATGGGTATCGATACCCACTTACCACGATGACTTCAGATTACCTTAGTATCGATACCAGTATGAGTGGTATCAATACTGGCGTGATCTGTAATATCCTGAATTTTTGAGTTCAAATTCGCCTTGGGTCTAACCCGAGAACTAGTATTATGAATTTATACTAAATTGAATTATCTTTTGTGTAGTCAACTTTTGTAATAAGATCTATATATACATATTTATGTATGGGTTAGATGGGCTAACCTAATAATTCAGGTAATGGACTTGGCAATGAAACTATGGGTTACATGGGCTAAGCCCATCTTTACTTGTTTTCGGTTAAGACAACTCAATATTTTATAGGTTATTATTTATATTTTCATATATATGTTCATCATTATATTTTAAACTCATTTTTGGACATCTTATGATCCAAATTGGCGTTGGGCTATTTTCGATGAAATTGTATCTCTTTGAATCTAGTTTTCATAATGGTATGGTGGGTGATATTTGGACATATGGTCTAGGAGTTATAGTCATTATAGTATAATGTATACATATGGATAATTTATTAAAGAATAATATTTATTCACTCAAAATTTTTGATTTAATCCACAAGATCATTTTGATTGGTACATGTCTTCAAATCATTAAAATAGGGACATAAGTCACATCAAAATTTTGGTACACAAAAGTTTATCTAATATTTACTATTTTTATTAAATATTTGACTAAGAATAATAATAATAGAGATTTTTTCTAACATCCACCTCCATTACCACTAGATAGTGGTAGATTTACTACAATCACTACCACCACTAAGTATGATGGTTAGTCTACTACCACTAAGTGGTGGCTAGTCTACTATTGTAGTGGCTAATCCACCACCATTAATTTTATGATTCCATTTTCACCTATATAAAGAGGTAGTTTGTGAAGACAAGGAAGGGGGAGGGAGATAAGAAAGAAGAGAGAAATAGGAAGAGAGGTTTTAAATTAGAAATAAGTATTTTCAACATCAAAAAGAGAGTTTTTATACTAGATTTGGAAGCAAATCAAAGGAGGAGCTACTAATTCTCCTTAGAATAACTCTAAAGAGGAAGAAAAGAGAGAAGAAGAAATTAGCCATTGCTCAAGATTGTACCGTTGGATGGTCCTAAAAATTGAGTATGATGTAGATGAGATAATAAATTATACTTAATTAAAATATCCACTTATTTGGAGAAGTTTAAGCACTCCAATCACAATAAAAATCGTCATTTTTGTTAGAAGAACAAAAATAGCGAGTTCGAAATCAGAAATTTATTATTCTGAAACCTATCGTTGGATATATCTAATATTTTTACACAAGTGTTATGGGATATATTAAATACTACTGTAAAATTTTTAGGTCAATTGGATGAAGGAAATACCTTGATCCATCATTAAAACCCTGTTAGAGTTGCTACTCTAAATTGTAAGTAGTTGGTTAATTGAAGGGTGTGGACCAAAGATCTACCGTTGGATTAGTAAATATTTTATATATTTATTTGTTAATATATACATATATATATCATAGAAAAAGGTAAAGAATTACCAGTACTATTTTTAGATTTATGATTCGCCTTGGTTAAATTCTATCTCGTTTAGACAAGTCCTTACATGAGTAGAATTTTTGGTATATGTTTGATAATCTGGTTACTTCTCTTTGATCGTAGATCTGATTAAGGATCCACTTGATGTATCGAAAACTAGACAAATATATCTTGTTTATGTTAAAATTTGATAATTTTTTAAGTTTATTTACTATAGTTGTTGAACTATAATAGAGACCCAGCTGAAAGTATTTTGTTTAAAGTTATAAACTACGTAATACTTGATCCCTAAAGGGTACGTAGGCAGCCGTAATGACAGTTCAGCATAAAATATTCTCAAACTATAAACATTGGACCATTCATGAGCTAAAGGTATACTATTTATTTTTCCTATAAATGGTACAATACTAACTTGGGCGTCGGAGTGTTTTCTTTTGTTTTGCAGGTACCCTCCACTATTGCCTTAAGAAAAATGGGTAGGAGTCAACAAATGTATAATTATTAGATTACAAGATGCATTTCAAGAGTATTTACGTGAATTAGGATATTGTGGTTGAATATCTGGTATTGAACTATGAAGTAAATTATTTTTTTTATGCATAATGTTTTAACCATCATAGTAAAGTTAAACTTTTGTGCATGTCTTACTTAATTCATCATGATATTTTCTTCATTTACGTACACTTATAAAGAAATATATATATATATATATGTAGACTGGTTTTTCTTTATGATGAATTAACACATGAATTTTGAATCTTGGATTCGGGATTTACTCGTGATTCAGAATTTGGGGTGTTACATGATCTGAATACTACCAGTCACACCTTACCAGTAGGTATCGATACCGAAGTCATCGTTTTTGAAAAAGATTAAGGATCTAATAGCCCCTAGCGATGATGGAAGTGCAAAGTACACCACTAAAGCGCCCAATGTGATGTGGATTCAAACTAACCAAAATTAATTAGTTAATTTTAAACCTTGCTTTAATCGCAAGCGCACGACTATTCGATGAATCTAGTTGTGGCAAACGAGTCGATCCCACAGAGAATTGCCTTTGAGTTAAAATTAAACTTAATTGGTTAACTAATACTAATCCAATGAAAAATATGTTGTTGGTTTGGAGAATATATTTAAACTAAACACAATTAAAATAAAATTTATAAAATCAATATAGAAAAACACTAAGGCTTTTGAATCCACCACATAGCTGAATAGAAAATCTTAGTTTAACAAATTGTTCTCTTTTTATACGAATAACATTAGAGATGAAAATCTCTTGCTTTCTCAAAGATATGATCATGAAAAATTAATTATCTCAAATGGATGACTTAATTTCAACAAATATGTTAATCCCTAGTATTGATTGTCTTTTTAGGGCACAACCAATCACAGATTAAACTAAATCAGTTATCAATGGCTTAAAAAATAACAGAAAAATTATCTAACTACCATGGATGCTTGACATACATGGTGAAAGCAATCTATTAAAATTCAGAAATTAAAATCATACTTCAACAATAATAACCCATTGAGAACAATTTAATTAAACTAAAAAAATCTATTTAAACTAAGGGCTTCATCTCAGCCCTAGCTGTGATTTAAAAGAACATGCTCTCAAATAAATTCACAAAATAAGAGAAACTAATAAGGATGAGGATGAAACCCATATTGTTGAACCAATCTCTTATTCATTCAATTGTAGTTCTTCAATCACACTAAAAACATAACCAAAAATATAAAAATTACTACACAACTAAAATCTACAATTTTGTACCCCAAATAGGTCTGATTTCTAACCTTTTTATTTTTCTTTTCTGTTTTATATTTAATATATTTTATTTAAAAGATTCTTTTTATTTTTTTTGTTGTATATCATTTTTGATGATATATGATGCACCATAACAAAATTAAAGACCTTTCTTTGTTTGTACACCATTGGATCTAGGTCCCATTCAACAAAACCTACAAAACAAATAAGAAATACTTAAATTATTATTACAAGAGTACCATAATTGTGATAGAATCACTTATGCAATAAAAAGAAAGAAAATGTAAGATTTGTTATAAATATAAACTTTTAAGCATAATAGGGTCCTAATAATGCCTAGAAAAAGTATTGAGATATGCAATTTTAGGCACTTATCAAATACCCCCAAGCTTACATTTTGCTAGTCCTCGAGCAAAACAAACACAACAATTCCTAACTACACCACTTTCGCTGGTATTCTCGATTGCATTTAGCGTATGCAATAAGCCTTTAAACCCCTAGGTTACCCTAGTGGACGAGTTATAGTCTCGTGAGGGTTTGCAGTGAATGTACCCACAAAATTCAATGAAGAAAAAATTTGAATAATAATAAGCTCATAGTTTGTTGAAAAGTGACTACTGCATACATGGATTGACCTTTAAGATATCATTGATCTAGCATTTCAAAGGCACAATATTCAAAAGGTAGCATAACAAAGATTTCAGCATTCAAAAATAATTTCAAAAGTTCAAATCATTACTCAATAGTTAGAGATTCTCAAAACTTTATGAATGGAGTGCAAGTGAAATCTGTACTATGCAAGAATAGTAATCCAGCTCTTCCAAAGTCAAGTTAACATTGATAATCACTAAGAAATGGTCAAACCAACTAAAGAATGTTTCAAAGCCAAGCCAGCTGTCCAGGACTACGAGAGATTTGGATGTTCACCTTAATACCTCTTGGGCTTTATCTGTGATATTCCTGTTTACTCGCTTTTTGCACCAACGGCTTTCACCCTACTTGCTTTTACAACAATGTCATTTTCCAACAAATTGATTTTTCTTTCACTTCGGTTTTCCTTTTTTTTTTTTTGAAAAGAGAGTCAAAAATACAAAAAATAATACAACACTTCAGCTCATATGGACCTTAGCAAGAGGTAGCCCTTTTCGATACACCTGGTCTAATTCACTGGTTGCATTCCATAACATTTACACCAACTACTATTCCAGCCAACCAAGTGAACAAGCTAGTCAAGGCTCATCAGACTTTAGAAGATTCTAACACTCTAGGTGATTATCAGGCTAACAAAACAATGTTGAACATAGATTCCAGAAATGCAAGTCAGATGGTGCAAGAGTGAAAGTTGTTCCATACATCACATGCTCAAGAAATCTCTAGCAATTGAGTAATAACACAAACTCACATTAAAAACATATTCTTGCTGAAATCAAGCTAGCATATCTCAAGAAACAAGTGCCTTATTATTTAGACTTAGATATCCCAAAATACTATAGATAACAGTAATCACAAATCAAGGTCAATGAGCTTAAAAATTTTCAAATTCTTCAATTTTTGTATTTAAAATTTTTCAAATTTTTTTTTCCAAACAGAGTTTATTCAAATATCCCAAAAATTACATGTATCTGGCCTCACCCCCAAACCTAAACTAAACATTGTCCTCAATGCTTCAAAAGATGGAAACAGTATTAGCATAATATGAGAAAATGAAAAGTAGAGATAATGAAAGAGATTACCAGATATTGATATGGGTAAGACCGAAAACTCTGATTGTGCTAAAATCCAGAATAACAGATTATAAGAAGAAACATTGGATTAGCACAAAGTGAAGAGAAAACAAAATAACTCAAACTGACTCAACAAAACAAAAAGAAAATACAAAGTCCTACAACTACAGATATGGTACAAATGACCAAGAGTGGTCAATCCTGATAAACAGGATCCTTCAGAAGTATTTCCTCAACTTCTGGAGAAATCATCTCTAAAAATGGTTTCAATCTCTGACCATTAACTTTAAACAAATTACCATTTTTAGAATCTTCAAGTTCTACAGCTCCATGAGGATACACAGTTCGGACAAAGAAAGGACCTGTCCAACGGGAACGCAGTTTTCCTGGGAATAGATGCAAGCGAGAATTGTACAAAAGAACCTTTTGGCCTGGTGAAAATGTTTTTCTCAAAATGTTCTTATCATGAAACATCTTCATTTTGTTTTTATACTTTTTAGCACTTTCGTATGCATCATTCCTGATTTCTTCTAACTCATTGAGTTGAAGCTTTCTGTGAGCACCTGCCTTGTCCAGAGCAAAATTGAATTGCTTGATAGCCCAATATGCTCTATGCTCTAATTCAACAGGTAAGTGACATGCCTTGCCATACACAAGTCGGTAAGGAGACATTCCAATGGGAGTTTTAAAAGCTGTACGGTAAGCCCATAAAGCATCAGTTAGTCTTAAAGACCAATCTTTCCTGGTGGGATTAACCGTTTTCTCAAGAATGTTCTTAATTTCTCTATTGGAAACCTCAACTTGACCACTAGTCTGTGGGTGATATGGAGTAGCAACTTTATGAGTAATGCCATATTTCTTCATTAAATGCTCAAATGGCCTATTACAAAAATGCTTTCCTCCATCGCTAATAATAGCTCGAGGCATGCCGAAACGTGAAAATATATTTTCTTTCAAAAATTCAATCACCACCTTGTGGTCATTTGTTTTACATGCAGCTGCCTCTACCCACTTTGACACATAATCAACAGCAACAAGGATGTATAATTTGCCAAAAGAATTAGGGAATGGACCCATGAAATCAATGCCCCACACATCAAATAGCTCAATGATCAGAATAGGTTGTAGTGGCATCATATTTCTATGGGAAATACTCCCTAACTTCTGACAACGCTCACAGGTAACACAGTATACATGGGTGTCTTTAAACAATGATGGCCAATAGAAACCACACTGCAAGACTTTTGCAGCTGTCTTCTTTGCACTAAAATGACCTCCACATGCATGATCATGACAAAAGGAGATGATATTTTTCTGTTCACTTTCAGGGACACATCTCCTTATAATTTGGTCAGCACAATACTTGAACAAGTATGGATCATCCCAAAAGAAATGTTTTACCTCAGCTAAGAATTTGGAACGGTCTTGCTTAGACCAATGCATAGGCATTTGACCAGTAACAAGATAGTTCACTATGTCAGCAAACCAAGGTAACTCAGCAACATGCATTAACTGCTCATCGGGGAATGATTCGCTAATGGGCAAAGACTCATCAGTAGACTCATCAACTATCCTAGACAAGTGGTCAGCTACAACATTCTCGGAACCTTTCTTGTCCCGAATCTCAAGATCAAATTCCTGTAGCAATAGTATCCATCGGATTAAACGAGGTTTAGCATCTTTCTTAGAAAGAAGATACTTCAATGCAGCATGGTCCGAGTATACTATGACCTTAGAACCTATCAAGTAAGATCTGAACTTGTCTAATGCAAAAACAACAGCTAGCAACTCTTTCTCAGTGGTAGAATAATTGAGTTGTGAGTCATTGAGAGTCTTACTAGCATAGTATATCACATAGGGGAGTCTATCAATACGCTGCCCCAAAACAGCACCAATTGCGTAATCAGAAGCATCACACATGATTTCGAAAGGAACACTCCAATCTGGTGGTCGGACAATAGGGGCTGAAGTAAGTAAAGTTTTGAGCTTCTCAAAAGCTTCAACACAAGCATCATCAAAGACAAAAGTAGTATCTTTTGCAAGTAGACTGCAAAGCGGTCTGGAAATCTTACTAAAGTCCTTAATGAAGCGACGATAAAATCCTGCATGGCCTAAAAATGACCTAATTTCTTTCACAGTTTTTGGAACAGGAAGGCTTTTTATGAGGTCAACTTTAGCCTTATCTACTTCTATGCCCTTTTCAGAAATGATATGTCCTAGCACAATACCTGAACGGACCATGAAGTGACACTTTTCCCAATTTAGCACCAAACTCTTTTCTTTACATCGAACCAACACAAGTGTGAGGTGATGTAAACACTCATCAAAAGACGACCCAAAAACTGAAAAGTCATCCATAAAGACCTCAAGAAACCTCTCTACCATATCTGAAAATATGCTCATCATACAACGTTGAAAAGTGGCGGTGCATTACACAACCCAAAAGGCATTCGACGATAAGCAAAAGTTCCGAATGGACAAGTAAAAGTGGTTTTCTCTTGATCCTCGGGAGCAATAGGGATCTGATTATAACCAGAATAGCCATCTAAGAAGCAATAGTGGCTATGTCCAGCTAATCTCTCAAGCATCTGATCGATGAAAGGAAGAGGAAAGTGATCTTTCCTTGTGACCATGTTCAATTTTCTGTAGTCTATACAGACACGCCACCCAGTGGTCATTCGGGTAGGGATTAACTCATTGTTTTCATTCGAGACAACAGTGATTCCTGACTTCTTGGGCACAACTTGAACTGGACTGACCCAAGAACTATCTGAAATGGGGTATATAATACCCGCATCCAACAACTTAAGCACTTCCGCCCGAACTACCTCTTTCATGTTGGGATTGAGTCTCCTTTGCATTTCCCTAGATGTTTTTGCATCTTCCTCTAAATTAATTCGGTGCATGCAAATAGTGGGACTTATACCTTTCAGATCTGCAATTGTCCAACCTAAAGCTTCCTTGTGTTCCTTAAGCACTTCTAATAACTTACTTTCCTGCTCTAAATCCAAATCAGTAGAGATGATGACAGGTAAAGTATTTGAAGAACCAAGAAATGCATACTTAAGGGTTTCAGGTAAAGGTTTGAGTTCTAGCTTAGGTGGATCAACAGAAGAGGGGACAAAATTAGAGTTGGGAATTGAAAGTGGCTCCACTTTAGCTTTCCATTTGGTAGTATCCATTAGTGGTGCAGAGTCAAGCAAAGCATTGACTTCACTAATGCAGCTATCATCTTCAAAATCTAAGCCAAAGTGGGAAAGGCAAAACTCTAATGGATCATCTGAAAGAGTGTTTGACAATGAATCTTGGACCAAACAATCAATCATGTTAATCTCTTCAATGCTAAGGTCATCAAAATCATGAGGTTGTTGATTGACATTGAAGACATTCAACTCAACAGTCATGTTGCCAAAGGACAATTTCATTACTCCATTTCGACAATTAATGATTGCATTGGATGTGGCCAAGAATGGACGTCCTAAAATGACTGGAATGTGACTACTCGGGTTCTGTACAGGTTGAGTGTCTAGGACTACAAAGTCCACAGGAAAATAGAATTTTTCAACCTTGATCAGAACATCCTCTATAACACCACGAGGAATTTTGACGGATCTGTCCGCTAATTGCAGTGTTATTGGTGTTGGTTTCAACTCGCCAAGACCTAATTGCACATAAACTGAGTATGGCAACAGGTTAACACTTGCCCCTAGATCCACTAAGGCTTTATCGATCATATGATCGCCAATAATGCATGAAATGGTTGGACAACCTGGATCCCTAAACTTAGGTGGGGTCTTGTTCTGAATGATCGAGCTCACTTGTTCAGCGAGGAAGGCTCTCTTTTGCACATTAAGCTTGCGCTTTTGTGTACAAAGATCTTTTAAAAACTTGGCATAAGAGGGAACTTGCTTGATTGCATCAAGTAATGGAATGTTGATGTTAACTTGTTTGAACATTTCCATTATTTCATTGAATTGTGTTCCTTTCTTAGGCGAGACCAATCGTTGAGGAAAAGGTGTTTTAGGCACAAACGATTGTGGGGAATCAGCTACAACAGGAGCATCTTTAGATTTAGAGACTTTCTCAATCTCTTTTTCAGCAGTTTGTGCATCTTGTGATGGTGAAGTTGATGGTGAGTTTGAAACTAGTTCATTCTCTTCAGGCATTCTCACCTTATTGTCAATTACTTTTCTACTACTTAGGGTTGTTATTGCATGCACTTGATCATGTGATTGTTCATTATTAGAAGTGCTAGCTTCAAACA
>MVGT01004205.1:0-78414 GCA_002174775.1 Macleaya cordata
CCACGTCTTTGGCGAAATCGAAGAAACGATCCAAATGGGTGAGGCGATCCTTCGGGCTCTGCGCGAAACAGGCATCAGTTGGATCTACTACAGCAGCACGGGTGCGAGCCATGGAGAAAACAAGAAAGAAGACGAGGACCTCTGTTTCCGGTGAACTCGGGAAGAGCAGAGGAAGAAGAAGCAAAAGAAGAGGGAAAAGGTTCGAATTTTTACTGCTCCGGTAAAAAAGGGCGGGGACAGTATATATATATATACCCCAAGCGAAGCATTGGGACGCAAAGGAAACGAGCCAATATCATTAGTAGCACGTTACCCGAGAAATGAAATCACGGTTAGATTCGAATCATCCACCATGCGCATTAATGAGAAGTGATGAAGCGTTTTGACGGCTAGATTCAAATCATCCACCATGCGCGTTAATGAGAAGTGATGAAGCGTTTTGATGGCTAGATTCAAATCATCCACCATGCGCGTTAATGAGAAGTGATGAAGCGTTTTGACGGCTAGATTCAGATCACCCACTCTGTGCATTACTGAGAAATGGTGAGGTGGTTTGCACGTCGCGGAAATCGAAGATTAAGATTCCCTCGCCGCGCAGGGGACTAAATGTATTAGATGACCACGAGGGTGCCGTGCAGGCGCCACGAGAGCGGTACCACCATAGACGTTTCGCCTTTTGAGGTGAAGTCACGCACATTGGGTTCACTTCACTTTAGGGGGGGTTGATCGAGAGGAGAAGGATTGGAGGCCAAGAGAAGAAGGGACACCTGGGGATGGCGCTAGAACGCCATCACCTGGAGGAAGGGCACCACTACAACAGGGCGCCATTCCCCAGGGCGCCCCTCCCCACCGGGACAGTCCTCACGAGAGAAAGGGACACCAAGAGAGAGAGTCTGAGCGATACCGTTAGGATATCGCTCGTATCAATCATGAGGATCCTGCCAGAAGAAACCACCCTGACACCTGACAAAGTGGCCCACTGGCCACGTGTCAAGAATATCCTCTAACCTCGTCTCTTTCCTAAAAGAGGAAGGGATAGAAGGGGGTCGAAAGGGGAAAGACCACTAGGTTACCCCAAGAGGGTAACACTATAAATACCCGTAGAGGGGAAGACCTTAAGGCAGGCAGAAAAAGGAAGGAACTGCTCTCTCTCTCTCTAAGGATATTCCGTTCTTCTTCCTCATCCAATCGTCTCTCTCCCTGTGAGACCTCCCCTGAAAGAAGTGACAGCCCTTCAAGAATCGCTGAGTCATTCAGTCAGATTCGAGGTAACCTTCATTAAGCATTCCACGATAACTCCCACCCAGATTGATTTTCTTTCATACAGTCAGGTAGTTCTTTAAATTTTCAAAAGTTACAGAAAAATAAAATTTCTGTAAGCCAGTTCCGGGTCCTATCTGTTCTGTTTCGGTTCTCTAGGATACAACCGGAACTAGTTGCAAACTTGCAATACCAACAGTTCTGGTTCCTAGCGGTTCCGGTACTGATGATAAACCGGGACCTTGAAAGTTGGTTCTGCTTGAGCTCGGTTCCCGCCGTCCCTGATATCATTACGACTCTTCTTCTTCTTCTTCTTCTTCCTCTCTCTGTTTTCATATCTTACTTCCCAGTTTCCCTCCACCAAAACTAACGTAAAATGAAATGACATCTCACTGCTACAAACCTCTCTCTATCGTGAATGGTTTTCAAGCTTTCATGGCCGAGAACTATACGCTTCTCCTTTCTCTCTCTAAAACTCGTACGTTACATCTCTTACGAAGAAAATCTCGTAAGAGAAACCATGAAATCTCTCTACCTAGACTTCTCCACAGAGAAATCCTACATGGGTTTCTCCCAGAAGTTCTCAGAAGCCATGAAAGCCTGCGGAAATCAACGTTCAATATCCAATGCTAAAAAACTCCACGCTCACTTGATATCCACCGGCTTCATATCTTCAGTTTTCCTTCAAAACCATCTTCTTAATATGTACTCCAAATGTGGTTCAATTGAAGATTCTTCTAGGGTTTTTAATGAAATTGAGAATCCAAATGTTTTTAGTTGGAATACAATGATTAATGGGTTGTCTGATTTGGGAATGTTGGATAAAGCAAGACATTTGTTTGAAGAAATGCCTGAGAGAGATTGTGTTTCTTGGAATTCTGTTATGTCGGGTTATTTTCAAACTGGGAAATCTGAAGAAACTATAAAGGTTTTCTTTTTAATGCTTAGAGATTCTAGCTGTAACCCTGATCCATTTTCCTTTTCCTGTGTGATGAAGGCTTGTGGCAATCTTAGATTGCTTGAATTGGGGTTCCAATTGCATTGCCTTGCTAAGAAATTTGATTTTGGAAGAGACCCATATATTGAGACATCTATTCTTGATATGTATGTGAAATGTGGAGCTATGGATTTAGCTGATAAAGTATTTCAGTGGATTCCAAATCCGAGTCTTTTTTGTTGGAATAGCATGATTTATGGTTATTCAAAATCATCTGGTGTAGGACGTGCGGTTGAATTGTTCGATCAAATGCCTGAACGAGACATTGTTTCATGGAACACGATAATTTCGATCTTATCTCAACATGGATTCGGAGTAAAAACTCTTTCTACGTTTATGGAGATGTGGGTTCATGGATTCAGACCAAATTCAATGACTTATGCTAGTGTTCTTAGTTCATGTGCAAGCATTCTTGATGTGAAATGGGGTAGACATATCCATGCTCGGATTGTTAGATCCGAAGCAAGTCTGGATGTATTTATTGGTAGTGGTCTGATTGATATGTATGCAAAATGTGGATATTTAAAGGCTGCAAAGAGAGTATTTGATAACTTACCTGAACAAAATGCAGTATCCTGGACTTCTTTAATTGGGGGATTTGCTCAGTTTGGACTTGAAGAAGAAGCTTTGGTGTTATTTAATCAAATGAGAAAGGTACCAGTGGCCTCAGATCAGTTTACAGTTGCTACTATTCTAGGAGCTTGTTCAAGTAGAAAGTATACTTGTTTTGGAACTCAACTACATGCTTATTCAATTAGGATTGGACTTGATTCCGCCATTCCCGTAAATAATGCTCTTGTTACAATGTATTCTAAGTGCGAAAACATTCAGATGGCAAGCCATGTTTTCAGGTCTATGCCTGTAAGAGATGTAATATCATGGACAGCAATGATCACTGCATATTCTCAGATAGGTGATGTTGAAATTGCCCGAGAATATTTCAACAAGATGCCAAAGAGAAATGTTATAACATGGAATTCGATGTTAGCTGCATATGTACAACACGGGTATTGGGAAGAAGGTTTCAATCTCTATAAAGTGATGCTCAGGGAAGAAATTGTAAAGCCAGATTGGATAACTTTTACGACTCTATTCGGTGCCTGTGCTGATTCGGCGGCAGTGCGACTCGGCAACCAAATTATTGCTCAAAGTGCAAAAACTGGACTTGATTTTAATGTGTCAGTTGCAAATGGTATAGTTACTATGTATTCTAAATGTGGACGGATTGAGGAAGCACGGGAGATTTTTAATTCAATAGTCAACAAGGATCTGATTTCTTGGAATACAATGATCACCGCTTATGCTCAAAATGGCCAAGGACAAAAAGCAGTTCAAATTTTTGAAAATATGTTGAAATCAGGTATAGTCCCAGATTACATAAGTTACATTGCTGTACTATCAGCTTGTAGCCATTCAGGACTCATATCAGATGGAAAATATTACTTTGATTCCATGACGAGAAATCATGGTATCTCACCAAGATCTGAGCACTTTGCGTGTATGGTTGATCTTCTTGGGCGAGCTGGGTTACTGGAGGAGGCTAACAAAATGATAGAAGAGATGCCAATTCAACCGAGTTCAGGTGTTTGGGGAGCTCTACTTAGTGCTTGCCGTATCCATGGTAATACAAAGTTAGCAGAATTTGCAGCTAAGAATCTGCTTGAGTTGGATTTAGAGGATTCAGGTAGTTATGTCTTGCTAGCTAACACATATGCAGAAGCTGGCAAACTGGATGGCGTGGCAAAAGTGAGGAAACTAATGAGAGAGAGGGGAATCCGTAAGAACCCTGGTTGTAGCTGGATTGAGGCAGGAAACAGGGTTCATGTGTTTACAGTAGATGACACGAACCACCCACAAATTAATGATGTTCACAGAAAGTTGGAGGAAGTTGTTAAGAAGATCGAGGATACAGGCAAATATGTGAACAAGGACAGTTCTGGTGGATCTCGAGGCTACCACAGTGAGAAACTTGCAGTGGCTTTTGGATTAATAAGCATACCTGCTTGGATGCCAATCCATGTTATGAAGAACCTTAGGGTCTGCATTGATTGTCACACTGTCATGAAGTTGATATCTCTTGTTACTGCTAGAGAGTTGATTGTCCGGGATGCAAACCGTTTCCACCATTTCAGAAATGGAACCTGCTCTTGTGGGGATTATTGGTAATGCCAGGTATAAACATCTGTATCTATTTTTCTTCTTTTATTATTCCTTGATCTCAGCACCCTTAAGATGAAATGATAATTTTATTGTTTTATATGAGGACTAGGGAATGAAAGTCACAATTCCTTGTCTTCACTAAATCTTTGTAAGTTAAGCCAAAAAAAAATGAAGTAAAGGAAACTTTTACAGAAATTTCCAAAATGAAGTATTCTCAGTCTAACATAAGAGTCAATTTTGTTGTCTAAGTGCGCATCTGCTCATAGGACAATCTTATACCTCCCTCAAATGAGATTTCTTTTTTTCTTGTTTTTTTTTGCTGACCCGTTCTATGATTTTTTGACTTCATGAAACCATCGAAGAAAATTTCTTCAGCTCAAGATAGCTCATCCATCATCTAAAGATATGTTAAATGCAACTCTATGTCAAATTATTTTTTTCTCCCTTGTTGCAGAGAACAGGAAATATCACAGCACTGTATTCAAAATTGCAACGACATCATTTTTTGAGATGGAAAACTTACTTATAAATGGAACTGGGAACATGCCAATGGTGGAAGTATAATCAGTGGGAAATCTATTTTGTCTAACAAGTTCTTCCGTTTTCCTACTTCTCATTTTCTCTGTAGGCTGATACTTCGTAAGAGCTCATGTCAATTAAGCATTTCTCTCACATCATTTCCCTGTTCTGTCCATTGCTCGGCTATCATGAAGGAACTTCAAGACAAGAATGAATATGCTTTTGGTTCATGGGCATGATACTGATGATCTGACAATGTACGAATCAAAGGGTAAGCCAAATTGCTCGCAGTACTATCTAACATATACCTTATTCCTTTATTTTATTAATAAACTTTTGTAGGAAAAATATTCAAATAAGCAAATAATAATTTAAACCCAAGTAATCTTAACATTCATTTACATATGTTGGAAAAACAGTGCAGGTTTAAGTTTGCGCACATCTATTGCTGCTTGGGATTCTTTATATCTGGATTCCTCATCGGCTTGAGCCACATATCTGCCATTATACGTGAGGAGATGCTCCATAGTGAATCCTGCCCCTTTGCCCGCACTTGTTTCCCTTTCTTTCCTGCCTTTGCCAAACCATATGCCACCAACCACTGCATTGCAGTTAGCCGCTGCTTCTCGGCATCCCATACACGACTCTTTCCTCTTGCACTCACCTTCAAACCTCCAACGTGCAAACTTGCCACTTTGAATCTCTCCTCATCTTTTCCCAATGTGGAATCTTCACGGGTAGCCTGGACCAGAGCAATTACTGGACCTCCTACTGCTTCATATCTCCTTAGTGGATCCCTCAACTGCACAACCACTGATATTGTAACAGTCTCCGGGATCCCAGGTTCACCTTGACTGATAGCCAGATCCCCATCTTCCAACCAATTATCAAGTGGAACTGCAGAGGCCAAGGGATGGTTGGGATCTTTCCCACCAGTAGTGCCCATCTTTCCAACTAGTGGAAAAACTTCAAAAGGTGCTTCTTCCTCTGCTATCCCTGCCTGAATCTTTAAAGCTTCAACTGCCATAGACTCGATCTTTTGCATTGCGAATGCAAGAATCTCATCCTTCGTTACTGGGTCCCCGTTTACGTTCCAAATTCCCGTAGAAATCCTCTCTTTCCTGCCAATACTCATTGCGGTGGCCATGTTTTTTACTGTGGAGATAGTACGAGCAGCAGTTGAGCTAGCCCCTTCTTTGTTCCTTCCCTGGATGATTGCAGATGCAATTCCTTCAAAAGCTATCTGTTCCGCAGTTTTCCCAATCAGTTCGTCGACGGGCATGTAGGATAAGATTTCGGAGCTCAGTTCTTCAAGTCCAATGGCTGCCATTCTCTGAAAGACCTCGAACCCAGTCAGAGATTTCTGTGATGGAAGAATCAATGGTTTTGAGATCTGCATTGCAAGTTTTGGAGTTTCTTTTCTTACTACTTCAATGTCCAAAGGATTCATGGATGCCAAGTAGCCTCCGTCCCTCGTTTGGACTATGCAGCCCAAGCCCTTACCCAGATCTGGCAAATAGACCTTGGATTCGGTCTCTGCAACTTCTTTGGCTCCTTCCAACTGCAGAGTAAGAATTTCCTGCTGGTTTAGTTTGAACTCATCACCTTCTTCCTCAAGCATGTGAAGAAATTCCATTGTTATGTTTTCTTCATCTGCATCTAATCTTTGTGATTCAGTTTCTTCATCTGCTTTAACAGAATTTTCGTCTGCCATCATAGACTCAAGAGCTTTGATCTGCTGGGCAATTGAATCGAGCTCCGTTAATCTCATCAGATGGACTTGATCATGCACGACCTCCTTAACAATCTCACTTGAGACGGACTTTTCGTCCGTCCCATCTTGATTCTCTTCTTCTGCATCACTTTTGTCTTGAATCTCGATGCCTCTATCTACAACTTCGAAATCCGGAAGGTCAAGGTCTTCTATCTTTGACTCTGGTTCTCCAGACTTTTGAACAGATGATGTGCTTGAAGGAACCGGAGCTGGCTCATCGAGATTGAAGTCATCAATTCCATGAAAATCGGATGATGCCCCCGTCTTAGAAGGAACCGAGGCTTCTGCTCTGCTTGACATCTTTGGACTGGGAACACTGAAGGAGGATTTTGATTGCTTGCGAGCGAAAAGAGAGGAAGAGTCCTTACTTCCACCTGACTTTAAACCCTCAGCTTGACTGTATATGCCTAACCCCCCATCTTTCTCCATGATCTGAAACCCTAACTTCACAACTAGTTCTCCTCCTTTAGCCTTTCCTAATAGATTAAAGCTCGTATCCCACTGTCGAACCCGTGTACCTTCTAAGTTCTTCTCCATAGATTCTTGAACCAAGAGGCTCAAATCCACACTGCTCCTTCCAAAATCAAGCTCTTTAGCATCAACTGCAAACACATAAATTAAGAACGGACGTGGCTCAAATTTCAGATGTTTTCCACTCCCACTACTACTGCAGTAAACATGACACCTGATGAAAAGCGTTTCTTCAAAATCTGCCGCCCCCTGCAGAACCCTAGCCGGCATCGTCTGCACAGCTCCCTCTTTAGTTTCCTTCTTCCTCACACAAACAGAAAGACGAAGCCCATTCATTGATGCCGGAAGATCTTGAACAGTAACAACTTCAACAGAGAACAAACAGCTCAATTTCTGCATTCCAATATGTGAAATAACTCGAATCGGTTTCCAATTCCAAATTCCTTTCTTTTCTGCCTTTTCATCCATCATCTTGTGCTCTTTCCTACCGGAAGAACCTTTTGCTTGATCAGCTGGCTCGTGTTCGTCATCAAGCTTGGGTCTGGATCGCCATGGGGACAACGACATTCTCCTGGAACGGGGTCTTTCAGGTTTCTCCTCATGTCTTGAAGTTGTGATTGGATCAATGGATGATACAGGAGGAACTGAACTTCTAGGAAGAGCGAGAGAGTTAGTTCTTCTATTAGTGGAAGTATGAGATTGGTAGAGTGATTGACTTAGCGATTCGAGTTCTTCCAAGATCTTAGGATTGGAATTCCTCCTCCCTGAGTACTCACCTGCCATTGATGAAGTTCAACAAAAAATATTGCAGAAACTAGAAGTGATGGAATTGATCAGTTAGAAGTTGTTGCAGAAAGAGGTATGCTAGTGAAGGAGGAGATAAGGGTTTGAGGGGTTGTTGTGTTTTGAGGTGGGGAGGAAAAAAAAAAAAAAAAGCAATGGAACATGATAATGAGGGTAGCTCATGGGGGTTACTGAATCAGGAGATTTGAATGAGTGGAAAGAAATGCATGGAAGGGGATAAAGTATTTTAAGTTGTCATCTTTGTTTTTTTCTATTGAAGAAAAGAGACAGAAGTTTGAAAGAGATGTTAAGGTCCTGACTGAGCTGGAAGAATTTATGATTTATTTTGGCGCGGAATATTAGTTAAATTCTTTTCAGATTTCTGTACTTTGGAACACACCCCATGTCTGAATACTGCCAGAATCCCATTTTGAGAATTCAGTCTGTTTTTCAGCCCAAAAATGAGCAGCCAGTAAATTGAATCTGGACCTGAAGCCCATTTTCGAGCGAATTCTTACCTACATTATTGACAATTAGCCATGGGAAATTATATTAGCGGGCACCAAAAACTTGGTGGTGGCCCTCACGGGCGACTTCATTAGCTCTGTCAAAACCAATTCGAGCCCGCTATCAAACATTATGGTTTGCGTTTTTGAATTTTCCCATTCAAGATTTACAAATATATTTTAGAAAGGTGGGGCGGGCTGGGCTGGGCTTGGCTGGGTTGGGCTGGGCTGGGTGAACTTAACCCATACTGAGTCGATTCCACCGAGTCGTCTTAGTATAACAGACTCCAAAATCGAGTCAAATCAGTGTAAAACACTGGTTACCTAATCAAACTTGGTTTTGACTCGGTTAAACTTAATAGGACTCTGTCTAACTGGGGTTCGTAATGCAATGTTTAATCCAGCCAGTCAACTCAGTATTAACCTAGGACGACGATTCAAACTTCAAAACCCAGTTACGAAACCTAGAACATTGTTAGTAATTCTGCACACGGAAAATAAAGTTTGATTATTATTCCAATTGGTGCTAGAATTACATGATTAAATTAAAGTGGATTTTCAACCCATTTTTTACTAATTCAACCCACTTACTAGTCGTTTTGTATGCCAAATAATAGATCGAGATGGCATTGTCAATTCTTCAAACCAGAAATTTGTTTTTTTTAAAAATAATGTTATCAACTCTGTAGAACAGTAGAACAGACAAACTGAGTCTGAAAAATTGATTGGTAGTAAGATGGGGTGAATTAGTAAAAAGGTAGGCTGAAATATCAACTTCTTAAAATTAATGTTTTATCTTAAACAATAAAATAAAAAGTTGTATTTTCTATTTTTAATAATAATAACAGATTTTGTGTATAATTTGTTAATTTTTCTATAACTTGGAAATAAAAGAGTTTAATATGATTTAAAGGAAAAAGTAATTTTTCGTTCATTAAGCCATCCACAGCGGTCCTAAGTTAAAAGCTAAATATAGCTTAGCAAATTTGGCCTACAAAAACGAGTAACACATCGGTGTAAACGATGTTTGTTAAAAAAGTTAATAAAAAACAAAAAAAGGACGCATTTGTCATTTACTACAAAGAAAAAAAAGAATTTGGAAATGCCAAGCGGTGTCCCTTGGGGCCGCCTGACATTTTCAAATCCTTTAAACCTAATTAAAAACCCTCCAAACATCAAACGCCCACCCGATGGGTCGTCTAATGTCAGACGCCCACCCCCTAGGTCGTCTGGTGTCAGACGCCCACTCCTACCCGTCCAACAGTCAGACGCCCCCCCTCCCCGCCTAGCTATAAAATCAGAAGATTCAGAGAGACTTGTAGGGTTGTTCTCCACATTTACTCAGGACCACTGCTCCAGAAAATGTTACCGTTGTAGATGCCCTTAACAGGAAACTCCCGATAATTGAAGTCCAAAGTGGGGGATCAAATTTGAGTTTTGCAATTAAAAAGTTTCCTTTTTTTTCTATTTTCTTCCCAAGCCGAACTCAATATTGCTTCGATATATCAATACGCTTGAGTTTCCAACTTACAAACCAACCAACGAACTTGCTCATTGATATTTGCTTCCTTACTTTAGTACAATTGAGAAAAATCAACAAATTTTCTAAACGTTTGAAGATTAATGGAGTTGAATAAAGGTTTCGAAGTAGAAGAACAACAAGTACAAGATTCAATGGTGTCGAGGATGGGTATCGAAGAAGAAGAATGTGTTGATGAGATGCACACTTCATCGGATTCAATTTACGAGATTCTAACAAGGGTGTCTAATGATACTCTGTTTCGTCGTTGGCGATGGGTCTATAAAGATTGGAAGAAACTTATTTACGATACAAACTTCAAACTCAACCACTTAGAAAAGACTCAAACGATTTCGGGTTACTTCATTCGGAGTCTAGAATTGGGCGAGTATCGTTCTAGTTTCGTCTCCATCTTTGATAACCCACAAGTTCCATCTCTTCTCTTGATTTCTTACCACCAACAAACGTAAAGATCGAAGCCTCGTCTCCTAATGGTCTACTTTGCTAAGTTGGTTATTCAACAGCTCGAATCCCAGTTTATTATATCTGTAAACCGACAACACGAGAATGGATTCAGATACCAAACCCAAGAACCCAATACAAAACCGTTAATATGGCGATGATGGTGAAGCAGTCTTACCCAACTCTTCAATATAAGATAATCCGCTTCTCTGATCCAAAGTTTGGGGGGTTTGGGTACCGTTGTGAGATATTCGACTCAAACAACAACGCTTGGAAGCAATTGGAAGATATTAAGTTGCCTTATGATGTTCTCTTAAATCGTTAATGTGGTATTTTGGTTAATGGAAGCTTTCATTGGCTAACCAACGATGGTCGAATCTTCGTCTTCAATGTTGATGAAGAGAACTGGACTACTATCGAACTTCCTGAAGAACAGGTAGAGATGAACGACAATTGTTTTGTTCGTAAGAAGTTAGTTGATTGTGAGGGTAAGCTTGCTATGCTCTATACTGGTTATGATAATTGGATGATGGAATTATGGTTATTGAAGGAAGGCAGCGGAAATCATATTTGGAAGAAGTACAACGTCAATTTGGAATCGCTTAGTCGTGATACCGAGTATATTAGTCTGTTAGATATGTATTCGCCTGATACCGCGCTGATGACATATTACGATAAGATCGCATGGTATAATTGCAGAGACCGTAGATACATTACTGCAAAGCTTCTTCCTCGAATATCCTCCTTTGGTCAAGTTTTCACCTTTCAGTCTGATTTGACGACTTGTGGTCTGAGTGATGGCTGGTTTTAATTTGTTTTCCCATTCATTGAACTTCTTTTGATTGTTGTTTTTGACAGAAGAAAGATTGTGTTTGTATTACAGCAAATTCCTTTAAGGTCCGGTGAAAAAAGATAGATAAATTCTTCTTAGGCTGTGTTTGATAGCATTTGAATTCCATGGAAATAGGTTAGTTCATTCAGCCGTTTGTTTACATTTTTAATTCCACGGAAATGGGGACCCAGTTACTTAAAAGCGTGGCTAATAGTTAGTTTTTAATGTAATTCCATGGAATAGGCTTCCTTCGCCCCCCCAAAGGAATTAATTCCGTGAAAGTGGTGGAAATGAACTTATTTCCGCGGAACACATTTCCTTGCTATCAAACACAACCTTAGTTCTTATATGATTAGAATTGTTTGATTGTTCCCTTTATTTAGACAAAACCCTTTCGCAGCATCCTGACCCTAAAATAAAAATTTAGAAAGGACCGAAGGGTTACTGTTTGGTAACATCAAACTTTTCTCATGCAAAATCATTACTTATAGCATGCAGATTTCTAACTAATCGAATATGAAGTTATTGTAGTACAAAATTAAACAAGGATTCGCCTATTCCAAAATTGAGATTAGATAATAAAGATCTAATAACATCCAGGGGACTTTCCATATCGTACATAATAACTGAGTTCATCAACAAAATCTAATAAAAACCCAAAAAGATAATTTTTTTCCTTTTAAAAAAGGAAAAAATACCACACAATTTCAACGATCGAAATTTACTGTTTGAGGACTTGTAATTTTAGAAAACAGGAAAGAGGGTGTACTCAACCATAAGTGTCGATCAACGATTTCCTCATCTCAGCAACAATGGTATTAGGTTGGGCATCCCTCAACTTAAAGACACTTTCAATCACTGAGAGCTCTGTAGCAGTAGTGTCTGACCCACAGAATGCTGTCCAGTCGTTGACCGTCATACCAGCAGCAATGACTTCGCTACCTCTGTTCACGGTCCCAGCCACCAGAGGAACTTGAAGAAGGGTTGAAAGTTCATCCAAGTCTTCAATGGATGTATGGGGATGGACCTGTTTCAGACAAAATTCAACAGAAATATGCCAAAATGAATACTAGATGTCTTCCAATCCATTAGCAACACTAAGATCAAAAGGGAATTTGTTTCTTACCAATCCACCTCTGTTAGAGAAGGTACAGTAGCTGCCTACAAGAATGTTTCCAGCAATTGTCTGCCTGAACACTTCAACTCCAAGGACATCTGCGATAATCTCCTCCGTGTCCTGACAAAAGAAATGTGTGGAAACGATATCCTGTTATAACCACACAATTTCATCGATATCCTACAATATCTTATTAATGAAGACAAAGCTTCCACTGTGTTAACGAATTACCAACATATTTCTACAGATCTGTAAGGCAAACTATGTCAAAAGGAACCCCAATTGACCAATAAACATATTTTCTTATACAGATTAAAGCATACAAAAAGAAAATTAACAGAAACCAGATATACTAATAAAACCGTCATGAATGGGAATTTCCAACTTTCTTCCAAAAATGAACTTTCTCCAAGAGAGTATATCACTTACCCTGTCAAGATCAGTATGTGTCAGAGCAACATGGTCGTTACAGGCAATGCAATTTCCCAATGCAGATAGTCTCTCATCAATACGCTGAACAACGACATGATCGGGTAAACTGTTCCTCAAGTGTTGAAGCTCTAGAATGAAAATGCAAAGAAAGAACAAAAAAAATCAAGGATGTAAGATTAAATGATCGTCCATCGTACATAAGTACAAATTTTAACAAAATAATACAAACCCTAGGAGTAAAGTTTAACACAAATAGAAATTGTGCAATTATGGCGCATCCAAACATCTTTGAAATCATATGAAAGAAGATATTGCCACCTTAAATACACAAGTAAATGCTGAATGTGATTCCCAAAGTAACATCAAAACAAAATATGGAAAAAACATGTTATTTTATGGGAAGAACAAATAAGGCCTCAAACTTCATACAAAGTTAAAAACCACTAATCTAAGGGCAAGTTTAGTGGGATCAAAGAATCCATGGATCCATGGAATTTCACCCTGATAGTGGGATCCAAGCAACTTTCCATTAGTTGATGGACTGTTAGTGGAACGATCATTTGATCGTCGTCAGATCTAAAACGATGACCAAATGGTCGTTTGTACCTCAGATCATGGTGGGTTTGAAAATTTGATTAAAAAATTAATAAAAATGATACAAACGACCATCATTTTTTACTTAATACATAATTAAAAAATACAAAATGGACACAAAATGACGGTCGCTTGTCTTTTTTATTTTTTTTAATCGAAAAATAATCATTCCTCCCATCTATCGAAACTTGGATTCTTGGATTGGATTCTTGGATTCCCACTACCCTTGCCCTAAATGAGTACGAGACCATCCAACTCACGAGGTATGCAACGTTTGGAGTATAAACAGGACAACAGAGCAGCAACAAACATCTTTTTATTACTTTTACTTGGCAATAGGCTGACCACAACCTTAGACAACCGAACCCCCTTTCCGGCAGTTTTTAAGACTTATTGTCACTGTAACCTCTCTGGCTAAGGTGGACTTTCTAAACTTCTCCTTTGCTTTCTCTTACTTGCTTATTGATTCAAATATCCGCTGACAGGTCAGATGCTTAGAACCTTGTGTTAATTGGTTGCCTAGTGACCCGAAACCTATCAATTGCACTCTCCTGACTCCCTAATTCATCTAACACTACAAACGAAAGCGCAAAAAATGATTAGATGCATGAAACCTTTGGCAGGGGGGCATTTTTGCCTTCTCAATTACGTTGAAAGGAAAAGAAGCATGTGAGATAGATCTCAACTGTCCAACATGTCATAATTCTAATTGCCTTATATGTGAGAATAACTTTTCCTTGTACAATAGGTCTAGCTCATAAGTAACTGGTCCATTTAATAAAAGCAACCCAAGACCCGAAAACCAAAATAAGAGCAGAATGATAACAGAAACTTGAAACAAAAAGTTAGAAACTTAATCAACAGTAGACATGTGAGGCTACTTTAATGGTGCTCTGAAGTCGCACAACCTCCACAACAGCATGAAATATATACTTACAAAAGATTGATAATCAAGAACCAATTTAATAATCAATGTTATTGCAATATAAAATAATTCAGTCTTCACTTACCTTGGTCGGTAGTAGTGTGTGGCACAAGAAGTCCATTCTTGTTTCCTGCCATGAGAATCAAGCAACAACATCAAGCCATATTTCGCAAATCAATTACAGTTTATGGTTTCAAACCAAAGTACTTCACGGAACTCACCAGCACACAGACGCCCAATTATCCTAGTGCCTCCTATAGAGGTTTTAATCACAGGGATAACATCTGCTAACTCAGATTCGAATGTACTACAAAAAGGAAAAGGAAAAAAAAGTAAGTACTTAACACAAATCCATACAAATACACCAGTAGAAAGTAGGCAAGCTCGGGCATACTAACCTATAGAAGTTCTCGGATCCTCCGATTGCTACCAAACAGTAAGCATTTGTCAACTTTGAGAATACCCCAACTTCACAAGAATTCTCAAATTGAAGTCCTGAACCGATTCGATAAGTTAATGTAACAAACAACTGAGAAAATTAATGGTGCCAAACTACCAGCACCAGTAATATAGTATGGGTATTTCTGATAAAAAAAAAAAAGGTAGTAGATTGCTATAGCAAGACAAAAATATATCTTTGCATGAACAACAACCAGATTCCTACCGAATCAACAAAAGATTATGTCAATAAACGTGAACAAATAAGATTAAAAAAAAAAAAAAACTTACGAGTTGCCATGATAAGATTATGAACAGAACAAAATCGAACAGTTGTCAACAACTCAACCTTCGCCCAAAAATTCAAGCATAATCAATACAACACCTAAAACGTTAGAATATACAAGGAAACAAAAAAAAATATCAAACCAAGCACCAAAAAGAACATAAAATAAAAGGGTTTCGGTCCATTACAGAATAAAACTCTTAAGTTTCAAATCCTAATCAAATTAGAGCTATAAAACATGGGGAAAAAATAGTTTTTATCAGTGATTCTTCATGATTATCCAAACAAAAATAGAAACCCTAATTCAAAAACTATAATAATACCTCTGATAAATTTCAAGATTTACAGTCGAATTCCCTCGCTCTTGCAAGCAAGAAAAACAAAATGAACAAACAGGACTACAAAAATATCTCTTCAACGTACTTCGTTTGGTTCAATGGTTTTAGGGCTTTGCCTCTCTTCAGCTAAGAGTCGCGAAACCCATCGAGGTTTTGTTTGGGTGTTATATTATTCCTGACTTTGACTTCGTTTGACTCGTTGCGAGCCGTCCATGTTCCTCGTGAAGTAATCAAATCGCAGGAGCCGTTCGATGGAATTTCGTTGTCCCCATGTCCACGTGGTGTGATCGTAGTCGTTTGATTCCACCAAAAAATCAAAACAGTATCATGTGATTGACGGGATTTAAGCGGTAGTAATGGCAAATTCAGAGGGGGACAGTTAAAAAATGGGTGGTGTGTTGAAAAGCTAAATTAGAAAATCAAAGGGATTGAGGGGAATGAGCTTCCATAAGGCCATAACACACACCTTAAACAAACAAAAAAAAAACATTTTTTTGAGCTTGTACCATGAGCCCTCCAAACAACTAAACTCCTTCTTCCAGTCCTAGATTTGGGACAGGAGCAAGGAGTTTGTGGGAGGAGGCAGATCTGTGCCACACGAGAGAAGACGTGGGGTAGGTTGACCAAATATATTCGTTGCGCAAATATATTTCCAAATAGATTCTACCTCCTCCCAAATATATCTGTTGCGCAAGAGAGAAGACGTGGGGTAGGTTGACCAAATATATTCGTTGCGCAAATATATTTCCAAATAGATTCTACCTCCTCCCAAATATATCTGTTGCGCAAGAGAGAAGACGTAGGGTAGGTTGATTGGTTACTTGATCTCCCTCAATACCTTAAACACCTACCCCAAACCCCTACCTTAAGGGTTTCCCATGGCACTTGCCCTAAAAAATCTGATCTGAACAGTCCCATCGAATGGAAGAGTCCATTGATTTCTATACTGTTAGTCTATCCATAAATTTGAAGAGAAATATAATATTAATTTTGAGGATCTAACATGGTTTGCCAACTTGGAATCGATAGCCTAATCAGCAGTGATCGATCTCGAATTGATCTAATCGGATCTACTGATTCCACCCAATTCTAATACGAAACCAAAAAAAAATTTAAAAAGAAAAAAAATGAAAAGATTTAATCTTGTCGACCCACTGATCCTAAACCATACTGCCTAGTTCATTTTTTGTTTTTTAGTTTCTTAGATGGTACTGACAGGGATCGGCAGAGTCAATGACTCGGTGATGGACGATCTTATCGATCTGAAGAAGGATCGTCCCAGTCAAACTGATATCATAACGAATTGGGTTATAATATGGACGGAAGTTTCAACCAAGGCTGGTCCAATCCTAGCGACCCCGCGCAAAGTCACTCGATCCAGCAAACCATGGGATCTAAGGTCTCCATTATGGGCCTAAAAGAATCTTATATTTGAAGGTTTTAGGAATCCACTAACTTGCTCTAAGATTTTGTTTGTGGGATGAGTTGTCAAGTTGTAACTTACCATTAATAGCAATTTATACGCTTTAAAATTATGCACAATCCTCCAACATTATATGGAGTCCAACATTATATGGAGTCTAAACAATACTTACAAGTTTTGGACCAATACGTCATTACCTGCAACTAAATAAGAAGTAGATGTGCTTTATACAAAACCCAACAATTTATAAGACGATAAATAAATAAATAAATAAATAACTTAATATAACAATGTAACATAACATAAAATTAAGGATAATGCTAGAAGGATGACTCCTGGATGAGGTGGCAAGATCTGCTTCAACCTTAAAAAAGTAAAAAGAAACTTGGGAGCATCCTGAGAATATTTCTAGTATTATTCTAAAATTAATATTACAAAAATAATAGTGAGGTGGCTACCGATGGTGAGGTGGTAGCCGTGATAGTTGCATAGAGAGGCAGTGGAGGAAAAAACAAATATGCTGCCAAAATTTTTTCTATCAAGTTTTGGCTTTAAAAAAATAGTAGTGTTTTTTCTATCAAGTTTAAAAAAAAGAAAAAAGAAAAAAAGAGAGAGAACAATTTCTCTTTGTGTTACCAAACACTAAAACTACGAAGTCTACACGTTCAAATGTACGTACGTGCAACGCACCATGACACTAGTCTACAAGTCATACTTATCCTTGATCTTAGCCATTAATTTTTCTGATGAAATATACACTACAAGTTGATCATTCAATAATTTAAAACCATCATTTCAATTTTTAACTTTTTAGATCCACTGAGGTATGAGGAGGCCCATACCTCGATGATGTTGATGGAGCCAAAGATCGAGTGTGTGTATTGTGTACGTACTATGTGAAACTTTATTTGCCAACACTAATTATAATTAGTGGAAACTGTAAAGAAAGATGAGAACAAACCAGAACGTCTTTTAAAAACAAGAAAATGTACTTAAAAGTTATGTCTTTATCTTTAATCCCTATATTATATTCTTAATCCCCTACAAAGGAATCTACATTTATAAAAGTATCAAAATCCCTTAAATAAATAGACTCGTGTACATCTTTATTCATACCATCTTTGTGGAGCCCACTAAGCATCTAATTTTTGTAAAAATATTGTAGAACATCCATATTAAAAATCATATTATTATAATATTTCTTATCTAATCAAAACACTAATTAAAAATATTGGATGGCTTATACAGCCACTCAATTTATGATGGGTTTAGTAGTTTTAGAATGATATGATTTTTTTATTAGGATAATCTACATGATAAGTAGAACATCCCTACTAAAAATCAACCATTAATTCCTCATCATTTAAGTCTCATAGAGACCTTGTAAACATAATGTCTTTATAACAATGTACATTGATCCCAATTGTACCAATTTTGATTTATTTAATAAACAAACTAAGCAGGCCTTGCATATCTGGGGAAGGCCCTTCCCTTAAGCTCATCCGACAAAATTGGCTTAATACAATCCGGCCGAGGGAGTATCAAACCAAGCATCATTTTGATCTGTTTGCCTATCTTTTTTAGTCATCGTTCCATACTTTGATTCGTAAAGTTAGTGATTGACGTTGAAGCATTTAAATTTAGATAATAAAGAAATTAAGAATCATACTCATTCTCTATTAATTAATTTGCATATTCCAAATTAAAAATAACTTTAAAAGGGTGAGAATATAATTATTGTCACACTTTTTGTTAACAAAGGATCGTAGTCGCAAAAGTTCGAGTATTATGCAAATTTTAACACATTTAAGCATTATTTGGTACATCGTGAATATTCGTAAATGCGAAAATTCACAGTTCTTGTAGGTGCTAATTAAAAATTTTAAAATTAGAAAAAAATAAATAAAAAAGTTTAGATTGTTTATTTTGTAAGCTCATTGCAAATCCTACCAAATATTTGTTATTAGATGCCTTCATTAATCATCTATAAATACATGATAAACTGTAAATTTTTGCATTTGCGAATATTCGAGGTGTACCAAGTAGGGCCTTAAATACTCGTAGATAAGTTGTAATATTTTGATTTTTTGAATATTACATTTAAAACTTTGACTTAAATACATTTGTTGAAATGTTGCAACTATAGGAGTTTAGAGACCTGTTTGGGTAATGAGTAGCATTGCTCAAAATTTAAACCTCTCGTTTGAACCTATTCAAATAATAGATCTACGGTGGTGATAATTGTTTATCAACTCATAATTGATTATTGATGTACGGTTATTGAATTGCTTACCATCCTCCGTACTTCAATAAGATAATTGACCATCTATCGAAAATCATAAAAATCTCATTCGCATAAGAGGAACAAACGGTGTTTTAGAGTTACATGTGCTAACTAGTACAACTGCTAGTATCAGTTATTGATGACATTCGTTACTATCGAATTATTGATCTCGTTAAAAATAAATTCACCTCTTAAAATAAAAATAAAAAAGTCTGAAAGTTTCCGCCTTGCTTTTTCTCCTACTGAAGTGCCAAGATCTTAAATTACACTTTTAAGACTTTAATGTGTTTGCTGAGATGCTGCCTAATTGTACAGGAAAGCAAGGTAGGCTTTTTGGAGGGATGAGTAATTATTTGTCAAAGAATCTGATTAAAAACTTGTCTGTCACCAAAAAAGGAAATAAAATAAAACTTATTATGAAAAATCTTAAAAGAAGTGATAAGCCTCAAAATTAAGATGTACCAAACACCACCTAAAGCTTTATTTTTGAGAGTTTAAACCATTTCAACAAGAGAGGGGCTATATAGCCCCTCCTTAAAATCCCAATAAAAGATCCCATTTTGTGGAGCCTACATGCAGATGATTTAAGGGCTAATTGTTGGAGAGGAAGTTCTCTTTACCATGGCATCATATCCAAAAATCTACCCGTTCTAAAACTTCTAACCCCATCAAATTAGTCCTTCTAAATTTAGCATATTTTACATTTTTTTTCTACTGTTAATTTTCTATAGACTTTTGATTGAGGTTAGAAGTTTTAGAAATGATTGATTTTTGGATAAGATGACATACATATTGAGGAGAACATCCTCTCAAAAAATTATCCATTTGATCATTTGTATGAAGGCCCACAAAATGGGAAGCTTTTATTGGGCTCTTTAAGGAGGGGATATATAACCGCTCACTTTCAATAAACGAGCCTTCTTGCACACACGATGCGTATGTGAGTTAAAAAGCGGCTGAAAAAATTAACACTGTAACTACTTATATATGATAAATACCACTAATAATTTTATTTTTAAATATTTTTAATGTTGTTCTTTTTTTATTTATTAAGGATGTAGAAAACAATAATTTCAATCTCGTAATTACTTCTAGCGTCTCTACACTTCTAATAATAGAATACATAGATAAAGTTAGAAGAATTATTAAAACTATATCACATAAAACCCTAATTGATGGGTAGACCATAATATATAGACCATATAAAACCACTCTAAACTCACATGCGAGATGGGACTTTTAAAAAAGTACTGGTGGTAAAATCTGCACCAACCCTAGCTGATCAATTAACTACAATATTCATTTATTTTCCTACTTTACCCTTACTTTTTAAATCAAACTCCCTCATGTATCCTCGTCCCCGAAGTCACTTTCTCTCTCCTCTTTTTATTCCTAAGGAATCAACTATTCAACTCCTAAGTTCTAAGTCCCCAAGTCTTCCCAACAGAAGATCCCAAAACCGCTGGTCAATTTTGTAAGAAAAAACTATGATATAAACCTGACATCAAAAGTTCGATGCAGAATCTTTCAAAATTCCACTTGGCATTACTTTAGTGGCCATCTAACCCAATGATCATCTGGATCTTATTAACATTAGACCTGATCATCTTTTTGATTGCTGAGATCCACCTTTCAGCAAGAGATTAATTTAATCTGTGGCCCCATAGTGTCACACAAGACTTTTAAGAAGCAGTCCATCAAAATTTTGATGCATAAGCTTGCATCAAAGTTAAACTTCAACCCTCTCTTGAAAGTTGAAACCGTGTGAAGAGTTTCTATATTATTCACCCATCTGTAAGGTAGGTGAACAAATATACCATCATCTAGCCGTGTGATGGTATGCAGTCAAAGAATGATGGTTGACCGTTTAACACGTAGATGTGAAAATTTCTCACCCATTTGCAGAAGTGGGTGAATAAAATCATACTCGTATTTGAATTTTTTTTCAGACAAATAGCTGGTCAGCACTTTCTCTGTAATTCGTCTCTTTCGCTTGGACAGCGAAGAAAAAAAAAAATACCTAAAAACAGAAAAAAAATTTAGTGAAAAAGAGAAAGAAAGAAATGAGTGAGAAAGGGTTCCTTGAATTAGGTTGTTCTTGATTAACAAAAGATGATTACACGAAACAGCCATGAAAGATCCTCTCAACCATCGCCTCCCCTATTATTAGATCTTCCTACCTCATCCATCTCCTCTATCTCAGCTGGTAAGATCTCTCTTTCTCTCTCTAACTCTTTCTCTCTCTAACTTTCTTTCTCTCTCTAATTTTCTTTCTCTCTCTAGCTTTCTTTCTATTCTTTTTGATGAATTTGATCTTATAATCTTTGTCAAATTGTTTTATTTTGTTTAACGAATTTGCAGGATTTGATTGATGTTTATTTGATCATCCGAAGCCTTTTTTGTGTGGAGAAGCTCTGATTTGTTGTGTTTTACTTTGAAAGTTAGGGTTTGGTGTGATTAATTTATTGTTTTGATGAGTTTTCCTTGAATGAGGAAAAGATTGTAGAGTTGTTTGTGGTTTGTTTCTTTGTTTCATGGGCAATTCATGCCGTGGATCTTTAGGAGGAAAATTAATAGAGGGCTACAACGAGCCCGCAGATCACTCTATTTCCAAGCAAACCACTTCTGATCATTCCAATTCTGATTATTCTCCAACTAGTTTGAACTCACAACAGCTGATTGCTGAGGAATTTGGTAAAGAAAACCCTAAAAAGAATCAAAATTTGCCTGTTCTTAGCCCAGGAAAAGATAGCAGCATGAGGCGAGGAATGGAAAATCATACTTATTTTGTATTGGGTCATAAAACTGCCAATATCCGTGATCTTTACACGTTAGGACGTAAATTAGGGCAAGGGCAATTTGGTACGACGTATTTGTGTGTGGAAAATTGTACTGGTAATGAATACGCTTGCAAATCTATCTCAAAGAGGAAATTGATTTCCAAGGAAGATGTGGAGGATGTTAGGAGGGAGATTCAGATAATGCACCATCTTTCGGGTCACAAGTACATTGTGTCGATCAAGGGTGCTTACGAAGATCCGTTGTATGTTCATATTGTGATGGAATTGTGTGCTGGTGGTGAATTGTTTGATCGGATTATCCAGAGGGGACATTACAGTGAGAGAAAGGCGGCTGAGTTGACAAAGATTATTGTGGGGGTTGTTGAGGCCTGTCATTCACTTGGGGTTATGCATAGAGATTTAAAGCCTGAGAATTTCTTGCTTGTTAACAAGGATGATGATTTCTCTCTCAAAGCTATTGATTTCGGGCTATCCGTCTTTTTCAAACCAGGTATAAACATCTCATCTCATTTGGGGTCTTTCGGTGATTTATATACAAATTAAGGATCTAATTGTATCATAACCAATTTCTACGAAGGTTTAAGATGAAAGATGACCTCTTTTTAGCAATTAATTGCGTTTTCTGTGCTTGTTCATGTCTAACTTTGGATTGTTACTTCAGGTCAGATTTTCACTGATGTGGTTGGAAGCCCATACTATGTTGCGCCTGAGGTACTTTGTAAACACTATGGGCCAGAGGCAGATGTATGGACGGCTGGAGTAATACTGTACATATTGCTGAGTGGTGTACCACCTTTTTGGGCAGGTACATGTGTATTCCCCACCCTTCCCTCCTTGGATTTTCCAAAAATTAGTGATTCAGTGGTCCTGTTATACTGAAGATTTTATCTGGTTTGAGTTCAGAAACGCAGCAAGGGATATTCGATGCAGTATTGAAGGGAGAAATTGACTTCGAGTCAGACCCGTGGCCTGTAATCTCTGATAGTGCAAAGGATCTTATCCGGAGGATGCTTTGTTCTCGGCCCTCGGATCGCTTGACTGCTCATCAAGTTTTATGTATGTTACCCAATCAGTGTTTAGTTTTTCTAACGTCTGTGCTGAACTTAGAACTTTCTAGTATTTAGTGAAATATATCCAAACGAGATAATGGAAGTCACTCTGACTTTGTAATGATTAATGACCAGTACTTGGTTCATTTAGAAGTCATAAGGTTTCGGTAACTTTTTCAAGGGGAAACTGTAAATGGTAGTAATATCGTCAGAGAAATATGGGCACAGTAGCTTGTTACATTTTTAGTTTTTTAGTTTTTTTTTAAATCAAGCATGAACCGAGGGACCAAAGATCATGCAATGTAGATCTTGCTGCACTTCTCTGCTTCTGTTGATCAAGTTGTCTGATGATGTCAATCGCTTTAATCCAGTATTCTAATAGTTCTTATGTCGTTGTCACCAATGCCATGCAATTCATTGATGCTTGCCAGGTAATACTAGTAGAGTGGCATAGTGATGTTCAATAATAATTACACATTCCCATTAACATTGTCAGAGTTTATCTCACTAAATTGGTGGGACTAGGGTTTTAGGCGAATCAGAGGGCAGCTGCACTATACTTGCGATAACTTATAATCATGTCATGTGTTGTGCAACTTATTAACACTTTGAGATGGTAAAGATGGAGTTATCTTTCTTACTATTTAGTATTTACTGGTTCAATTTTATCTAACACTTTTTTTTAATAAAGAATGTACAAGTTCTAGCGTCCAAGTTAGCAGCAGGACTGCAATGTACCTGTGACCTTACTGCCTTAAAGCTGCTGAAGTTGGCATTAGTAATCCATTTAATTTCTTTCTGATTCTTTTTCTTAATCCCTCCTAAAGGCCACAGGAAGCTGACTGCCTCTTGTTCTGCTTAACAGGGGCCAATAAGTCTGGTTAAATTGTTGAGTTTTATCACCTTCATATTGATGTACTCTGACATTCTGTGTTGAATTCAGGCCATCCTTGGATATGCGAAAATGGAGTTGCTCCTGACCGTTCCTTGGATCCAGCTGTTCTTTCTCGCCTTAAACAATTTTCTGCGATGAATAAGTTGAAGAAGATGGCTTTACGAGTGAGTAATTTGCATATCTTTTTCTTTGTGAAATGTAGATTTGTGTTTTGGTAGGTTAATTTGTTCATTCTTTAAATACTTAAAACTTTTATAAGTTCTATGGCACTACATTGCATTTTAGTCATTCATTTCAAAAGGTGTATGCATACTTGAGTTTGTTTGCATGCTCTTCTTTTCTTAATCTCGCCTACCCTTAGAGGTAAGTGTTATTACAAAGTTCGCTGACCTTCTGTCTATCTGTTATCAGGTAATAGCTGAAAGCTTATCAGAGGAGGAGATTGCTGGATTAAAAGAGATGTTTAAGGCAATGGACACTGACAACAGTGGTGCAATTACATTCGATGAACTAAAAGCTGGTTTGAAAAAATATGGCTCTAACTTGAAGGAGTGGGAGATCCGTGATCTCATGGATGCAGTAAGCTTACGTTTTCCTAAAAAGCATTTCTTCATTGATACCTAAAGTTCAGTTGTGATTGATTTTGCATTTTACTATCGATTTTTTTGATTCACATTTATCTGAACTGATCCTACTGCCCATCTTGAAAGTTTGGGAAAGCAAATAAGTTCTTTGCATCAAATTTTAGTATTGGGGTTATCTTGACATGAAACTTAACAGATTCACATCTTGAATATCCTCGTCTTGCTTGAAGTTTATGGTCAAAGTAGTGTTTTGCCACTCCTTTTAACTTAAGAGTTACTTTCCTCCTGGTTAAGGTACTTACGTAGTTACTTTGAAGTACTTTTAGAGAGGCACTCCTACTCTATCCATTTGATGGTTGGATGGGAAAGTGAGAGAAAATAAGATCTGTGATGGGATGAACTTTAGGAGGTTCTCTAAAATTTGGATGATAGTCTGACGCTTGTTCATTGATGAGCTTGAGCAGAAGTAGAAGACAGTTTTGTTACCCATATGCGCTCCAAAAGGCTTATTTTACTGATTTGTCAGTGTGTTCTCTGAAGGATTCTTTACATAGTATCTGTTTCCATATCTTTAAGGCTTCTTTTCTCATCTATTCCTTTTCTTTTGATGAAATTCTTTCTTTATTTATCTAAATGATGTTGTGCTTTGAAGAAGCAAAAATACATTATTAAAATGGCCAAACAAAACCCCATCGTCTATCGGAAAAAAAGGTTTTAGCAATGTCTCATACTGGAACAGAAAAGTCATCCTAATGTAGTCCAGTTAGCCTTATTCTGTTGCATACTGGAGCAGAAAGGTTTGTTCCCATCTCTTGCCTTTTCTGTCATGACAATATTTCCAAACTGCTTCTCAATATGGGCAGAAGTAGATTTTTGAGCTATTGTGCTAGAATTTGATGTCATGTGTTTCATTTGGATGACCAGCTGTTATATTTTTCAGGCCGATGTGGACAACAATGGAACCATTGATTACGGGGAATTTATTGCAGCAACTGTTCATCTTAACAAGCTGGAACGTGAGGAACATCTGGTTGCGGCATTTTCATACTTCGACAAAGATGGAAGTGGCTATATTACTGTTGATGAACTCCAGCAAGCTTGTTTAGAGCATAATATGACTGATGTTTTTCTTGAAGATATCATTAAAGAAGTTGATCAAGATAATGTAAGTAATGAATACTGAAGCTCTCAAATTGCTCCTTCCAGGATATTAAATGTTACTGTTGTGCCCTTTTTACTGCCCATGAGTCCTTATATTTCTGAGATGCCGATAACACATTACTCTATCTTAATATGTAATTTTTAGGACATCCCATCAATTATATCTCTAATTTCATCTAGATAATCTTTTAGTCATAACATTTGGTTCTCAAGTCATAAGATCTCTTTAAAATTTCTTAGGATCAGAAACTTTCGGAGGGGACCTGATGCCTTTAGGTATCATTTTAACTTTTAAATCATGTAGGTGAACTATGATACTTTCTTTTTAATTGCATTTCCAATAACTGCATTCTTTGCTTCTATTTGAGTACCTTTTGTGTAAGCTAAGATGATATATCCTCAGGTATGCAGTAGGCACACATGCAGGGAGTTGCAACCTAATTGATTAGTTCCTCCACTTCAAAGTTTAGAATGTAAAAGGTTTGGGTATGATTCCACTTAGTCAAAGATTTGTTCAAGAATTCATCGAATGATCTTAAGTATTAAAATTTTATGATAACTGTTTGTGAATGATTCATGTTTAGTACGAGTGCATAATACATGAATTATTCAATCAGAACCGAGAGTTCACGAATCAATCTGAATCTGTGAAAGTTAAACCTTATTATAGGCTTTCTAGATAATTTAGAATTCTCTTATAGTTTATACATATAATACGCTTATCAAAGGGTTGGGACTCACTGTTCTATGGATCCCGCTAATGATGTCTTGTAGAATGTAGGTAATGAACAGAAATGTCTTCAGATGTATATGAACGAAAAATCTATAAAATGAAAACCAAATCCTCTCATAATCATTTCAATTTTGGCCTGTGAAATCTTCTGATGGGAGCCACCAATTGAGGGGCTTAATTCTATTGCGACTCATGTATATATGACATAGTTGAGGGAGGCTTGAAACCTGCCAGACCAAGCTTCTCCCAGCTAAAATAAGCCTTGAATATTTGTTGTGACTTTTATGGGCAGAGCCTTAATTTTCTGTTGGCTGTTTTATCAGGATGGTAGGATCGACTATGGTGAGTTTGTCGCTATGATGACAAAGGGGAATGCAGGAATTGGAAGGAGAACCATGCGGAACAGTCTGAATATGAGCATGAGAGATGCTCCAGGAGCCCACTAACATGTAATCTCGCATTCAATCATGTACAGGTATTCTTCATTGTTCTGCATTTACTCCTGTTTCTTTTTCTTTCTTCCTTTCCAATTGTTGTCAGAGTTGAGGATGGCAAATATACGACCTGTTTAAATGATGAAAATTTTCATTATTTTCTTCATAAGTGAAGTGTGGTGCACACGTGAAATTGAAACAGGGAAATTGTATCTCTTCTACCCCGCTTCTTCCCTTTCTCTCCATACGGAAATGGCTCTGCTTTGAATAAGTAAAATGATCTATTGTGCCAAATGCTTAAAATTAAGATATCTCCTAGGCGGGATTCATTAAACGATGGATCAATGTGTGCATTAGATGTATGATTTGGTCTAATTCAAAGTAAATGAATGTTATATTTTCTTATGCTGAGGGTATCTTATAATATGTTTTTATTTATTGCCTTGTAATGACGACAGGTTGTAAAGCAAGGCTGGAAGAGAAGAATTGGAAACGCTGGCTTAAAGAAACAGTTTTCGTTCTTCCCCAGCTCTGAAGCCTTGAGCAAGGATGCTACCGAAGATTCTAGTGACGTGGTTGAGAATATAACCCTGCATGTTTTGGTAAAAGATTCTGAAATTATATATTTATCTCCTGTCTCCATTTTAAGTGTTTTCTTTGAAGTTTCGAGTTTTATTTGCAACTCTTCTCGATGTAATTGTGCGGTATCTTTGGGATTAGCGAAATTAGGTCATCACAATGTAAACATATGTTCCGATTATGTAATTAGCTTCCCTTCCTCGTTAACGATTAAGAGATTGCAAGTTGACTAGTAACTTTTACATGACATGAAATACTCACACGTCACATACCTATAGTTTAATTGGTTAACAGTTGACTATCTTTGCATAAACACAAGATCATGGGAGGGGGATCCTAGGTTGCAGCCGGGGAAGAAAACAAAGGCCAAAGAGAAACACTTAAAGCCGGGGATACAAGTTGAAATGATGGGGGTGTTAATTATTTTGAAATGATTTACAAAATTTGATCAGTTTCTGTGATGGTCGTTGATACATGGCAGAGGTATTTATTAGAAGAGGTATTCTTTCCCACGCTCAAGCGCTTTTTACAGCACGGTTTCTGATTCAGGGATGCACAAATCACAAGATAACGCTAATCCAATTGCTTTTTATGGGGCATATCCCACGGTCAGAAACCATGGGTTCGGCCAACCATGTGGTAGGATGACTCTTAGACCTGAATGCAAGTTTTCAAACTTTCATTGCACACCAAGCATGGCCTTAATAAAGGGGAAGTCCAGCGCAGTCCCATTCTGCCAGGTATATATGAGTTCCCATGACCTCCCTAATGGATCCTCATCTACTAACTTTGGAATTTAGGAATTTGCAGATAACACATTGTATTGGGTATTCCAAGCCAAATAGAAATCGAGTACAAAAACAAAACAGGAATGTTTTTGAAGGATCTTTTTCTCTTTCAATTCAATTCGCAGCATGGAACATTTTCTTTTCATTATATCAAGGTTTCTGTTAACAGCATAATAGTTTATAATCTATCAAACACAAATATATTTTTGATCGTATCATAAACTATCAAACAGAAGTAAATCTGGAATCCTGTGAACTCAGCGATTATATGTCCTCCAAAATTGTTGTTTCCTGTCCAACTGCAATTTCCTGCAAAAATGAGTACAAAAACCCCAGTCATCATCTCTAAAACCTTCAAAAGATCGCATTCATCAGTAAAGGATCTTTAAAGATCTATCGAGGGTCCTAAATATTTATGCAAGTGTGCTTAGTATAGGGATGGTTAAACCTTCCTTAAGGTATAACTACTAACAGGATACCAAGATATCATCAGAACATTGAATTCAAAAAACAAGCTTATGTATGAGCTGCTACTACAAAGATAAATAGATTTCAACTTGCCTGCAATTTCCCTTCTTTTGAGAAAATGCATTTTGATGTGATTGCACGTCCTCGCTCCAACAACCATCCGACTTCTCCAGAAGTTCCACCGTCTTCTATTTCTTTTAGTGAACACCATAACTGTTTGGGTAGCAATACTAGATTCTGTTCATCTCTTATTGACTTCTGCGGCTTCTCATCAACAAGTTCTTGGCAAATATTCTGAAACAACAATCAACATTAGCTTAGAATTATATAGAAACCATGATATCAAGTGAGAAAATCTATTAACCGAGTTGATATGCATCAACTAATGAAGTTTGAATGGCGGCTAAGAGCTCAGGGAAAAAAATGACGATTAAGGCTCGAAGAAACACCAGATGCCTTCTGTAAATTTTCACTTTGCTGGGGAAGCAACTCAAGTAACAAGAAGTCAAGAACAAGACAAATTAAGGGAGCTTTCTCAACTTTCAAGATTCTCCTTGTAGTAGAAACATATAAATGTGCAAAATACAAGAAGAGATATCTAAAAGCTACTTATTGGAAAATACTAAACCTGATTCTAGGCTTCTAGCAATCTACCTTGTGAAGTTACTAGTGCAGAATAACCTAATCCACAACCATAGTATATATCAAACAGAGGAAAAGGACAATACAATTTCTCATTCCCATCAAGACTTATTAGAGTTTGAAATCCATGCATTAGTTCAGCTAAGTACATGAAGTGGAGAAGGGGATCCACTGCCATAAGAACAATATCAGTGTCTTTAAGAAGTTACTAAATAACCAGATTCTACTTTATGGAGCCAGATTATTGTAGTTCCCAATCTCCTTAAATACTTGGTTTTGCATATCTGAAAGTAGGAACAGAAAAAATGGAAATAGCATGAGAATTATGAAAACTCACAGTTTGAGGACTCTGAAAGCTGGCTACGAACTCGGAACCCTTCCATTCACCCGAAACTTCTGAGCCTGACATGGCACCCGTGGAAGCAAATCCAGAATCGCGGATAGCACATCCACCTAGTTGTTCCCCATTTCTAAACGGCCCGTACCATTGTTCACGAAACACCTTAATATTCTGCAAGGACAGTACCATCTTATCTACACGAACAACCTGATTTATCCTCACACGTGACTCCCGATTTTGAGGATCAACCAAGCAATGTTCCAATTCCAGTAATCTGAATTCATCATTGTTCTCCATAGGCCAGACAGCTACATAACATCCACTTGAGTGATAACCAAAGGCAGAAGCTTTGTTATCTAAACCTCCTATATTCCTCTGATCGATGCTATAACGCGTTGCAGCATCGGCTTCACAGCCAACAGTTGGAAGTAGCTTTATCAATTTATATGTAAGAACAGATTTCTCTGGCTCGGCAATTGTAGGACACTGCGTCTGCCAATCGAACACCCGAACTTCCCACTCCCTGTAAGCTTCCGGTACAACATTCTCAGGAAGTTCAATTGGCTCGCCTTTACTTGTGAAATCTGCCCCGAATCCATCCCATTCTCCAGATACATTTCTAGCAAATTCTTCCCACACTGGAATTGAAGGTAAGACACAACTCATAATCTTTGATTTGAAGTCAACAAACAATTACAACAAACACCCAAGATTTCATTTAGCTTGAAAAACAATAAATGTGTCTGAGATTTTAAACCTTGTTACAGGGTCTAACCTTGTTTTAGAATATGCACATAAAATTGATACTAATTAAATTAGATAATTTGAATGCTAAAAGCAAGCAAACTATGATAAACCAAATACACCCAAGTATTAAATAATGGAAAAAAAAAGACTTATTGGATTAATTGTTTAATTTCTTAGAACCCATCTAAAATTAGAAACCCAATTAGTCAATTTAAGTACCCAATCAAACTATGAACCCGAGGTAAAAAAAAAATGGAAGATACATACATCTCATAATAGGGTTTTTAATATCCAATAACGAAAGATAAATTTTCAGCCTTTTCAATTACCTCACTTCAATCTCTCAGGCAACAAACTATTCAGGTAATTACAGGGAGAAATTAAGCTCGAATTTGGATTGAAAAAAGAAACAGATGAAAACTTACTGTTGGTAGTGGAATTGGGTAACCTTTCCTGAACCTCGACATCAGAGGCGACTTTGGTTGCAGATATAGAAACTGAAATTCGATTTTGGGTTCGGAGATATTGAGGTAGATTTGAAGATTTAGAGATGAATTTAGGGTTTCTAAGTTTAATATATGGGGAAGAAAGAGGAATCAAGGTTTTGCTTTGAGGGAGAACATTTGCAGAAAATGCCATCTCTACACTATCCACCACTCTTTGAAAGAGAGTGAGTGAGAAGTGAAAAAGAGCATGGGAAGGGGGAAATGAGTGGAGGGAGGGATGGGATTCCTCAGCTGACACGTGTAAAGCAAATTCTTTGAAAAATTCCCAGAATAATCCAACCTGCCGTGTAGGAATTGGGAACCAACTTCGTCTAGAATGGGAACGGGGTCTTATTGCATTTGCAGCATCCACTAGTTGCCGGATTTGTCCTGTCCATGGGGACAAAAGAGCAAGTTGATAGGGAACTCCTAAATCCCATTCTTTAACATGGATTCTTGGATTTGGGATGGAGTTTCAATAATGGGAAAAGTGGGGGATTAATCCATCGCCACGAACATCATTTCATGGCTGAAAATTATGTGATGATCATTCCATGGCTCCCTTAACGAGGGGATTTCACGGTGAATCTAATGAAGTAGGAATCCCACTAGAGGCCATTTCATCCCTTAACATGGGATTTAGGAATCCCATTGAACTTGCCAAAATATCTCAAGTCCCACGTTTTGGTGTCCTACACAAAAAGTCAAGTCATCTTATAGTCTGTTTGGACAAGGAATTTGGGGGAGGGATTTTGTGGGAACCAGAGATTTAGTGGAAAAATCATGTTATATTTTTCCACCAAATCCCTGGTCCCCCACAAAATCCCTCCCTAAAATCCGTTGTGACTATTAGATTGGTGATTATTACTCTTTTGATTACAATAAAAGCAATTCTTATCCTTTGGATCAGTAGAGGATTAAACATGCAAACCCACAAGATTACCTAATAGAGGTTCAATTGTCATTTCATGTAAAGATCTAGGGCATACTCGTGCTTTCCAAATTTTTAGATCGTCTCCCACTTATAATCCTGACTCCTGCTGAGTCGAGGTGAGAGAAAGAGGAAGAACAAAAAAAAGAAAAGAAAAAGAGAAGATAGTGAGAGAAAATCTGTAAACCTTTTTGATAGCTTTAATGGCGTTCATGAGAGGAGAGCCATTGTTAGCGAAGCTGGCTGCTGTGGCGAAGTACGGTGTACTTCCAGGGGCCATGATCGCTGCTATGATCTACTCTCCACAACAAGACCCTAACAAGAAGGATCAATCCAAGTAGTAGTGTTAGTAGATCTTTTTCTCCTTCCAGGTTTGATTCCTTTCTCCTCTGTAATTTATTAATTAGGGCAAATGGTTTTGCGATGGAATAAATTTATCTATTGTTCTTGTACTATTTCGATTGTTAGTTTTGTTTGTGTAAAAAATATTAAAGTTGGAGCTTCGATTTCTGTAAATTACTGGATTTATTAGTCAATAAAGTACCCAAGAAAAAACAAAATCTAGATTTAAAGCATGAATTTATTGAATTTGTAAAGCTTAATCGTATTATAATCTCGACCCATTACTGATTTGAAATGGATTCTTTTTGTTTTTGTGCTCTTACACGTCAGTTAGAACCTGAGAACGATAATTCATCCTTAGGGGCTTTTGTGGTAAGAACTAAGAAATTATTACCTTCTTTTGATGTAGTTAGTTTAATTAAACAGAGGATGGGTGCTTTCTTAGACCCAAAACTTGAAGATATGTTCTCCATCATCATTGAAGTCTTAAACCCAATCAAGTTCATTTGGTTAAAGTTGAGGTACCCTGAACTGTCAGTGTACTGTTTCATTTGATGAATTGATACGTATGACATGTTTTATGCAAAAAAACTCTATAATTGAAAGAGCTGAAGCGTATGATTAATGACTAATTACTTTCTAGGGTCTAGTTCTGTTTCAGATTTAGAAATGTTCTTCCATTCCTCCTGTTTTTCTTTCTTCCCATTGGGTTTACGAGTTTGAAAGCAAAGGAATATCAGCTATTGTAAGAGCAAGTGTAGCAACCAAAACCAAGAGAACACAAATTTTATGATGGTTTCTGATCTTGTACTGTTTTGAAGGTCCTAAAAATCAGTTTCTGCTGATGTCTTGTGTATCAGATAAAAATCAAAATCAAAATCTTCATTGATTCTTGTTATGGAAGGTTAGTTTTTGCTTTTACTCTATGCTAGTTCATCAGGGTTCACTGCATGTGTTGGAAAAGCAGTTTGGAGGGATTATAAAATTGTTGAAGGTTTTAGGAGATTTACCAATGAGCTGAATATGTCACTTTGACAACCTATGGAAACTGTGGTGATAACCTGGACAATGTCGTCTTATGCTGGTTTCCACTCTTTAAAGATTGGTTCCAACTTTGCCTTGTCGGATGGTGGTGGCAGACACTCACATTTTCTATAGTGAGATGCCATCTTTTATTATTATTATTATTATTATTATTATTATTATTATTATTATTATTATTATTATTATTATTATTATTATTATTATTATTATTATTATTATTATTATTATTATTATTATTATTATTATTATTGTCTGATAAGCAGTCTGAGGCCCTCTTTCAATGTCCCATATTTCCACAGCTAGGTTCGTCATTTGGATTTTTGAATTTTTTATTTTTTTTTGGTTCGGTAAAAGGAATTATTTAGAATTTAGTGGTTAAGGTCTCTTCTATTTTCATTCATTATGTTTCCAGAGGAATAAAACAACCTTGTTTTCTGAGGTACTACAAGAAAATCAAGCTTCACTGCTTTACCTGTGTAGTGCGATCATCATATTAAAGTCTGATGAGTAGGATACTCAATATTGTATGCAATTTTCATGTTATGGAGAAGGTGTTAATGTTAATATCAATAGAAAGTTGTTTTTTTCCCTTTGATCAAACAGCTGAAATTTGCCAGTTCCATCATCTATGAAATCTGAGAATAATAAGTGTAATTACAAGAAAAAGCTGAATGCTTTATGAGTAAAATCCATTTTCTGTTTTCTGTTAACGAGTAAATATGCTTTTTCTCCTAATCTGATCAACTATCAACTACTCAAGCATTGTCAAAACTCATACTTTGTTTAATTCCTTATCTTCATTAGTATTTTTGTAAATGTGCGCGGAATCTTATAAACAACCGTACTTTATTTATGATAGATCGATAAAAGAAAACAATTATGTATGATATGTCTAGAGTCCAAATGACATTCGGTTTACATGGCGCTGTCTAATCAATTAGCTAAGTATTCATTCTACCTTACATGCCTAAAGCTAATTTGAGAAGTCCAGTGATTCATTAACTCTAATACAACAAGCCTTACATATGACACTATTTATTTTATTTCTATTTTGTAATTAATCTAATTAGGTATTTTCTGTTACAGAAACTTATGGTTGCTTGGGGATGCATGTTCAGAGTGCTCGACGTTGAATGTCTCTGGTTTGCAATAAATCCTTCATTTGTCAGTGGCTCTGTTTTTTTCTATCTCAAATGTTGGAAATAGATTTGTCACAGTTGTTAGATGTTTGAGCTTGACTTGGGGTTTGATTTGAATAACATGGAGACTTAAGTTTCTATATTTTCCCTTGAGTTATCTTCTAAGGAAATCGCTTTCTTTTTGTTTCATTAATAACAAATACAACTACGATCTTGTCCAGCCAGTTACCATATGCACCTAACCATCACAGCACGGGTCCTAAACAATCCTACTAAATGTGAGGGCTGCATGCCATGATCATGCCTCGTTTCAGAAAACTTAATTAAAATCTTAGACAAAATTATCCAAACTAGTTAGTTCAGTAAAAAAATGCGATAATGATTCATCCATTTTATATGCTGGAAAAGATTTTTAGTTGATCATTTAGGTTTAGATATTTTTTAAGAATATCTTATATGGTTGATTTTTTTTTTTCCTTCTGAACCAAAAACTATTAGTTCATAGAATATCTACTATTATTGGTTATGTTTCCAACAAAAAGCTCTTCTGACGAGCATCTGCTCCTCCTCCAAGGCTTCGGCTTCCCTCATTGTTTTGTCCTTAAAACACAAGATACTTTTTTTGTTTTTTTTACTTGTCGTAAATGTTTATCCCTGTTTATCCCTGGCTAAGATTGATCTGACTGCAATGATCCCAATGAAAATGAAAAAGAGCAAGAGTAACCGATCAATACTTCATTTTTTATCACAAAAACTATATTATCTATGTAACAGTGAAATGGCTGATTTATAATACTGTTTAGTAGGAATACAACTTTCTAATGGTAAGAAGTTTGAGAATTGGCTGTCTTTTGATGTGGATGAGCACCACATAAAGATCTCCCAAAAACCCATTTCATATTTTCATCTAGGTCTAACTACTATTCTACAAGTTATCAATGAAATCCAAATCTATGGCACGCTGACGCACCCAAATTTAAGGATTACGCACAGAGAAAGAAGTCGTGACCGTCTTTTTTACAAACAATACCATAAGCCTCCTGTGAGTTAAAGCTTATATTGTGACCATCAATTCCAAACAGCAACAAATGAAGACTGGAAGGCCCTCCAGTGACTCGAGTCTGAAGTCTGAGCTGTTCATTGGTTGGAATTATCACAATAACTGTACCATTATGAACATGACCACCTTAACCTCTTGTCATGGTCTTCAAATTTAGGTTTCTATTCCCTGATTAAGGAAACTAGATTATGTTTGTTTTACTTTCTTTAGAAAGTGGTAGGCATGGAACAAAACAAAGTTGTGTTATCTCTCTCTACTGGTGATGATTTGACTGATCCATCTCTGACTAAATTTCATCTGAAGGTCACCCATCAATTTGATGAAAGTAGGCCCAATGTTTGAACCAATTGTAGCTCAAATCAATTAAAGAGAGCAAGCAACAGTATGATGCTTGTGTCCCTTGATTGCTGTTTAATTTCTATACTTTTCTTTCCTTACCTTGTCTGATGCACTTTAGGACCTTTTTTTTTTTTTCTATTTGGGCCATGTTTTGGGCCTTTAGAGGTAGCCTAAGATTCAGCCATAACCTCCAAGTTCAACCCAGCCCACTGAAGAAGTATGTAATAAAATTTGTATGCTTATCATGAAAATCAGAGTATACATGCATTATACAAAAGCTGCTACTCTAATCAAAAGTCATCATGCCATGACAGGCATATCATGCATCCATACAAGGAGCATGCAGCATGAAATGCACACATGCATGCAAGAGAACAGAAAGGTAACATCAATTTCCAATCTGTCATTCATGTCAAATCAACCCATCCTTTCTATCAGGGCCTACAAAGCCCTAAACCCAATGAGAAGAAGAGGTGAGGTTTCAACAATAACTCCCCTAAACTGCATAAACTCCCTAATTCATTTATAGCAAGCAGTACTGCATTATTTACAGCAACAGTACTTATATATTAGATTCTAATCCACTAGTATATAGATATTTATATAAAAGAGCTCTTAAACATCCAAAGGTCCAGATTCTCCTGTGTATCTGATGTTAGGAGGATCTAGCATCATCTGAAAACCAGTCCTGTTGAAAGCAACTGAAGTAGACATCTCATGAACCGTATCTGCAGCAGCAGAAAACCCCAAAACCCCATAGCCCATTCCAAAAGACACAGAATTTTGGCATGGATTTTGATGAATTTTATCCACCCAGTTCAAGTTAGCAGCAGCAGTAGCAGCATCTAGTTGTTGAAAATAGGAAAAGTTGTTTTCTGGCTTGAACTGTTTAGAAACAGTTGGTTCCTCCTTCAGAACGCAATCTTGATGTGAAATGAGACTTTTGAAGAGGATAGATGGTGATATGTTGGTGTTTGTGGTTGTGCTGGGTGAATAGAAAGGTTGAAAATTCATGAGAGACAAATTGTTGGGTTGAGTGAGATTTGGGTTTATTAGGGTTTGAATGTCAGTGTCATGGTGAATGAAATAAGGGTCTTGGAGGATTTGTAATGGAGGTGGCTGTGATTCTTGTAGTGTTTTGGGGGATTCAAGTAGTGGAGGCAAGGAAGATGAACACTGAGATGAAGAAAGTTCTAGAAGGTAGTTGTGAGCTTGGAAGTATTGAGTTTTCTTCTCTCCTTCTGTCTTGTGAACAATTCTACAAATCACCCACTCTTCCTGCTAAAAAAAAAAAACATACCCATTTTAACACAGTTAGTTTTGTATAAAATCCCACAGGAAAAACTATTGAAACTTCAAACATGACTTGAAATGGTCACACAATGTCAATGGTCAAGGTGGGATCTGTCAATATTTTGGAACCTAGTGGCCTTTCTGAATAAGCCAAACTTAAGAGGATACAAATGTGAAATAAAACCCAAAATCAGAATTGTTTATTCACTTATTACATCCACCCATAATTTTTGGAGAGAGAGAGAGAGAGAGAGAGAGAGAGAGAGAGAGAGAGAGAGAGAGTACCTTAGAGGCATGGCGATAAGAGAAGTCGCCATCCAGACGATACTCATGCATGACCCACTTGGTCTTCTCACCACGAGGAGCTCTTCCTTTATAAAAAACAAGGGTTTTCTTCATTCCTAGTAAGGCTCCATTAGAAGCACTGTAAACTTCTCTGTCTTTACCTGTGGCCTTCCAGTACCCAGCTTCGGTTGCTCTGTTAGTCCTTAACCCAGTTGGGTATTTTCTGTCTCTCAAGCTGAAGAAATACCACTCTCTCTCTCCCATCTTAGCTGCATCTGTTAAAAAACCAACAAACAGTAGAAACAAAACAAAGCTAAGAAGACAAAACTACATCTCTCTCTTTCTCTCTCTATCTCTTTCTCTCTCTAGTTATAGACTAACTTGGAGATGGATATTGAAACAAAAGAATAAAATATATAAAGAGAGAGAAACAGAGGCTGTGAAGTCTTAAATATGGGAACATAGTTATGACAATGACAGAAAATATAAAGTAAGTCCCCAAGGAAATTAAGAGAGTTAAGTTTACAAGCAACCCCACCACCACCAAAAAAAAAAGGGTCTTTTTAGATTATCTGAACATAATGAAGCCTGCATTGGTAGGACAAAACACATAAATAGTATAGAACAAAATATGATGTTTAAAGAGATGAAAGAACAGAGATTTGGGTATTTCAGAATAGAATGTAGATGTTTGTAGTTTTCTAACTTTCAAAAGAAAAAATGGTGACTTTGATAAACCAATTCTTCAAATTTTAGAGCAAATGACTATGATGATGCTCTTTCACTATAGTCTCTTCAAAAAATGGTGACTTTGATAAACCAATTCTTCAAACAAAAAAGAAACTTAGAAGTTAAAGAGTTAAAACAACTAAAACCAAAAAGGAAATTTTAAAAGAAATGTTAGTTTTCATGATTCTTCAAAATTTGCCAAACTGAACTTATTTTTGAACTTTAGTAAGTTTACATTAAGCACACAAAAAAAGAAAACGAAAAAAAAAAGAGCATACCTGGAAGTTCCCAAGGCTCACATCTATTAAGATCAACCTCTGCAATCTCCACACCACAAAAGTTTCCATTAAACACTTTTGAAGCTAAGTAAAAAGTAATAAGTTCTTCATCAGTTGGATGAAACCTAAAACCAGGAGGTAACCCTTGGTCATTCATGTCTTCAACATGCACTTCACTTAGAACATCACCCATGGCTAACATCATCTTCATCACCACAAACAATCTAATCTAATCTAATCTAACCCCACAATTCTAGAGTGAGAAAGAGTAGTAGTGTGAGAAAGTTTGTGTTTGGAGAAAAGATATAAATGAAGGGGTGTTTATATAGGAAGAAGCACTGAACCCGAAGGAGGAGGAGAAAGGAAAAATCTAAGAAATGGGGTGAAGGCAGATTTGGGTTCATTAAAAGCTATGAGGGGCCTACAAAGCGCACCTGAGACTAAGAGGCTCCCAAACAGGGAAAGCTAGTTAAAAATAAAAATAAAATAGATTAGGGGTGAGTTAATGTGAAGATGGTTGCAGGGATTTATGCGTGCGTGTGTGAGCATGTTGAGAATTGAGTTGTTAGAGTCAGGTTTTGTTTCAGAATTCAGACAGAAACATCTCTAAGGCTGAGATCATCAACCCATTTACATTTCATTTCATTTAATTACACTACCAAAGTCATACTTTGTGTGTATATATACAGTATACTGTATTTTTATACAATAAACAAGATCTTTCGCTTGGATTCTGGTTAGCAAGTGCCACCTATCGTAGCTGGTGGTAGCACGTACCTGGATTCAAATTTTGTTTTCATCGAATAAATTAGAAAATATTGGAAGGTGTGCATAATTAAGGAGTGTACGAGTATTCTCCGATGCCAATGATTAATCTTTCAGTGTTTGTAGGTGGGCGATTTCATTCTCCTTCTATCCACCTGTTAAGGGGACTTTAATCACTAGTTAATAGTGATTTCTCATTTACGTCTTTATTTGTATTTGTAATTGGGTAATAATTTCACCATCATAAAAAAATGGTTTCTAGTCATCAAATCAAGTTGGTACAGGGTATTTGGTATTATAGCATCCATTTGCCTAAACTATCCTTGAAAAAAGAGCCAATCTGCCCTTTAGCCATAGTGAATTGTTTTAGATTTAGCTATACCTTATAGACAATAGTTTACCAATGAACAATTGTGGATGTTCTTATACATTTACAGGTTTTTGGACCATATTTCACGTATGATTCACTAATTATCTCTGTGGTTGAAAATTATGATTGTATTGGATATTTTTGCTGAACATTTTATCCCTTTCGCCCAACAAATTACAAAATGGTGGAGATTCTACAGCACAATCAGAAAAGTAACTTCTAGGATTTTTAGAACTTTATGGGCTTTTTTGTGTAATTTGTATTGTTGGATGTGGAAAACCCTCATGTCATTTTAATCTACACCCAATTATGTTTTGTTAATGCTAAGCTAATGGATTGCACATTAAAATGATGAATGTGTAGACGCGGTGCATGATAGACAAATCAGACTTTCTATGAACAAGTTTAGTGGAATCCCTCAAACCCATTCCACAAACCAATGAAATTTGATGGTTTGAGGGAGAGCAAGTCTAATGGGAAATTAGGAAAATTGAAGTTTGAGACCTTAAATTTTCTTTCCATTGATAGAAAGAGCTTTGGTCGACTGTCCATCGATGAAAAGAAGGGAAGAGGAGAGAAACGAGTTTTTGTTAGTGAAATTTGTTGCTGATCGATGGACTATCCACCGACTGTAGGCGATTTGCAAATTAGTGGCTGGGAATCCTGGTCTAGTGTTTTGAAATGCCCAATCGACTTGCCTCTATTTCAAATGTAAGTGTTTGAGGAACCTAGTAAACTTCTGATAGAACATAGAGCACCACCAACAGGTGCAAGAAATGGCACTAATCAACGGATGCAAGAAAAAGCACCACCAACAGATGCAAGAAAGGGTATGACCAATGGTAGTCTTACTCAATGGTAATACTATAACCAAAGAATTTCAAACTTAAGACCTCTAAGTTATATGGAAAAATGCCAACCACCTAAGCATGGTTGTTAGCTACTTCTCGAGGAATCTATTGAAGAATAAATGTTAACAGTTTTAAATTTTTTGCTACGTCATTTTTGTTTGGGGCCAAAAAGTTCAACAAATTCTTAACTAAAACACCTAAATTAGGGTTCTTTTGAATTTTCCCGTTTCTAATGTTCACCGAATTTATTAAGTAGTAAATAATTAGCCACATTTTGATCAAGTGGGATTATCTCTTTTTTACATTAAATGAGCACAAACAAAAGAAATCTGCAGATCATAACTCAATCATAATCAAGGGTGGGCCCTACATGGAAACATTAGGGTCCCACCCACATTCTGAGAATGGTTTGTACACACCCTTACAACAATTAACGGTCCAAATAATTTGTCCAATAGTTTATAGTTTTTTCGTTTATAGGGTGGGAGTTGGATATTACATTGAGATAGAAAATTTAATTTGAGGGTGGCAGTACGCCGTACAAAAAAAGTTTGATTTTCAGTTTGATTCAGTTATTTTTTAACTTTGTATTTTCCAACCTAGCTTTGCATTGGATTTTGTTTCTGATTTTTTTTTTCTCTCTCCCTTTTTAATTATTGATTAACAAAAGTTTGGTACGCCACCCGTACAATTATGTGCGTAGGTTAGCAAAACAATAATGCTTATGCTAACCTACAACTCATGCATTATCTAATGGGTGATTATATTGGGGAAGTTGTATTGGAGTAAGGAGAAGCTCATAAAATAAGTTTTAAGCCCAAAGCCCATTTATTAGTTTTAGTTAAAGGGGAGTTTTTCATATAATTACAACACCAAAGAAAAGAAAAAATTCACCCCATCCCTACCAATTTATCTTCATTTCCATTCTCCACCCCCACTCCACCGCCACTCCACCATAAAGAGAGAACAAATCTTTTCTCATTTCTTTGTCTCTCTGTCTCTCTTCTCTCTCTGTGGTGGAGGCAGTGGTGACGATGGAGAAGATGATGGTGAAGGTGGTACGGTAGGGAAGATGATGGTGGAGGTGGAAAATAGAGATACAAATAGTTATGATGATAGTAGTGGGATATTTTTTGGTGGGATGTAAAACCTAAAAATTAGTAAGGTATAAAGAGCTCCCCTTTAACCAAAATTTGAATATGGGCCTTGGGGTTAAAGCCTATTTTCAAAGCTTCTCCCTATAAATCAACTTCTCCAATATCAACATCACACCCTGTATAATTGAGGAGGAACTGAGCAAAGTAACGAACTTTATAAGTTGTATTACGTAGGCTTAAAGTAAGCATATCTAGTGACTAAACAGAATAATTTTATGCAATAAAAAATCCCCGGCCATAGACCCATAACGCATTTGCTTATAGGGTTACTAATAAGTTCAAAAAACTTATAGTCTGTTTGGACAAGGGATTAGGGGGAGGGATTTTGTGGGGACTAGGGATTTGGTGGAAAAATCATGTTATATTTTTTTCAAAATCCCTGGTCCCTACAAAATCCCTCCCTAAAATTCCTTGTCCAAACAGACTATTAGGGTTTAGAATTTGGATTCACTTATGAGTTACATGCTCTTAATAAGGGAAAATATCTGGTGCTTAAGCAACTAAAAACTCTCAAAAAAATCTCCCCCTAGAATAATTCATAGTGTGATACGATTTAGGTTTTGCTCTAGTACAATTCATGTTGGGTGAAAAAAATGTAATTTCGCTATATGCTCTCCCGCGATGCAAGATGGGGTAGCGTGATTCTTAGCTACATACTAATTATTTTTTTATTTTTATTTTTTGACAAGAGATAAGCAGGATTAAGAGAACCTCAACCAAAGAAAAGAAAAAGAAATTACATCCTAAAATAAGTAAAATTACAATCGTCTTCGGACACAATGTTCTTCAAATCATCGTCAAAGAAAATACTTCAGCTCACTAACAAAGCGTTAAATCCGATTCAAGAGATGTCTAGCCCACCAAGATATCTTGGACTTTGAAAGAAAGCCACAACTAATTATTTATTTGTTAGAAACCACAGTCCCTAGCTAAAACATCAAACTGAATATAATTAATTTGGCCAACACGGGCTCGTATTAGTGTTTGGTACATTCTTTTTTTGGATAAAGTTTTGGGTTCGAGTCTCTCTAAAGGTGTCTTAATTAGAATTGTCCTATGTAATGTTCTGCAACTACTTCTCTTCTATTGCTCGTGTGGTGTTCCAATTATTACTTATGATATGTCGACTTGTGTAGAAGTTTCTATCCGCCAAATGTTACCAGTTTATTACAAGTCGTAGAAATCATAAAATAAATAAATAAATAAATTAGAATTCGATAGGATGTACTTTTTTGGTTTTGTCTTGGACTCAAATGATCGCTTTCATAGCTAATTAATTAAGGGGAAAAGTAGCTACCTAGCTACCAGCTAACCAGCTCAATTTTTTATTACTATTATTATTATTATTATTATTATTATTATTATCAATAATAAATAGATTGTTTCTTGGAAGTCAATACATACATGTGATGTACATAAAACTTATTATTATTAATGGAATTCGAGACGAGAATTAATACTTCATCTTCGAAAGTCGCGTTGGATGATCCGGCAAGAATATCTTCTTGAATGTGAATTTCGAGGAACTTATTCAAGCTCGCTACCGTTGGAAATTTTGTATTATATACAACAGTATGAATTACCAGAGAGCAGCTAGATGTCCTCCGTCTTTCTATGTGCTTAAGTTGATTTGATTCAAATAAATGGCTAATTATTTTGTAAAATTATTTTCTTTGTTATATTGATCACTGTCGTAAAAAATCAACTATTTCTAAATTTTTTAACCCCATCGGATATTGGTCGGAAAAATATAATGATAATGAACGATTTATTTTCAGTCAACTTTTAATAGTCTTTGATGTCTGAAAATAAATTGGTTTTCTTTAAGAATGATCTATATAATGATGATAATAATCTTGTAAAAAAGGTCAGCCTCTATGCAAGCCCTACAAACTAAAATAAGTGTGGGTACATTAAGGGCACTTACAAATAAGTACAGACGAACTGCTCTCCAATTACCAACCCTAGGGCAGACGTCGGATGCATGCTAGCTAAAATGCAATTCTGAGGCTGAGGCTGAGGCTGAGGTAAGGTGAGGTGGCGGTGGTGGTGGACGTATTAAATGAAATGGATCAGGGTTCGGAAGGAAGGACGGCCACAGCCCTGTCTTTCACCACCTGCTCTCTCTCTCTCTCTCATCCCATGGTCAGCCAGAGGAGAAAGCCACAGTTGAGTTTCAGATGAATAAGCAATCTCAGACTTCTCTCTCTCCCCTCCCTCTTTCTCTCTCTAAAAGTATTTAAATAAGTAAATCAAAGTAAATTTTTGGTACTACATATTCTTTTTTTAATTGATTTAATTTAAAGATGAATTTATTTGGGAAGATTCGATGCCAGAACCTACTATTTCGACAATTAGAACGTTGATTTTCAATGGGGCCCAAGAGATTTTTTTAATGGGAACTAAGAAGTGTTCATGCCGAGTAATGCTATTTGGATCCACCAAATGCCATAAATAATATCAGAATTATAGGTGCATAGTTAATTTCACAGTCAAATCATTTGAAAAATCTATTAACAAACAACTTTTGTTAGAGGATGTGGTAGTGAGTCCTACCTGCGACATCAACTTCTGGCACCATTTCTAATTTTTGGTTTGTCCAAATATTTTTTTTCGCCCACGCCAGATGCCACGGTGGCACGCTATAGGAATTGGGTTGCAAAAGTTTAAGCATAAATTGGATAATGGAATTTGAATGTATCAAAATTGGGATTCTCCTACCTTTAATTATATGCAACTGATTTAAGAAGATTACTAGGGTTGGGTAAATTCAGGGTGTATTGAATGCCCTAGAGATATGTGTAACTGTAATGCAAAGTCCGGACACATTGTTGGTTTCAATCATAGACCGACCTCGTTATTCTGCCATCTCAAAAAAAAATTGCAGTTCTTCTCAATTCCGTACCTCTGCATTAAATCCAAAATGACCCCAGTACAACAACAACAACAACAACAACAACAACAACAACAACAACAACAATAACAACAATAATAATAATAATAATAATAATAATAATAATAAAAGAGGGTGGGTATTGCACCTTCTCTTACGCCCTAAGAACTAATTTTTTGAGAGTGTTCTCCCTAGTATATATATATATATCATATTAGAAAATCTGTTCTTATTAAAACTTTCAACCTCTTCAAATTAACCCTTAAAAAATTAGTAACTATTTGACCCTTCAAAAGAAAATGGCCAAAACACTTAATATATTGGATTTTGAATCAATTTGAGCCACAAGAATAGTAGGCAAAAAGTATATTTAGTTCTTTTAAAACGTTTCTAAGTCTATTTAGTTTATTTCTTACCTTTTAGTGTTTCTGTTTTACCTTTCTTATTTTTCTCAATCACCTTCTTGTCTTTTTCTAACTTGTATAGTTACAAGAGAAGGAAAGTTAATTATCTTTTTTATTTTTAAACTTTAAAATGTTATATCTCTTCAACTAAAATTTTGATGTTGACGAAATTTATACATTCTAAAAGCTCTTTTCGAGATATTCGAAATTACACTGGACAAGAATTTGTTTAAAAAATAAAAATAAAAAAAATTCGTAAAATTTATACAAAAATATTTTTGCAGAAACATGCAAACAATTATTTTTGCCTACTATTTTGAGTAACAAATTTCGATGCTTTTTATATATTTGGGAAACAGTTTTCGAATTTGAATCCAATCTAGATAAAAGGTACAAGTTGTAGAAGTAGTTTTTTTATTATTAGTAAAAAAATATTTTACATAATTTTTAGTAATATATTTTGACAAAATTCATACGTTTGGAAAGTAATCATCCAGATCTTCACTTCGTTTGATATTACATGATTTTGAAGCATTCAAATTCGAATTTGGATGTAATCTAGATAAAAAAAAAATTATTAAAATATAGTTTTATGTTACGCAAAGCATATAACATAATTTTTTAAAAATATTGTTGTCTGGTCTTATCTTTTAAAAATAATGATTTGAATTTTTTAAAATACAAAACTTTTATTTGAAAAGCAAAATAGTGAAAAAGAAGTAATTGGTGACATGTACCTATAGTTAAGGATTACCTTGAGTTAGAGGACGAATCTGCCCAAACTTTATTTTTGGACTAAATAGATTTGTATATTATTTGGTAGACTAAATGGACTCAAATAAAATCATATTAGATTATGTTTTGGACATTCTCCTAAAATTACATGGGGTGAACAACGGTTTAGTCTTATTTGAGGGTAATATTATAGTTCAATCCTATCTAAAAGCATTATGACAGTTTAGTCAAAAATGGTAAAAAAATCTCACATGTGCATTTTGCTGGACAATAATGCCCCAACAATATATACATAAGTAGTAAGCACCAACTAATTTTTTCATTTTGCTTATAAGAATGCCCCATCAGTTTTTCATAAAAATTATATTTTTGAAAATCCTACATTGAGATCTTTAAAATCAGATCAATTAACAATATTTTTTACTTTTGGGGCTACACTTCTACTACGACTACACTACTCTAGTTGAACACTGCTAACACAACTCCACACTCCTAAAAATTAGCTAACAAAATAAAAGTGGGCCACTACCCACGTACAAATAACGTAGAGAACAAGTTCATGTTAACAAACACTAAACCAATTACTCTTAAAAGATAAGGCACCATTTATTAAAAAAGAAATTACACAAGTAGCTAACATTCTACAAAAGAAACTAGCAACAAAGAAAAAAAAAAGGAGAAAAGAAAAAAAATCATATCAAATTTACAAAGAACTAAAGGTACCCAACGAAAACAACTGTTTACATCTAGTAAAAAACTACAGTAAAATATGCAGTAGGTTTTGCATTTTTCGAGTTCAAATTGTGAATTACAAATTAAATTTTTAATTATAAATCAAAATTTTAATTACAAATTTAGATGTACATGTCTTTCAATTATTGGTTGGTCTAGTTTTGAAGATATTGCCTAAATCTTTCCAAAAATATAAATTTTATCAAAATATAATTTGTGGTTTAAAAGATATAATACTTTAGATATTTAAAATAAAAAATAACATACTTTCCTTCTATCACTTTAGTTGTCCACCTTTAAAAATTAAGAAAGGACAAAATTGGTAATACATTTACGTAAAAGATGCACACAAGTTTGGAAAAAAAAACTAAAAAATTATTATTTGTTAAAAAAATGACTAAACAATCAATAAACAACTAATAAAAGATGTTTTAGAAAAATTAAAAATAAATGAAGCCAAATAATAACATTGACTAGATGTTTGTACTTATTATCCAACGGTTAGGAAATATTTTAGATTTGAGTCATTTGACTGCTATATCCATGACCAGTACAAAAAGAGTAGTGATATCCCCCAACATCACTTACATTGGGGATATTCCAAGGGTTTTTTTATTGGTCAAACTAAAATTTGAATATATTTGTTCTTTGGGCCATCCTCCCCATTTATAATAAAACGAGCCCTAAGGCACGCGCGATGCGCGTGCATAACGCGTATTAGCTGGTAATTTTTTTCAAATGTATTATTTTGTGGTTTGAATTAAGAAATAAATTATATTATCTAAATGAGTAAGATTTCAATATTCAAGTTAAATACATATTTTCAAATGCAATAAAATTAGGTGAAATAACATAATTCAGGAATCTATTTTAAATCTAAAACTTAGCCATTTTTCTTTCACCAATTTGTACTTGTAGTATTTGAAATTCTAATATTATATCCAGCCTAATCCTGCATATGCAAAAAGAAAATTGTAGTATTAGAAACATAAAAAACTTTTGGGTGAATGCATATTTGAAAATATTTTTATTAAGTTTTCAAATATAAAAAAGAAAAACATCTTGATTTATAAAGAACGTAAAAAAAATAAAAATAAAATATATAGCAATTAGATCTCCTAAAACATCTAGATTTATAAAAGAAATACCTCTTTGTAGATAAAAAGAGAGAGTTAGCATCGAGTTTTTCTTTGAGAACTTGAGTTGGAATCCAAAAGAAGAGACAATGGATCTCACACTGGTATAATTCTACCACCATCTTCTACTTCATACGTTATTTTTTGGTTAACCTCTCATCTTAATTTTGAGATTTTTATGTGATTCCGTAATCAAGAATCCCTTTTTATTAGGATTCTCTATAGTTACACTATTCTGAACGTGGGAGATTTATTAGGAAACAAAATTAGTTGTAACTACCTTATTAAGATAAATATACAAAAATACCCATATTTAAATATATTTTTACACTTGAACACAATCTATTTTATAAAACTAAATGGGTATAAACGTAAAACTCAATTTATAGTGGAGTAGTTTAAAAAACTGAAACAACTGAATTCGTAGGTGAGTGGAGGTCTCTACGTATTGACAATAATACCCTCTTTAGATAAATTGGAAACCTTAAAACAAAATTATTTTTCATTCAATGCAAGGGTAGTTTTTGGTATTTTACAAATTTCGAGTCCAAAACTTAAAATTTGAACTACAAATTCCATTTCAAATGGATTAACACGGACTGAAAGGTCCGTTTTTCATCTTCGTCTTCGAATTATAAGGTCCAAATTATTTAATCTAAAAAAAAATAATAATTGATCAACTGTGTGTTGAGGTTGGGTGGTGAAGGCTGTTTTTAGGGGGAGTGAGAAAAAAAATTGAGAATGAGAAGAGATAGGGAGAGAGATCGTGAAAGAGAAAGAAAGAAGAGGGAGAAGAAGATCTGAAATTTAAGATCTTCCCCCTCACTCTCTCTTCTCTTTCTCTTTGTCTTTCCCTTCTCTCTATTGGGGTGAAGTGGTGGTGGCCATAGTAGTAGAAGGAGCTTTCAATTTTTATTTTTTTTAAGGGAGATCGTCCAATACATCCATTATGACTTTAATTTAATTTGTCCACTAAATTTTATATGATTCTATTTAGTCCAAAAATAAAATTTAGACAGATCTGCCCTTTAACTAATTAGTTATGGAAATCAAAATTTGACCGAATAAGAATATCTGTTTCTCTCTCTACATTAATAAGCTTTGCTGCTTTCGATCTTCACTTGTTTCTTTTGCTTCGATTGATCAATCACTCACCAGTCAACAAAAAATCTTGATGATGATGAGAGAAAAAGAGAGACATATAGTTTCTACCATCACCATCGAGAGAGAGAGAGATCAGGATAGAGAAGAGGGAAAATAAAAGAGATAGAGAGAAGAGAATAAGAGAGAATAGAGAAAGATCTGATTAGAAAAAACAAGAGAAAGGAAAAAGAAAGAAAAGAAGGAAAAGAAGGAAAAGAAATGATACAGGGAGAAGAGAGGGACGTGAAAGAGAGAGAAAAAAGAAAGGAAAGAGAAAGAAGAAGAAAAAGAACAGAAAGAGATAGAAGAGAGAAGAAGAAAAAATTCAACATGGATTTATGCAAAAACGTTTTTGCATAAAATTCATCTAAAAACGTTTTTGCATAGAATTATGCAAAAATATTTTTGCAAGAACTATGCAAAATCATGTTTCACAGATGATTAAGCATAGATCTATGTAAAAATGTTTTATATAATGATTTAGCATATGCAAAAATATTTTTATAGATCTATGCAAAAACGTTTTTGCATGAACTCATATGTAAAAACGTTTTTGCATGAATAAAATTCGTAAATTTTTTTTTCAAAAACCATTCTTGACTGGTTTAGTTTTAAAGATCTTAAAAAGTGCTTTCCAAATATATAAATTTTATCAAAATCCGAATTTTAGTTGAAGAGATATAGGTTTAAAACGAAAAAGATAACTACATTTCGTTCTCATACAGCTGTACAAGTTTGAAAAAGATAAAAATGTGATTGAAAAATATAATAAGGGTAAAGCAGAAACATTAAAAAGGAAGGAATAGACTAAATAGATTTAGAAAAGTCTAAAAAGAACTAAACGGATTCAAAAAGCTTTAAAAAATGTATTTGAGTCTTATTAAACATCTTGTGTACTAAATGCATTAAAAAAGTTATATATTGAATGTTTTAGCCATTATCTTTTTTTAATTCTTTAAATATTAATACATTTATTATTTTATCACAAAGGGTGCTGGGATATCCCCTTGTTCCCTGAAAGGATGCCCAAAATGTATTTTAACAAAATGAGCATATTCCTTAATGTAGGATATCCCAAGTGTAAATGAGGATGGGATATTACAAAAATATATTATTCTTGCCGATACCTTATTAAAATCGACCATGAATTCTGAAACGTGGGATCCACCCTAAAAATCTAAAGCCCCATGAACTTGAATTCAATAAATATTCCAAAGTAAATATTAGGTAAGAATAGACTCACTGATCCTGGTTGCATTCATTGCTTATGGGAAATTTGTATTGAATATTTTAATTGATTTCAAGATCAGTTGTGTTCTGTGATCTTCTAGATCATCTGCATCCACCCTTTGTCAATGTTTTTCTTAAAATTAATGTAGGATTATGATTCACAATTTTGATTGATAAATCATCATAGAATTATCAACAAGCAATCCATTGTAGTCCAGCCCGGTTAGGATACCTGGCTTTCACCCAGGCGACCCGGGTTCAAATCCCGGCAATGGAATAACTATTTTTTCAAGTTTTTACTGTTTTACTTAAAAAACATATTTTATTTGTTATTTTAGCATTTTGGTGAAGGGTAGGGTGACACGTGCGAGTTGCTGTCCCAAGGAGGTTGACAGGACAGGTCAGGCACACTCGTGCACACGGCAAAGACCACCACCCATGACCCACCACCACAGCTACAATCCTACAGTTATAGTGCTGACGGTGGGTCTCGTCGCCTGAAGAGGAGGAGCCACCACCACTGCTACAATCCCCCACCTCCCTACTAGATCTGTTAATCTGTCGTCTAGTGTTTTTTTTGTTTTCGTTTTCTGCTATTGTGAGATTGTACAGAGCCACCTATAAACCTACCCTATTCTATAGGGGAGGTGGACAATATTTTTAGAGGAGGAGGAGGAGGTGGTGGTGGTGGTGGTAATCCTAAATCTATCCAAACCAACCAACCCATCCGTGTATTAAATGCTCACAATCAACCACCATGTGTCAATGTCTTTTCAACAGTTACAAACCAATTTTCCTCTAATCAAATTTGTTTCCTAAAAAAAAAAAACATTTTGAAAATATCAGCATACATTTGTTTAATTGTTAGATGTTACGGTGGAGGTTGATTTTACGTTTTTAACTCTGATCGTGGGTTCAACTGTAAGTGACTTTATGATCTCTACTGAGAGGCAACTATAATCTTTTGTTTATATGGTATGACTCGTACGAAATTAGCCAAGGTCGTGGAACTAGATTTTTATAGTCCAAACTTAGTAATCAGAATCAAGTAAAATACTGAAGCTCTCGTTTCAGAGCTTCAAAGATATTTTTTAATTGATCATTCCGACGTTTTCATTCTTAATACTTTAAGTTTAATATTTAAATAAAAAATAAAAAAGACCATAAAGGCTATATCAGGCAATTTATAGGCAGGTGGTAGTCCAATGAAGGACTGCAAGCTCGTGCCTGATAATATAGATAATTAATAGCCTGACATTTTGTGTATAAAGGCCACTGTTACACGAAGGACGGATTCGGTTAATAAAATTTTGGATTACTTGTTAAGATTAACAATGAATCATTCTGTTCATTCATACAAAGAAAGAGATCTAGAGAGAGAAAGTGAGTGTAATAGTGGCCCACATGAAATATGTTTTACAAAATATGGTTATCTAATTCATAAAAGTAATCTCCACTCCAATAATTAATTTGAGATGTATTAAATTTCTAATTATCTTTTTTGATTGGTAAGAAAAGTATAAGATACATTAAGAAACCTGCTCTCTCTCTATCCATAAAAATAGCATGAACCCCATTAACTACACTTTAAGTGCATTAAGACTAGAGAGAGAAACTAGTTTCCTCCATAATCATCGAGTGTACACTCCCACCTCATGGAAAAAAAAGTACACCTTTTTATTATACGTATTTATTTATGATGAGTTCACGATGATTCAATTATGATCGTCATAGTAAATCGTATATTTAGAGTTACGGAGAGATCTTAGAGAGAGAAAGAAAGAGGACAGTAGTATTAGTATAGAAACTTTAAAAAGGCCTGAGGATTCATTCAGGACTCAGGAGGGATCCAGAAGGGTACTACTATTTGCTGTTTGGCAATCAATGTTGGCTGGCTAGCTCAAATGGTTAACTAATTTGGGGATGATAATTTCCAATAGTAGTTCAAAGGATTTTACAGTTCAATTAAAAGCTATTTTGGAAGACCCTTAAAAAGGACGTCTTCTTCTCTGTGGCTTCTGAGAGAGGAAGTGACAATTTATGAATCAGAATCGTTAAATCTTAAGGCAAATCATCTAAGGGCTGAAATTTATTGATTTCTTCATCAGTAGTACTGGTCTAGCTAGGGGCTAGGGCCGTAGCAAGGAATTTGTCCCTGTGACCACCAGATCCAACAAACCCTCTTTAATAGTGGGTCTGTTAATGCGTGCCGCTAGGGCACACGATAAGGTTAAACTAGTAGGAATTTTTTTCACCTAAAAAAGTATTTGAATCATATATATTTTTTTTTGTAGATATAATACTATCTCACTTTTATGATGTCCACCAAAGTTCAATTAGAGATCTTTAACTCCAATATGAGTCATTCATTCATAGTATTAGATTAAGTGTATCTGGTGCTAAAGTGTTTGTGGTGCTAAAAGTCTTCGATTGAATTGATTTCTTTACGAGGATAGATCTTTTTACACAACTCCTTTTCACATAGCTCTTACACAGCCTTATGGGGACCACATAGGAACGATTCACATACTAATTTTTTTGTGATGATGTTCTTACAATGTAGATCATCTTTACAAAAAATAAATATATTCTAAAACTTTTACCTTTATCAAAAGTTAATTGAAATTCAAAGTGAGCGAATAGTCATTCTTAAACTTGTAACCTCTTAAAACTTCTAACTACCTCACCATATAGATGAACGGGTTAGAAGTTTTAGAATGGGCTGATTTTCTGTGAGGATGATATATTAGCCATTGTATGGTCCACATGTGGGCTCCATAAGGCTGTGTGAAAAAGGAGTTGTGTAAAAAGATCCTTCCTCTTTTTTTAGATATGATCCAAATAGTAAAAATAACATATTAATCAAAACGTGGCATCGATGTTGCTTACATAGATCTCGAGGATTATCAATTGTTTGGATCTAAGGATAGAAAAAATGTGAAGATTGAGTGATCTTAGGGATTTTTCCCTCTTAAGAGAGGTCATGGGTTCAAATCCCACTCAGTACTCTTCTATAGTAAATTGTGTAAAACTGTTCAGTGTTGTCATACCTTTAAAATTAGTCAGGTACTTTAAAAAGCCTGGACATTATAGAAAAAAGAAAGAGGGTTTCTGACCTCTACGTTCACCTTAATGCCAGTATGCCACTCTAAGCCGGATGTCTAACCTAGATTTCATTTGGGACAGATGTGGCAAGCGAGGACATTATAAAACTTGGCAATTCTGTGACAGATGGAAGCATAAGTCACATGTTGTTGTTCAATTCTTGTTTAATTTGTATGTAGTATTTGATTGAATGATTTGAGCATTTTATGTGCGTGATTGCTAGCAATTAAATTTGAGCATGCCTTGTGATTCAACAAATCCAATGGTGAAAATTACCATAAAGAATGATTTTTGATGGGTTTGGCTTGGTGGTGTCAAATCAATAGGTACTCGTTGTTTAAAAAAAATAAAAAATAGGTACTCCTTCAATTGAGAAAATTGGAATTTGTATTATAACCGGTTTTGGTCCAGGGTATTTGCTGAAACGGCGGTACTAAGGTTACAGAATTTGCTACAGAAAACACAATTTACGATAAGATTCATATTATTTTGGGATGGGATGCGAATTACGAGAGTATGTAAAACATATTGATCATAGGAGTAGCCTTCTATAGCAAATTTTGTAAGAATTTGCTGCAACTCAAGCATTTCCGTTGATGAAATTAGAACCAAATAAGCATGATCTCAAATTCTTGAAACTGTTAACAAATAGTGTTCCTGTTTTTTTCTTGATATTAGGGCAAATTCAATGGAATCCTTAAATCCAATCCCTTGAACATATGATCTATCTGTTTAGGGGTGTTGAATAGTTGGAAATTTGGGAGGGAGTTTAAGGAGCATTTATCCGACGGTGGAGAGAAGATGTGGAAGTAATTGATTCTTGGACGTTAATAAAATGTGGGACTTTTGTATTCATCTCTGGGCTAAAGGAATTTTAAGCGACCATGATCTTTTTTTTTTCGCTCGCTTTGATCTGATGGAGTAGGGATCCCACTAGACTTGCTTTTATCCTTAGAATGGAGATTTAGAATCCCACTAGACTTACCCTAAATGTTATAACCGTGGATTTTCATTGATTTTCACTTACTTATCCTTTGTGTATCGTGGGCTTCTGCAACTCTCATATATTGTTTGTAGAGTGACCGGATGAGACGTTTTATAGGGCCCTCCAAAATATTATTGGCAGATCCCAGTTATAGACACCCCCTAAATTTGAATTTGTTGTTGTTGTTGGTTGCATACCCAATTTTATTGACACCCCGTTAATTCAGTTAAATGAGGTTGACTATTGAAGAAATTCTCCAAAACATAAATACTCAATCTACTCTCTCTTTCTAATTAAAGATTTAGAGAGAGAAAGTTAAAAATAAAAGGGAAAATTAGTAAAAAAAAAACCCTACTTAAAACATATTTTAGGATTTAGCCTAACAAACCTTTTCTTTTNTCATTGAATTTTTTTCTTTTTTCATTTTCTTGGGGACAAACACTGAACTCTAGATTTGCACTCCAAATAATAACTCAGATTATAAAATTCGACTTTAGATTGAAATTAGACCCCAACACCAATTTTATAATCTGAGGTATTGTTTGGAATGCAAATTTGGGGTTCCTGTAGCATTACTCAACCCATATATACAAGTTAACACATTCGAACCACTGGTTAACCCGTCGGTTGAACCAAGTTGACCCAGCCTAATGTGTTGTCGGAGTCGACGTCCTAGTTGGGTTTAGAAACATTGGCCTTGCTTGGTACACTGTAAATATTCGCAAATGCAAAAATTCAAGGGTTTATCATGTGTTTGTAGATGATTGATGAGGGCATCTAATAACAAATATTTGGTGGGATTTGCAATATGCTTAGTAAATAATCTAAATTTTTTTTTAATTTATAGAATTTTAATTAGAACCTACAAGAACCGTGAATTTTTGCATTTGTGAATATTCACGGTGTACCAAGCAGGTCCATTGTTAAAACCTCTTTTTTAAAATTCAACACCTCGATTTTCATATTCGAAAAATATGTATTAAATTTCAAGTAACCAGAGCACCGAAACAGGCGCATCGGATCTGCCAATTCAAAAATGTATTTTAGTTTCGGAGCATATCTAAAGCATTTAGAGCACGGCCAGTGGGTGCATCAAACCATCAAACCCATGAATATGTCATGGCTACTGGGTACCTCAAACCCTCAGAAACTTCACCTAAACCACTAGTTTGGGGTGGGGTTTAGGGGTTTAAGGTACTCGCGGGAGATTCGCGCGGCGCGTATATGTTACGCGGCAAGCCCAGATCGCGCAAATGTTACGCGATATGTCGCATAACATTTGCGCGAAAAATTCTAATCCAACCGTTAGACCTCAACGACTAGAATTCAATTTTTTTTATAAAAACCCACCTCCTCTTCTTACCATTCACACCCAACATCACCATTTTCTTATTTTCTTCTTCACTCTCTACATTACCATTTTCTTCTTCCTCTCTATATCACCCACAACAGCTAGCTAATTTTTTTAAGCTGCAACAATGGCTGACAAGCAACGTGGTTCAAGGTACAGTTCGGACGAAGATAGAGCCATTTGTCGCACCGTTGTGATGATTAGCGAAGATGGCGAAACTGGTGCTAACCAAAAAAAATGATAAATATTGGGAACGTGTTTACGAACACTTTCAAACTCTTTTTGACAATTTGGAGGGCCGAAATGCACATGGAATCAGCAATAGATTTAGAACAATAAAAAAGAAGTTATGAAGTATGTGGGCATCCTGAGAGTATACTACAGAAACAGACCAAGCGGTTGGAGCGATTTAGATATTGTAAGTCTACATTTATTTTTACAGTGTATAATTATTATTAGTTTTACCAACTAATGATTTCACTCTATTTTTTTGTTTTATAGGTCCGAAACACTCGAGATGAGTATGAAATTCAATAAAAAAAATAATTCATGTTCCAACATTGTTTTGAAATTCTACAAGCCATGCCTAAATTTAACCCTGAAGTGGTCATGATGAACAACACCCAAGTCGGGCAACCAGAAGGTTGTGGTGAAATACCAATTACAACTGGTCAATCTTCTCAGCCGAATGCCCAAAATGAGCCTCAGGTTGGTATTGAACCCCCCCTGGCACGAAAGCTACAAAAAGGGCCAAACGTCACGGGGCTTCCTCATCATTTTCTTTAGAGACCATGTGTAGTCAAGACTCTACTTTTGTAGATTTTTACAAGGAAACCCAGCCAAAAAGGCAAGATAGTCAAATTCAACATCAAGAAACCATGGCGACTTACGTCAAACTGAAGGAGATAGAGCTTAACTTACGAAAAAAAGAAGATGAGGAATGAATTATGTCCATCATGACTACTAATATGCCACATTCGCAGAAAGAATATTGGGAAGACCTACAGAATGAAATTCTTGAGAAACGTAGGCGGTTCAGATCAAATTAGTTTTTGACTTTTTTTTTTGTCTTAAATTAGTTACGGTTTATTATCTACTCGATGTATTAATTAGTTTAGTTTAATGTTGTGTACTCTTTTCTAATTTGAAATTAATTTAAAAATTTAGATGTTATGTGCTACGTTAATTAATTATAACGAATAACTTACTACCATCGAAATTATGATCACCAACAACAACAAGATAGTGCTAGAGTCAAGATTACTGCAACGCTTAAACAAACATGAAATAAACAAACATACCGAAATATTAAATAAACTTTAAAACATTGATCCCCAAGTGATGCCACACTATTCTTCATGTTGAGCACATCCTTCTTCTTGAACATCTCCCTCAGCTTGAACAACGCCCACCTCTTCTTCTTCTTCATCTTCCTCCTCAATAATCCCCAATCCAAACCTCATCCATGTGTGTGCAACGAGATCATCTCGTAGCTCCTTATTTTTCTCTTTGTTTCGCATTAAAACTGCTTTGGCCCTGTACTGGTCAAGTCCTATACCTCGCAGTGTTTGAAGACGAGAGAAGTCACTATCATTGAACACACCTGTCCAGTTTGGATCGCGATGTTCATCCTCAACAATCATATTGTGCAAGATAATGCACGTCTTCATAATTATATCTAGTTCTTCACGATCCCATTGTTTCACCGGTGTAACCACTATCTTCTATTTCGACTGTAGCATTGCAAATGCTCTTTCAATATCTTTCCTTTTTGCTTGTTGTTGTTCGTTGAACTTTATCTTTTATGGAGTATTAGCCACCTTGAATGATTTAACTAAGTTATTGTATCTTGGGTATATACCATCAACCAAGTAGTATCCCCAGTCATACCGTTTCCCATTCAGAGTAAAAGAGGTGTCTGATGCCTTACCGCATAAAAGATCGTCGAAGAGTGGTGACTTATCAAGAATATTCAAGTTGTTGCAAGATCCAGGTGTACCGAAGAAGGCATGCCAGAACCACATGGCATATGATGCAACCACTTCTAGAACGATAGTTGGTTTGGAATGTTTCCCTTTAAACTGTCCCTGCCAAGCCACATGGCAGTTTTTCCACTCCCAGTGTATGCAATCCAAACTCCCTAACATTCCTGGAAATCCCCTACGTTCATTTTGTTCGAGAAGTCTACGAACATCATCTGCAGTTGGCTTCCTTAAATATCGTGGTCCAAAGTATCCATAGTTGAGCAAAATCGTTGAAGTTCTGTTGCGCTGTAGATTTGCCCATCCGAACGTACTCATCTCTGCCCTGAGCAGGAAGACCGTATGCTAAAATTCTTATAGCACCGACCAACTTCTGATGGGGTGTGTGGCCAGGAATATTCCGAGCATCGTACCGTTGAGCGAAAAACTCATCTACAGAAACTATTTCATCCAATATCCGGCAAAATAGGCTACGTCGTATACGAAAACAATCATGGAAATCTTGATCTGAATAAGTTCTGCCTACTGGATTCCCAAAGTAATATGAGCCTAGCAGCATATTCATAGCATGTTCGATCTTTGTACGTCCGTCATTCTATCTCACGATTTTCGTTTTGGTAAAGAGTCGTTCGTATCGTTTGACGCCGCATCATGTATGTGGCGACTGATCGTCATCTTTTTCTTCTTCCTCTATCTTTTTTCTTGTGTACTCACATTCATCAATGAAAATTGATTCATCGAGGGTTGTACTTGGACCCGCCATGTTGATAAGGCTTAAAAATTTAGATGTTTGATTCTTCTGATGGTGTGTGCAATGTGCAAAATACCACGCCCTGATTTATAATGGAACTCTTCGTCGAACTTTTCTTCGATGTGATTCAGTCAATACTTCAACTACCAAGGTTGTCTTACCTGCAATATTGTTCATTCCCATCAGACCAGTCTGACTAAAGTGGTTTCGTATAGTCAAAATCATATCGTAACTGCACAGTTGATGTAACCACATAGTTGATACAACAATACAATAAATGTACCTACACAGGTGATATAATTATATTTCGACTGTAACATAGAAAATGCGTACATATAAATCAGGATGGTTTTTTTTTGAAAATATCAACTTATTGCTCAAACAGAAATAATGAACTGAGAATTAAATGTTATGGATTGCCTAGTTGCGTGTAATCATCATCGTCCATTTGTATATCACGCCGTCGTGCCTCAAAAAATCGATTACATTCAGCCGATCCCGGCGACTGCATAGGGAATTCTGGGACATATGGCAGAGTAACTGTAGATGTAGATGCCATGTACGTAGGTGGCCCCTGACTAAATGTCGACTGCATATGCAATTCTGGAACATAAGGCGGAGTAACTACAGAAGTAGATGCTTCGTAAGTGGGTGGCTCCTGGTAAAATGTCGGAAGAAGAAAATGAGAGGATCCTCTGAAATATGTCTGAGCGAAAGGAGACGATCCAGGTGCCATCATCTGCTGAAAGTATTCTTGCGTAGGTGACGATGAACTACCAGGCATCTGCCTACTCGAACGAGATGTCTCTCCCGGTGCTCCACCACGTAAGTTACGAAGCGCCTCCTGAGTGGCACGCAACTCACGATCTCGTTCTCGAAGTAGTCGATGAGCTTCACCAGTTTCTGCAAGGGCCATGACACGCATCTGATGAATAAGATCTGCCTGCTCCGAACATATCTTTGTCCATTGACGCTGCAATTTAAGATATACCTGTTATTACTTGTCTTTTAGGTTGTAAATGAATATAGTAGTATGTAATTTAATTATCTAATTAACCACTTACTGTATTATACATAGTAGGATCAAACGATGTTTCCTCCGCTCTAGATATAACAGGCACCGTACGGTTCTCTCCACTGGAAGTCGAAATCTCTAATTCCTAATTACAAAATTGGGAAGTATCAACCTCATTAGATGGATTTGGATAGGTAAAGCTCTGCGAACTACCAGAGGGTAGATAGGGCAAATAAAATGATGGATCTTGAGATGCGGCCAAATCAAACTCTTCCTTGTTCTTATTTCTTCGTAATGGTGGAAGGCCTGCACCTCTTGAAATATGTTTCCAGTAGCGCTTGTATAATTTAAGATCAGCTGTAACCACCACAAACTGCTCCGCAGATTGCCATCCGACCTCTTTATATTCAACGTACTTGTGTTTTAGAACATTTGACAAACTTTCTCTACAGGGTGGGTTAGCCGCCAAACCTAATTCACCCTCAATCTGGTGCCAACAACGGTCACTAAGGTACCAATAACCGAGACGAGCCTCAGCATCCCATAGTATGACTCTCTGGCTCGAATATAGCCGGGCAACTACAACAACTGGGTCATTGTAGAATTCATTGTCGATATAAGGCTGCCAAATGGTGCCCTTAATAGACCTCATCTCAATCTACTGGCGAATGCTATGCTGAGAATGTCGGGCAGTATCAAACTGTTTACGGGACCTCTGACTCTTATCGTAACTTATTACAATAGGCCAATTGTCATCAGTATGTACTTCGACATGTAACTTCGGCAGTAGTGTCTGAAAATAGGTATAGAACCAGTACTGCGAATCCGAAACGGATAATTAGTAAATACCATCGTAATATACGAACTTAATGTAATTATCTAAATATATTATTTTGCAACATACCTCAAGGAGGAACCACATGCCGCTGAAGTTCCCGATACATCGAGAACACTCATCCAATGATCGATAAATTCTTGCAAGAATAGACTCTCCCCAATCATATGAACCTACAAATCTAAGGTCAATCAAAGCTGATAGCCACCCTAAGTGAACAGTACCGCTGGAGTTAGCAAAGAAAACATGGCCGATCATCTACATAATAAACGCACGATCTATTTCTTCTCCCTCTTCAGATATATACTTCTCTTTAGATGCCAGTAAATACGACTTGAATAAAAACACAGGGATGCCATGTGTGCCTCGATAACAACGCTTTTGCACTGGTAGAGAATCAAAAATATGAGGAAAGAAACTCAACATACAGGCCTCGTAATCTGAATATCCTTCTTCGTCAAATGGTGGAGGCTCATCACCAGTCCCAATCGGAATGTCAGTTAAAAAGGTAAAATCTAGAGGGGTGAATCTAATCTCAAGCCCTGGAAAGTGAAAAGTATGTGTAGTGTCCCACCATCGTTCTAACAACCCATCTGCAAGCTTTTGATCACTATTGGGTGGTGTTATTGTGAATAAGCAATCCCAACCACATTGGCTAATTATAGTTTTCGCATCCGCATTTTGGCTAGCTATGTTATATATACATTTCTGGAATATTGGTCCACCCACCTCTAAAATGAATAAAATTTTCTGACCAAGACAAATGATTGATTATATGGTCGGGTACATCAGGATTTACCACCGGATCGTAGGACCGAACCGGTAATGTGGGGTCGGCTAGTTGGTGGATATCATCCCTATAATTTATAGTTCTCCCTTTAGGGCGTTTAACTCCCTCAGCCAAATACATCCCTATACATACTTAGCATTAGATGGAAAAAAAACACTAAAAATAAGCATTTTATGAACAAAATTCAACTACCCAAATAAATTAACAAAATAAACCTTAAAATAAAATTTCATAACTAACCATATATATATATATATATTAAATTATTTAATTTCTACAATTAATAAAACATCCTTAACATACCTAAAGTATGAACCATATATATACACTAAATTAATTAACTTCTACAATTAATATAATATCCCTGATATAAAATATCTAAAGTTTTTACCAAATGGTCAATAATATAATAATAATAATTACACATGTGTATATTTACTAAATAATTCAAACAAAAAATATAAATTTAACTAATAAATTTAATCTTTTCAATTATAAAATTAACATGGGTTTAACTTTAGACAAGTAACACTAAAACACATATTTATCATATATTTTAAATTAAATTAATCAACTTTTACTAACAATCATTAGACTAACAAATATTTAACATGCAACTTTGACAAATATAGATTCAACAAAGGGTTTAACATATAAACATTCATCTACTAATAAAAAAGTAAAAATTAATATAAGGTAAAAAAAATTACCGAAAATGCGGATTTGGCAACGAAATCACTCCAAAATACACCGATGTGTCAGTCGCAATGTGAAGTAAAAGAATATATATTTTTTGTGACTGATCAATGGTTAAAATTTTGTAGATCTTCGGATCTAAAATAGAGGTAAAAAAAACGTTATGGTAAAAATGGTGGAAGGACTGAAGAAGAAGAAGAAGAAGAAGAAGAAGAAGAAGAAGAGAGCGGGAAGGGGGTATGTCGTCGGTGGAGGGCATTGAAGGCCCGCGTGAATGTTGCGCGACATGTCGTGTAACATTTACGCGAGAGAGTTGACTCGCGCGAATGTTGCGCGACGCGTAACATTCCCGCGGTTAAGCTGGCCGTCTCACTGGCCGTGCCCTACCCCTAAACCTCAAACCCAAACAAAAATTTGGTAGGTTTAAGGTGTATGAGTGGCCTTGCTCTTATATATCTATTCCTATATATAAGGAATCTGGATCGGCTCCCCATTGTGGTTTCATTTTGGCCGTATGGACGTCCGCCTGTCTGTCCGTCCCATTTCCTAACCCAAAACATAGCCTTAGAGAGTTTTTTGTTTTTATTTTTATCAGCAAAACAAACAAATATCATAGATAAAGAAGAATGTACAAATATATATAGCCTTACAGAGTTGATCGATCCAACAGTTGTTTTTTTTTTTAACGAAGAGGTGGAGGATGGGGGTTCGCCAATTCACACGTAAGTGTAGGGGATCGAATGTATTTATAATCAAACTATAGCCCTGTCTTGAGATCGTGACCCGTCTTTCTTGATTTTTCATCTTTTTTAATTAAAAGAAGACATAAAACGTGCATGAGTACTACTTGTTGCTGTCGTACATGGACCACGAAATACTGGTTAAGTTCACCTGCTCACATGAGCCACATCACATGGCCTCTACTTACACTATTAAATCTCTCTCTCTATATATATATATATATATAGAGAGTCCGGATCAGAGTACAGTGTTATTTGTACATTTTATATATACAGTGGTATGTGGGGCCCATATGCTGTTGATTTACGGGCTGATATTTTTTGATAATATTTTTTTCACCTTGTAGATCATCCTTACTAAAAATTAAATCATTCTAAAACTGGTAGTCCCATTAAAATTTGACTTTTTTTCTCATCGTTCATTGTTCACCGTTAATTTTTAATCAACTTCCCATTAATTTTTGATGAGGTTAAAAATTTTAGAATGATATGATTTTTGGTAATGATGTTTTACTCATTTTGTAGATCATTTTCAAAAAAAATTAGCCATTAGTTCCTCATCCATGTGGGCCCTACAACTAATGTAAAAATAATGATGTACAAATAAGGCTGTACACGGATCCATTCTCATATATATATATATATATATAGAGGGAGAGAGAGATACATTGGATGACTAATAATGATTGAACTAATTCAAAGTTGAAATGAACACTACAGGTGAACCTGATCGAACCACCGTCACCCTCACATGTTAGCATGTGAACTCAGATCGATCACCCTTTAATTTCATAAGCCTTTAAATCGGCGTTACCAACCCCATATATATAAATTGAAGGTACAGGTTTGGAAAACGTCATCGGCATTTACGGTGCAATAAAGCTTTTTGGCCCACCCATCTTACAAAACAAATGCCAGATACTTATGCGGCAGGGTGGGACCTACCACTTTTCTCCTCCCAAAAGTAGGGGTGGGACTCGGGCGGGTTGGGCAGGTTAGAGGCTTTGGACATGCCATGCCCACACTGTACTTCATTTACCCAGACTGCCCATAGAACCCACAAAACCTATAAGAAGTTTGCCCACCCATGGCCCGAGTAGGTTTCTCGAGTTCTTCGGGTTTCTTGTGTTTTTCGGGTTGCCCATGTTTCATTAAATTTAGGTGATTGAATAAAATTATTAATACAAAAAATTAATAAAAAATAAATAATAAATTTAAATAAATAAAATATCTTTCATAATTTAAAAAGATAAACAAACTAACAATCTACTCACATAATAAATGAAAATTTTAAACAAAATATAGTAACAACGAAATCAAAATTCATAACTGTCTTTATACTATTTTGAGTTTTACTTAATAAGTAATATTATAATTTTACTTTACATGTAATAAGACAAAAGGAAAGTGTTTATTTTGAGTCTTAATACATCCACCCTATATTAGTAATTTAATGTATTTATCCATTTATATCTTTCAAAATACTTGGTAAAATTAGAGTTTTCTTTTTCTAGTCACATATTTCCATGTTAGAAATCAATTTAAATCTTAATATACATGTAAGTTTCTCGGGTTGGGCGGGTTGCTTGGGTTAGCAATTATCTATGCCTATGCTTGCCCAGATTTAACTACGGGCTGGCAAAATAATGTTCATACTTGTCCAAATGCCCAACAACCTTCGCCCATGCTTGCCCAAATATCGGGTCAGGTTCGGGTTGGTCGGGTTGACTCAACCCAAGTCCCACCCCTACCCAAAAGTGTTATGAGGGGGTTTTCAACTTATGTGGCAGTGGAACCCACATGCCACATAAGCCATCTGACATTTGTTTTGTAATATGGTCGGACCAAACAGCAGCGCTGCTTACGGTGATAATGCTACTTGTACTTCTTGGATGAGGTTATCAAATTTGTTTCAAACTCTTTAAAGTTTAAAATAACTTTACACAAAGTAGATCTCATCATTTTATCTTGAAAGTCATCCAAAGAGTACATATAGCAGTATCTTTTTCGGCTTTGCTTCGTTTTGGTTCCCGCCGGTTAGATGATTGACCAACTGAACAGCTGGTTTGTGTCCTAGATAACTTATTATTGCCATATTTCTAAATTTCTAGGGCTTCTTTTTAGCTTTAGAGTGTAAAATGGGCCAAGCCGTTGGGCTCCACTAAATTCCACGGACTGGGCTCTGCTGGGTGGGCCATGGGCTTTAATTTTTATATTATATTTATAAATAAATTTCAATATTAAAAGTATGAGTTAGGTTCCGCAACTAGTCAATATTTAGACAATTTTTGTAGGGCTCCCGTAGATGATCTCAGTGTGATGATATTCTACTCGCAGCGTTGATCATTCTCGTATAAAATTACCCTGTAATAGATGTTGGTTTGAATTAACAATATTTATGAATGATCAACAAATCACTCATTTTTCGGTGGGATTAAAATTTTTAAGATGATGTGATTTTTGTTAAAAATTAAATATTCATTTGGGAGGAGATATTCATTACACAAAATCAAAACAAACAGTTGGATCCTGACTAAATTATTAGAAATAAATAAAAAAAATATGAAGTAGTGAGTTTTAAGGTTTTGATGGTATCTAGTCTGGCTGTAACCTCTTAATCATAAGATTTTATCCCCTTTTTCTATTTAATTGATCACATTAAGTGGGGGTGGTGGAACTATCATCATGTACGCGACGTGTCAATGGTTGAGAGTCTGTTTTCAGTGGATACCATTTTGCTACTGTAGTTTTTGGTGCTCCATTGCTTGTAATTCAATCTCATCAACACACGTAGCAAAATTACACTCAGTTTCAAACTACAGCATAATGCTTCTTTATTCATTTTGCCTTTAGCCAGTTAACCTTCCTTGCAATCCAAGTAGTGAGTAATGCTGCATGAAATTGATTTGCATCCAAACAATACCTTAGTTTATAAAATTGATTTATATCCAAACAATACGTTAAATTATAAAATTAATGCGAGGTTTAAATTTTGAATTTTATAATTTGAAGTATTGTTTGGGGTGCAAATCCAATAGTTCAAAAGTCCAAATCGTCGACCCATAACTATTGATCTAAACGTTGACGACTCAGATCTAATATTTCATAAGTCACATATTTTTACGCTACGTTGCCAAATAACAAAATGAAAATCTTTCCAAGTAATTAAAATTTAAGAAGTATTTAATTTCTTAAATGCTTATAAATAAACAATAATACAAATAATAAGACTTTTATTACAACTAATCATCTTTTCTCCCCGATCCAAAACAAATGAACAAAAAAATTTAAAAAATAATCATGATAATTCCTGCAAGTATGAACTGAAACAATCTCAACCGTTGGATTTAATTGAGTTTAATTTGGCATCATCATCCACTGTGGGTGCAGTACTTTAGCAGACCCTTCTTACAAAACAATGGATTCACATTCTCACCAATATTATGCAAATTTATATATATATAGAGTGAGATCTGTAATAACAAACCCCATTTTCTAGATTTTTAATTACACCCAATAATCTTCATTCAAAAAGCAAAAAAACAAATTAAACAATACAAATTAAGAACTAATTACCTCATAAATGACTTAATTAATGGTACTTGACACCATTTAATTTGATCACCACCAAGCAGTCCCTTAACCTTCATACTTCTTATTCTTCACACCATTATCAAAATTCTGAGTATAACTGTAAGAATCATACTTGAATCCTTGAGTAGCACCAACAGCATTTGAATTCATGAGCTTTCTAAGTTCAAATCTGACTTTATAGAAAACATGGCTTAAAGTTCCTTTGTTGTGAAACCCTAGCATTGCTGATTCTTCTTCATTCATCTCCAGATCTTTAGCAAAAATGGGTTTTCTTGATAAGATCCAAGCCCATCCCCAATCCCACCATTTTCTTACAGAAGTTCCTGCAGATTCTCCAAATGAAGACATAGATTTGGATCTATGAAATGCCCATGAAGTTGCTTGAGATGAAATGCTTGGTGGAATTCCTAGTGAGAGAGAGGAGAGTCTTCTACGTAAATTACCTTGTGGATTTGAGTTTGTTTGGGAGACTGGAAGGGATTCTTTCATGGGTTTTGTGGGTAAGAAGCTTCTCTTCTGAATGCTCTCTAACATTGTCATTCTCTCTCTAGAATGAAGAACAAAAGCAATGAGAAAGAGAACTCAGAGAAGAGAGAAGATGAAGGGTTTTTGTTGGTGGTGTTGGTGTCGGTGAAGTTTTAGAGAGAGAAAGAAAAAGTGTAGAGAGAGAAAGAGGGAAAGGAAAGGGGAGGTGAGATGTTGTGTTCACAGCTCTATTACAGGCTGTTTTATTCGGTTTTGGGGAGTTGATTGGGGGAGACAGTAATTGATACAACAATTTTTTTTTAGACAAAATGATCCTGTGTTTACTAGGAGTTGGAAATCTTTCCAGCTCCATGTCGACTTTTCAGACACGTGGCATTGACAATGACCAACAAGAGCGGGACATTATCTAATGATAAGATTTAACCGTTAATTTTGTGTTTCTAGTTGATGGGTTAAAAAGCACCACAAATACACGGTTGGGATTTTAGAAATTGGAGAGTGGGGTCCAGTAAAAAGTGTGTATTGAAGATTCATCTGTCAGGTGGGGTCAAAGGAGAGAGTGAACAAAAGAGACGTAAAGTTTGTTTATTAGCTATTTAAACTCCATAAATACAGAGCCCAACGCGTTTACTATTTTAATTACTCTTTTTGTAATGTTAATGAATGAGGTTTAATGTTGTTGTCCAGTAAAGGGAGAAATTGGAATTGGACGCAACGTGACATCTCGAGATATTTTGAGATCTCTCTCGTTCAAGGTGGTGGTGGTGAAGTGGTGGAGGTTGTGGCGGTGCTGGTGGGGGTGGTCGTGGTGGTGGCGTTGGTGCTAGGGTGTATTTTTTGATACGGTGTAATTATTTAAAGAGAAGAACACCTAGCTAATATTTACTTGAGATTGAATCTCTCCAAAAAAAAAAATGAGCATCCCATCTATTTATTTTGTAAATCATAATATTAACCCCTGGATTATTTCTATCTTGGCTCATAGAGCTGTATAAAATTCTTACTGCAAAGGTTATTTAGGAGGGTATTTACGTCATTTTTTGAATGACGCAAATCACGAGGGGTATGAGATTATTTGAGAATCGTGGGATGACTATGCAATAAGGTTTGCAGTAAGAAAATGCAGTAAGTTTAGCATTTTCCATATGTTAGAGTGGTACTTGTAACGTTTTTATATTGACATCACCGTTATCATAGCTTGTGGGGACCACATGCAGATGAAACAACGGCTGGTTTTTGTGAGGATGTTTTCATCATCACGTAGATAATCCTCACCAAAAATTATCTAATTCTAAAACTTGGAACTCCATTACCCGTTGATACTACTTAACGGTAAAAATAAATGATTTAGTTACAGTTGATTTTCAATAACAGGATGATAAGCTTACAAGTTTTAAAATAGGTTGATTTTTTTAGAGGATGTTTTCCCCATTTAAATCATCCTCACTAAAAATCAGCCATAATTTTAAAATCGCATATCGTATCGCGTATCGGAACCCCAAATTTAAGATACGCATATCGTAAGATACGCATATAAGGTGCAAAATTAGATATGGGGTGTGAGTAAGTTGGGTGCAATTATGATGTTCTTTTTTATAACACTAATGTAATTTTTTATAGACACAGGTGTTTGGGGAGGGTTTCTTAATTTTTTAAAACAAATGAGGGTGTTTTTTTAGTTAAACAGAAATATCGCGATAAGATATGCTCAAAATATCGAGATATTTTGAGATATCGCGATACGTGTCGCAAAATCTTGCGATATTTTGAAATGGCAGATACCGTACAATACATATCCTGTATCGTATCAAGATATATCGGAATATTTAAAACTATGAAATCAGCTATTAGTTCAACTTTATGTAAGCTCTTGAGACCATTGTAACTGAAAATGTAACAGTAATGTCAATATAACAAAATATAACAATGTCACCACAAAAATATGAACAAAGAAAACAAAATACAAAAGAACAAAATCCAGCAAATTTTTACTTGAACCCAACTACTAATAAGGAACTATTTAAAGTATGATTATTAGCTTAACTTTAATCATGACAGTAATCCAAATCATATCCACTTTTAATCATTAGGTTTTCTTTACAGGGGACTAGTGTCATATACTCATCATATCTCTTCACTTTCTTAATATTTGTCAATTAATTTCATCCCATTTTTAGGGCTGTTAATTTGTACCCTGATTACAAAATCAGAACCGACATTTTGGGTTCTATATCTAAATCAACCCAATTCAATCCAAGAACTGAAACCCTTCGGAACAGGAACAGTCAGTTACATTCATATGACTTACAAATAGGTTCTTAATTATTCCCCATTTGATCAGAACCAGAACCAATTATTCCAATTTTGTATACACTTTTTGAACAAAAAATTCCTCCGAGATATCGCTTATACGTTTTCTCATTTTCTCGTCCTCAACACTATAATGATTAATGAGCTGCAGCAGCTGCTGCTCTGTGCTGTTGTTTTCTGGAGGAGGACGACGTCGTGATTTACGGGTGAGGGTGGTCCTCTCAAGAATTTTTTCATCGCACATATCTCGAGGACCATCTAACGATCATGACATTAAAGAGAATCGTGATTAGCATCTTTTTGAATAACAGTCGGTTGTGAGGTCCGTGTCTTTTTACACCTATTATATTATATTATTATGTTTGGGGATTGCTTCAAGCTGCCGACATTTGTAAAATATAATGTAGTGGTTTGTTTGTAGGGTAATGCTACAGGCACCCCCGATTTGCATACAAAATCATACTGGGAGTCTAATTTGGGTCTAATTTGAGTCTAATTTGGTCTAACGTAGGTCTAATTTTGATCTAATTTGAATAAAATAATCAGAGGTATTAGCAAAGGTGCAAATCCAAGGTGTTTGTAGCATTTTTCTTGTTTGGAGTAGAAATTTTAAGTAGAAATTTTGTGGGAAATAAAGATTTAGTTGAAAATTAGTTAAAAATTCTATTATAAATTTAACTTATTTTTTAACTAAATTTTTAATTTCCACAAAATTCCTATTTAAAATCCCATCCAAACAAATAATAAAGTATTAGACGAACTAACTAGAGCGAGATAAAAGTAAAAATAAGACTGTTGAACTGTTGAAGTACATAATTAAAAAATGTCTCAACCTTCGTAGAGCTTCTTGAATGGAATTGTAGGAGCAAGAGGGACGTTACATTTTTTTTAAAACAAAAATATTTGTGACGTAGTTTAATTGTCATGAATTGTTGGGGGTGGCACATTCAAATCCAACGACTCCTCCCACTTAATTTGGAGGATCCGATGGTCTACAAATTATGCAACCCACATGTCATGTTTTGTTTTTTCTTTGGTTGTTTTTACTTTGTAGTTAAACTCAACCATGCGCATATTGTAGGACTTAGGTGGGTGCTGGGTTAGGGAATAGGGAGATAATGGACCAAGTTTTTTTTTTGTTTTTTTTGTTTTTTATTTTTGTATGGTTCTATTTGTTTTGATAAGAAGGGTTGGAACTTATAAAAACCTTAATTAGTGCGCGTTTGGTAGAGGTTCAGGCCATATTTGCAGGGTAGATCTTACTTCCCAGACAGATGCGTGGTTGGCATGGATGGCTGAGATCCTTGTCAGGCTTGCTCGTTCCCTCATCCTCTCTTGTTTTTTTTTTCCCCTCTTCCAGGTCTCTTGAGTATTCTATATCTGTTTCTGATTAAAAAAAAATATATATATATTCATTTTTCCTCAAAATCCCTGGTCCTTACAAAACTTCTCGCCAAATTTCTTGTCCAAACAGACTATTAATGAATTCTTTTGTTATCTAAGCAAACAAAAAGGAGGTCTAATTTTCTTAAGCATTATGTGTTGAGCCAGTACTAGGGGTGAAAGTTGGACGGGTAACGGGTTAAACCTGACTAACTAACATGATATTGGGTTAGGATTGGTCAGAATAACTTGAGTTCGAATTTGGGCTTGGTTAAAATAGCCAACCCAATAATTTTTTGGATGGGCTTAGTCGGAGGAATCTCCCAATCCAGCTGAATCCAAACCCGATTATTAGTATATATATATATATGGAAGCGGTTCCGTTGATTTAAAACATATAGATTTGAGGCTAGAAGTTTTAGAACATGTTAATTTTAAGATATGCCCCACTTCTATAGAAAATTTACTATCTAAAGAAGCTACTGATACACAACGTTTGGAGACCAAACTCAAACTGAATTGATGTCGCTTGTAGGGTCTACTTGGATTCTATTCAAGGGTTAAAATTTGGCGATAGTGTTCAACTCACTATGTAGATCATCCTTTAAAAAATTAAGTTATTGTAAAATTTCGAATTCTATTGAAAATTATTTGAAAGTCATCACCATTGATTTTTTAGAGTTTTTTTTAGAATAGTTTGATTTTTTATAAGAATGATCTACATGGTTTTTAAGAATACCCTCACTAAATTTCAGCCACCATCGAAATAAATATAGTGGCCTCTTGAATTCCCGCACTAGTCACTTCTTCTTTTCTTTATTAAATTGTAGCCACCTTTATAACAATCCTTTTTGTTTCTTGTTTGTGGCTCTGTTTTTTTCTGGGTCTATGGGTTGTTTGTAATGGTTCTTTCTCGGGCTCTATGCATTTCTAGATATGCTTAGTGCTCCTTTCTTAATAAAACCCTCATTAATTAAAAAAAATAAAAAAATAAAAAAAACCGAACTAATCCGAATTTTTACTGATTTTCCTTGGGCTTTGTTTGTATTTTTGTTATATTTTTATTTTTTTATATGTATGTTATTTTTTCTCCCGCTTGTATGAAGCTTGTAGGAAGGAACATCTTGCTTATGTACAATTTTTCTTCAATTTGTTTGATTAATAATATCTTGCTTGATTTTAAAAAAAAAAAAAACGCTTGGGGTAGGTTGAGCAAATTTCTGCCTGGCTAATGTTGACTTGGGTTCAGATTTATAAATCTTGGGTTGGGCTCAGAGCGCAGCTTTCAGCCCTAGGGATCACGAAATAAGTATCTCACGAAATAAGTATCTCAAACTATAGATAGAAATTACATTGAACTCAATAAACAAACGAGAAAAAGTAGAAATTATTGAATTTATCCCAATAGTTGCATCAAATTAATATCCTTTTTACTGTACAAATACCCAAATTTATTAAATTAAAAAAAATGACTTTGATAATCTTTATTAAAAAACCTCACCGTTGGATTGTCCAAATCTATTAGCAAATGAACGAACCCTATAAAATTCATCCTCTTCTAACTGCCATCTTCCATCATCGAAATTCTTCGAATAACTAAACAAATCGTAATTCAAAAGCACGTGCCGATCTCCTTTCCTCACACGTGACATCTTCTCAGAAGATCTCCTCTTTACTTGCAGAGATACCCAATAAACCTTCCTCATTAACCCCTTCACTAACCTCCGCCGCCCTCTCATCAATCTGACCGTCGTTCTTTTGACGGAAAACCACATTCTCATCGGAAAACTAATCTTTTTCCGGCGATTCTCCGGTGCATCATCAGTACTGCATGTCGTCTGATCCATCTGAGTTTCTCTCTCTAGTTTTTCCTTCTCTTTCTCTCTCTTGTTTTTAGGTTTTGGTTTTCATTTTATACTGAAAAATTAGGGATTCTTTTTTATTCGTTTCGATCTTTAAAAATGGCGTTAGAAGCGGAAGTATGTGAAGGGCGTATTTAATATTCTCCAGCTAACAGAAATCCGATTTTTATTTGCTTAACTGGAGAAATCAGTATGTGACATAAAGATGCTCTTTTGACTCAAAAATAAAGAATTGAGTGGGCCCGATCCTACATCAAAACTAACATATAAGGGCCAGTACTATGGCAGCCTCAAATCTCCATATTGGAGAGGTTTGAGAGATAAGTCAAAGTGCTAAGGTGGGAGTTATCCCTCAGCCTCAAATCTACTGAGAATAGAGGAAAGAGGGATCGATAAACGGACTAAAGGGCGCCAGACGGAGTTGAGGGCAACAAAGGGACTGAAGAGCGACACTCCCTTTATCGCCAAATTTTTTTTAAAAAAAAAAAAATTGGTTTGGCGACAAAGGGATTGTGGGGGCCACAATTCCTTTGTCGCCCCTTTTTTTGTTTTAAAAAGTTTTTTTTTTTTGGTGTGTTTCGAAATTCCAAGTATGTAGGGTCCACTTGGATATGATCCAATAGTTGATATTTGGTGAAGTTGTTCTCCTCACCAAGTAGATCATCATCACAAAAAATTATTCCATTATAAAATTTATAACCCCTTCAAAAGTTGATTGAAAGTTAACACTGAAAAGAACGGTGAGGGAAAGAGTCAACTTTTGATGGGGTTAGAAGTTTTAGAATGTGATGATTTTTTGTGATGATAATCTACATGGTGAGGATAACAATCACACAGAATATCAGCTATTGGATCGTATCCAAGTGGGCCCCAGACAATCCCTTTGTCGCCCTCTACTGCGTCTTGTGCCTCAACCTTGGTACTTGACTCTCCTTATAACTACCATTTAAGACTTGTTGTACCAAAATTTGAGGAATACCATAGTACTTGCCCTAACAACTCCCTTAAAAGTGACACGTGGCACTCTTTCTGCATATTGAGTTTGTAATACCCTGAATTTTTGAGTTCAAATTCGCCTTGAGTCTAACCCAAGAACTAGTATTATGAATTTATCTTATTTGTGTAATCATCTTTCCTAATAAGATCTATATATACATATTTATGTATGGGTTAGATGGGCTAACCCAATAATCTAGATAATAGACTTGACAATGAAACTATGGGTTAAATGGACTAAGCCTATCTTTACTTGTTTTGGGTTAAGAAAACTCAACATTTTAAAGGTTATTATTTATATTTTCGTATATATGTTAATCAGTATACTTTAAACTCATTTTTGGAAATCTTATGATCAAAATTAGCCTTAGGCTATTTCTAGTGAAATTATAGCCCTTTGAATCTAGTTTTCAGAATGGTATGGTGGGTCATATTCGGACTTATGGTCTAGGAGTTATGATCATATTAGTATAATATGTACATATAGATAATTTATTAAGGAATAAATGTTTATTCACTCAAAACTCTTGATTTAATTCACAAGATCATTTTGATTGGTACATGTCTTCAAATTATTAAATTTGGGACATAAGTCATATCAAAGTTTTGGTACACAAAAGTTTATCTAGTATTTACTTTTTTATTAAATATTTGATTAAGAATAATAATAATAAAGATTATTTCTAATATCCACCTCCATTACCACTAGATAGTAGTAGATATACTACAATCACTACCACCACTAAGTATAATGGTTAGTCTACCACCACTAAGTGGTGGCTAGTCTACTATTGTAGTGGCTAATCCACCACCATTAATTTTATTTTTATCCACCACCTTATGATTCCATTTTCACCTATATAAAGAGGTAGTTTGTGAAGACAATGAAAGGGGGAGGGAGATAAGAAAGAAGAGAGAAATAGAAAGAGAGAAATAGGAAGAGAGTTTTCAATTAGAAATAAGTATTTTCAATATCATAAAGAGAGTTTTTATACTTGATTTGGAAGCAAATCAAATGAGGAGCTACTAATTCTCCTTGGAATAACTCTAAGGAGGAAGAAAAGAGAGAAGAAGAAATTAGTCATTGCTCAAGATTAGACCGTTGGATGGTCCTAAAAATTGAGTATGATGAAGATGAGATAATAAAGTATACTGGGTTAAAATATCAGCTTATTTGGAGAAGTTTAAGTACTCCAATCACAGTAAAAATTGTCATCTTTGTTAGAGGAACAAAAACAGCGAGTTCAAAATGAGAAATTCATTACTCTCAAACCTACCGTTGGATCTGTCTAATATTTTTACACAATTATTATGGGATATATTAAATGCTACTGTAAAATTTTCAGTTCCATTGGATGAAGAGAAGATCTTGATCCATCATAAAAACCCTACCGGAGTTGCTACTTTAAATTATAAGTAGTTGGTTAATTGAAGGGTGTGGACCAAAGATCTACCGTTGGATTGGTAAATATTTCATATATTTATTTGTTAATATATACATATATATATATATATATCATAGAAAAGGTAAAGGGTTACCAATACTATTTTTAGATTTATGATTCGTCTTGGTTAAATTCTATCTCGTTTAGACAAGTCTTTACATTAGTAGAATTTCTGATATATGTTTGATAATATAGTTACTTCTCTTTAAAAGAAGATCTGATTAAGAATCCACTTAATGTGTCAAAAAATAGATAAATATATCTTATTTATGTTAAAATTTGATAATTTTTTCGAGTTTATTTACTATAGTTTTGATTTATCTAAAGTTGTTGAACTTTAATAGAGACCTGGCTGAAAGTATTTTTGTTTAAAGTTATGAACTACGTAATGCTTGATACCTAAAGGGTACGTAGGCAGCCGTAATGACGGTTCAGAATAAAATATTCTCAAACTATAAATATTTGACCATTCATGAACTAAAAGTATATTATTTATTTTTTCTATAAATGGTACAATACTAACTTAGGCGTTGGAGTGTTTTCTTTTGTTTTGCAGGTACCCTCCACTATTGCCTTAAGAAAAATGGGCAGGAGGCTTATAAAGATATATATATAGACAGGTTCTTCTTTATGGTGAGTTAACACACGAATTTTAAATCTTAAAATTCGGGATTTACCCGTGATTCAGAATTTGGGGTGTTACAGAGTTGTTGCTGACCTTATCATATGTATGATACATACATTAACACATTGTATTGCGGTTGTTCCTTATGTTAGATTTGTACTTTGTATCGGAAATATATTAGATGGGTAGCACTAATTTTTTTTCGCTATTAAGTATTAATACAACATTTATTATTACACACTATTTATAATGATGTAGGTTCGCATAAAGATGATTCAAAGGTTAATATTGATCTACCTTTTGAAGTACGAATTTTATAGGGACCAGAGATTTGATGGATTTTCCACCAAATTCATATCCCTAGCCCCAACAAAATCCCTACTTAGATTCTTCCATCCAAACAAACCATAAAAAAATTCAACCTTTAGGTCATCCATATTCGAACCATATAAAAGTGTAACTAAAGTAAGTAAAATGGGGTAGTCAATTAGGACTTCTATGGATTTTCACAGACTCTTGAATATGATGGACTTCGAAGAATTCTGGCAGAGTCTATAGACTTTTACAGAGTTCAGTAAAGTCCACAGACTTCTGTGGACTTGTAATGATAAAGTCCACAGACTTCTACAGACTTCTGTGGACTTGATAAATCAATATAATTTTTAATTTTTAATTATTGATATTTATTATTATGATGACTATATTAATATTAGTCATTTTAATTTAATAAAAAATATTATTAATAGTTTTTTTAATCTTAACAATATTTTTTAAAGAGGTATAACTGTCTTTTCTTTTTTTCTTTTTTTTTTTCTCTGCTTGAGGTTCATACCTTATTATGGTTTTTATGCCAAAGCAAAAGAAATATTAACTAATTTGATTATGATTATAAGTTATTAAATTATCTTTCTTTATTATTAATTATAATTATTCATAAGTATTTTTATTATTATTTTATAACTTTTATAATAAGTATAAATTATTATCATCATAAAAATTAAGAATTAATAATTTGATTATAATATGAAAATATAATATAATTATTAATTTTTATTAAATTTTTTTATAATTATTAAAAATAAATATTAAAAAATAATATAATATATTTTTAATTATCATATTTTTAATTATAATTATTAATAAAGTATTATCATTATGACTTATAATAATTAATTATTATTTATTATAGTAGAGAGAGGAGAGAGAAAGTCCATAAAAATCTCACCTATATTAGTTGGACTTGGCTAACCCAAATTTTCTTCATAAATCTACAAAAAAAGTCCATGGAAGTCCATCACCTCACAAATCCACCATTTTAAAGTCCACAACCACCCAATGAGACTTCTATGAACTTCAACAAAGTCCATAACCACCAACATGGGACTTCTGTGGACTTTGATGAAGTCCACAACCACCAACATGAGACTTTTGATAAAGTCCATAACCACCAACATAGGACTTTTATAGACTTCATCAAAATCCACAACCACGCACCCCCTGATTTCATGAGTCCATGAGAGTCTATCCCCCTTGTAAAAGTGAAATATGTGAAAAGTTAAAGGAAATAGGTGGAATGTTTAGAACGTGGGTGAAAAATAGAAACATCCAATCCCATTTGTCCTTTTAAAGGTAGATTTTAGATTGTGTTTTTTTTCTGAGGTCGCTGAAGTATGGCTTACTTAAAAAGTCCAATTCATAAGTAAAAATACTCGACAATAATTAAATTGAATTTGAAATGAGAATCTAATTCGATCACCAATTCACATGCCATGTTCATTCAAACAAGATTGTGTTGCCCGTACTATAGCAAGGGCTGAATATTTTAAAAAGAAAAAGAAAAGTGAAAAAAAAAATTATAGAAGTTTGTAGAACCAAAACTCATAAAACAGTGAAGGAACTTGTAGGATATGAATTTTTATAATTAAGAGGTAAGGGTTATAATGACTCAATGTGTCCATTATTATATATATGGAAAATGCTTAACCTACTGCCAACCTTACTGCATAGGTCATCCCATGGTTTCTATTACCTCTCTTACCCCTCGTGATTTGCGCTATTTCTAAATTGACGCAAATACCCTCCAAAATAGCTTTGGCAGTATGAATAGCAGTAAGGTTGGTTGTAGGTGTAGCATCACTGTATATATATAATTTTACGTGTCATCGTGATTTGTGTCAGTTCTAAATTGACGCAAATGCCCTCTAAAATAGTTTTGGTAGTATGAATAGCAGTAAGGTTGGCAGTAGGTGTTGCATCACTGTATATATATAATTTTACGTGCAAGTTAAAAGTTTTAACACTTAAAAAAGAGTCTGGATCTGTGTACGTTGTGATTCTTACATGGTTATAGGGTCCACATGGCGAGGAACTAAGGGTTGATTTTTAGTGACAATGATCCACAAGAAGAGTAGAACATCTTTACCAAAAATTATATCATTCTAAAATTTATTGCCTAATAAAAAATTGACCGGAAGTTGATTAACAAATTAACAGTGAACAATGAACGATGAAAAAAAAGAGTCAATTTTTAATGGGGCTAGCAGTTTTAGAATTAGGTGATTTTTTGCAAAGATGGTCTGCAAGATGAAGAGAACATTCTTAAAAATATCAACTTTTGGATCAACCTCATGTAGACCCCACATGCCACTATATATGTAAAGTATACAAATAAGGTATACAAATAAGATTGTATGGGATCCGTTCTCATTATGAAAACCCTAAAATTTAGTGATAAGAGGGCTACAATTAGGTTATACCAAACGCCACCTTGTTGTAGCCTATAAAGTATAAGCTACTAGATTTTATATAAATTTATAATATAGAGGTATGATTTATTAGTTTTATGGGGTATCACTATTTTATTCTTGGGTAGGCTAAAGGCAATGTAGGTATGGTGTGGAAAAATGATTTATTTTCTCTTCAATGATTAGTAAACGTATATATCTTATAGTATAATGTTTAAAAATATTCTGTTAGTACGACAGGTAATGCATGAACCCAAATACAACCCATTATAGCTAAGGGGGAACTATCTTTTATATGAGTAGTTTTGACTCAAAGATTTGTTAGTTAAACCTTATATGATTAGGTTGAGATTCAGTGTACACCCATACTTTGAAGTCTTGAACACTATTTTATAGCCTGCTTTGTGGTGTGGGGGTGTACATGAATGTGAGGATTGTTTAGATGGAATTTCTTTTAATTTTTGATGGAGTTAAAATTTTTAAACGTTCTAATTATTTGTGAGGACGATCCGTCCTCATAGATAATCAACGAAAGGTTACTCGAAAATTTTAACCTGTTGATATATGAGTTGTGGATGCATGTGATAAGAAAGGTTGCAAATCACGAAAAATCATGCGATTCATTCATCCACGACTTATGTTCATTCGGTTAAAGGTTTTTGTTATTAGTTAACATAGCATTATTTGGTAAACAACACTCAGATCATCTTCATGCATATGAACCCTACAAGGCGATATACACATGGTGTATATTAAAGGGATTTTTTGAATTTAGTCCCCCTTTGATGTTTCAATTAGGGGTTAGTCCCTTTTTACATAGAAATTAGACGTTGATCCCTTTTCTGTCAAGAATCAGTTAAGTGGTGCTCATGTGTCAAACACGTGTGGCAGTTTGACATTATTACCCCTCACGTGTGTTACACGTGACTCACTTAAGTAGTTACCTATTTTTTACCCAAAATACCCATGCCTGATCCAACGGCTAGAAAAAAGAGACAGGAGGAAGGGGTTTAATTTGCATAGGAGGAAGGGGTTTA
>MVGT01004205.1:79189-152103 GCA_002174775.1 Macleaya cordata
AAAAAAAAAAAAAAAAAAAAGAAGAAGAAATAATCTGATTTTTTTTAGGTGGCATCGGGTGTAACCCACTTAAGACTATTTAATGAAAAGAGGGGTATTTGAGGTAAAAAATAGGTAACTACTTAAGTGAGTCACGTGTAACACACGTGAGGGGTAATAATGTCAAACTGCCACACGTGTTTAACACATGAGCACCAGTTAACTGATTCTTGACAGAAAAGGGATTAACATCTAATTTCTATGTAAAAAGGGACTAACCCCTAATTGAAACATCGAAGGGGGACTAAAGTCAAAAAATCCCTATATTAAAAGTGGTATCCTCATATTCTAACCCATAAAATTAACTACATTCATCAATTATAAAAGTACAATTTTCATTTGTTTTGGTTGAATATATAATAAAACTACATAACTACATTCAATAAGATAACCCACGTATCATTATACCTATAATTTTGCTAGATTTTGAGGTTGATTGAAGTCTAAGCGTCAAGAAATTAATAATAACTAAAAGGGTTTTTAGTTTTGTATTTAACAAGTAGAAAATTAAAGGATTAGGTAACATGGATGAGAGAGAAAATGGAAGATGAGATTCTTATATTTAGTAATAATTTAATGAATTAATTTAAAATTATAAAATAATAATAACTAATTTAATATTTGAAAGATAATAATAGCATTGCCAATTCAAATGTTAGCAGCTTACGACAAAATTTTGCGTTTGCTATTAATGGATGCAATGGGCCAAGCTGGAATGGGATTGGACTGGACACTAATAGGATTGGGCCACAGCGTTGGTCAGTCTAAGGTCCAGTCTCAACCCTCAAATAAATCTCCTAACTATCAACCAAAACACCCTAAAACCTAGTTGGGGATTCCTACCAACTTATTAAATTAATTTTTTTTGGTAGTTGGGACTATTGTTCAAATGCATTACATAGATACACCACTAGTTGTCTAGTTAGAACAACTACGAACATACAAATATCTCTTACATAGATGAAAAGAAGTCATCACTACAGACAAAGAAAAAATTGCCACTACTACAAAAGAGAGGTCCCTCACAGCCTAGAATTATTAGTTTTATTAATTTTATGAATGAGTTGCTCGTGTTAGCCTGGGTACGATCAATTTTGATCCTATCAGTTACCCCCACAGAGAAAGAGAAGCCACCGACTAATTACATGGGTCACACTTTAACCAATTAAATTACTTTCCAAGTCGAGATCTATTATAGAAGGTAAATGTTCCAAAGCAATTAATCATATTCGTATTCTATCCTGAAAAGTCATAGAAACAATGGTTGTGCTTGGTATCCAAAGAATTTTTGTGAAAATTCGCAGCCCCAAAATACTATTGTATTTGTCTTAATTGGGTAGATAAGTGCAATCATTACACTAAATTTTAGTGGTTTTCCATACAAATTTGGTAAAATAGGTTGTGAATATTTATAGTCATAAAAATGGCCGCATTTATTCACACCCTAGTTCATCAAATTTATGTGGGGGACCACTATAATTTAGTGTAATAATTACACTTATATACTAACAATCAAGACAAATACAATCGAATTTTGGACTGCAAATTCTCCGGATACTAATTCAAAAAACATCTTTACTTTCTCTAGTGAGGCTTCACATTGACTCACTTTTACGAGAATCCTTTTGCTTGATTCACTCCCGAATTAATGGACAAACATGACCGGTATTTTAACCCAACCATTACATGTTCCACGCGACCTTACACTTCGCTTATCTCTTGATATTGGCCCATATAAAATGGTTGGGTCGGAAGATGAAGCGCCCATACTATAAACAGATAATGAGTGTTAGGTGCCTTGAATATAAACTTTGTTACAGGCGATGAGAGCCTTCGAGAGCAACTGATGAAGAACTTCAGTCTTCAGTTCATCCCATGAACCATGGATCAAGGATTTGCTAGTGAGATCCTTTCATCGGCAAATCCGTTAGCTTTTTCACTAAATAGCTCATCCTTAGTGGAAAGGTCATCCAATGTGTGCGGAGCTCATCCAATTACCCCCCACATTCTATTCTCTCTATCTTTCTCTATTTAAGAGATTCCCACTACTCAGCATGGAGCCCTTCATCCATTCTCCAATGGATCAAATGATTGGGTTAAGGGATTCCTACTAGACTTTTCCTAATAAGTTTGAGGAACATGTAAACAAATTGGGTAGAAATATCATATCCCATTTAGGGTTTACAGCAAAGAATTTGACAATAGATTGGTAGAAATATCATTAAATTTTTTTACAATGAGGTTGAATTTTTGTAAGGATGTTCCAATCACTATGCAGATCATCCTCAATAAAAATTAATTTTTAGTTCATTTTAGTGTGAGCCCCACAAGCAAATGTAACAAAAATATGTAACAATGATGTCAATATAACAATGTACATCCGATTGGTCCTCATATATCTTTTCTTTTACTAGGCTCTATCTTAGTAAAATACACTTGTTTTACACTATATCACTCACTACCAAGGAAATTATAGCGTGTTTGGATCAAAATCATCTCAAAACAACACAAAACTTAAAAAAGACTAGTTTTCTAGGTAACAAATACATATAAACACGGGCATGGATTTTGTAAAAATGTCAGTCCAAAAATCATTTCTGGATAAACACACACTACTTGAAAGCAACAAAGTTCTAGACAGAGGAGAACGCCGGCAAGATTTCTAGTGTTGCTCACTTACAATACACTTGAATTAACAAATTTAACCATTTTCTCAACAAATCTTAGTCCCCACAAAATCTCTCTCTAAAATAAGTGTCAATTTTTTTTTTTTCCTCAAAACTTGGCCTGCATGGATCCTGACCCTTTGAAAATACAACTTAATACAAATCACAACTACAGTAGATTAAAATTGAAAGTTGCATTAACAAACCCTAATTCCTAATAAACAGAAACACCCGAAGACCAAGAGGAAATTAAACATCCAAAGCAAAACCCTAAATAGCTAAAAACAAATGCATGATTCTAAAGTCTTAACCCTTCTTAGGGTCGAAGGAGGGTGTCCATCGTTGGAAAGTAAACTTTGTAGCCTTTAAATGTGAAGTTTCTTACGGGCGAGAGCTTTGGGAACATCTTCCTCAGCAGATTCAGCATTGAACCGGATCAAAACATATCGTTCATCGATCACACCCAAATTAAATGTACCTGAAAAACCCCATCCCGACTCAATGGTAGTCTGGATATCAGAAATTGAAGGTCGAATTTCTTTAAACTTTTTTTTTTCTGGTTTGATCCATGTCGACCTTCTTTAAACTTAAGAATCAATGATGTCGCCGCAAAGAACGCCGCTGATCTTTCACTAACTTCACGAGAAATCGTGATCGTAGGAATCCCGTCCACAATACTGTGAACGATAGCACCAGGTTTAGAAAATTCGGCCGAATCAAAGTCGTAAGGATAAGAAAGCGCAGGGGATTCATCCTCACAAAAAAAGAAGATAATATTCTTATGGCAAGTCTAGTGGGATCGACAGATCCATATTTTAAATCAGACTTTAGATGGAATTAGGAGTTTGAGGATGATATGATTTTTTGTAAGAATGATCTAAATGATGAAAAACCTGACCCTTTAAGTTAGTCAAAAGTTATTTGAAAATTAATAGTAAAATTGATGGATTAAAAGACTTACAATTTTGATAAAATTTTGTTGAAGTTAAAATTTTTAGAACCATATGATTTTTGGTAATGATGATCATCTTAAAAAAACTATTAGATCATCTTCATGCTAGCCCAACAGGTAGGTGTAAGTGTTATGTAAGAACAGTTTGGGTTGAGATATCATGTCATGTTTAGGGTTTATTGTCATTCTAAACCTTTGTTTGAAAAATATTGTCATTCTAAACCTCTTTGTAGAGTAATGGTTAGATAGATTAGATGCATGGCTAGAAACTATCAATGAAATTGATTTTCTTTTTTCTTTTTCTACATTTTCCAATGTGTGAAACTAACCAATTTTTACATCTCCTCTTTCATAAAATTAAACTACCTTAGTTGCAAGATGAGTGTGTAATTAAAGATCAAGATTTCGAGAATAAATTACCTTTACAAAAAAAATTGAGAAAAAAAAATTTGATCAAATCTTTCATCTATCACTCTTAATGAGCATAAAACTTACCCCCATATATATGTCAATACCATATTTCTTGTTTTTTTTTACTAGGTTCTATCTTAGTAGATACACTTGTTTTACACTACATCACTACCAAAGAAATTATAGCATGCTTGGAACAAAAGCATCTCAAAAGAACACTTAAAGACTAGTTTTCTAATTCTAGGAAACAAAAACATTACAAACATACTTGACTTGAAAGCAACAAAGTACATATATACAAGTGAAACAAAACCTCTTATAAATAGGTCCCCATATCACCTCTAAGCTTCATTCATCTAATTTTTACTTATCTTGTTTGATTAAAAAAAAAACCAATCCAACAATGTTTTCCTCTTCATTTTCTAGGTTCTCATTCCTTCTCATCCTCTCCTCATCTCTACTTGTCTGTTCCAGCCTTGTTCGCGAATTTTCGATCGTGGGTTACTCACCAGATGATCTAACATCGATCGATAAACTAATCGATCTTTTCGAATCATGGATGTCAAGACATGGAAAGGCATATAAGAGTATTGAAGAGAAACTTGAGAGGTTTGAAGTATTTAAGGATAACTTGAAACACATTGATGACACTAATAAGAAGGTTAGTAGTTATTGGCTGGGGTTGAATGAGTTTGCAGATATGAGCCATGAAGAGTTCAAGGAGAAGTATTTAGGGTTGAAAGGTGATCATTATCAGATGCCTGAGAGGAGTAGAGATTCATCACCCTCATCTTCTGAGGATTTCAGTTATGAAGAGATTGTTGATTTGCCTAAGTCTGTTGATTGGAGAAAGAAAGGTGCTGTTACTAATGTCAAGAACCAAGGTGCTTGTGGTAAGTATTCAAAACATCTTAAAATCGATTTTTTCGCATTCTTGACGGTTTTAGAAAAACAACTTAAAAAAATTTGCTGTGTAAATCATAAACATTATTTTCGTAAAATAAAATTCATAAAAGTAACAAAATGCACGTGCTACTTACTAATATATGTAATCTAGAAAGACATTTGACGACGGTTATCGGTCGTGTTTATCGGGAAAAAAAAAAAAAAGAGCTTGACCATTGAAATGAGGTTGATGATAATTTTTTGCAGGAAGTTGTTGGGCATTTTCAACAGTGGCAGCTGTAGAGGGAATTAATCAGATAGTTACAGGAAATCTAACTTCACTGTCGGAGCAGGAGCTGATAGATTGTGACAGACCTTCCAACAATGGCTGTAATGGAGGTCTGATGGATTATGCATTTCAATACATCATGTCTAGTGGTGGACTCCACAAAGAGGATGACTACCCATATCTCATGGAGGAAGGCACTTGTGAGGAGAAGAAGGTAATTTAGCAGTAAACCCTATCTGGGCTTGGTTGGGCCCACTAACTAGTCCATTTAAGTTAGGCCCATGGTTGTAGCTAAATCCAATCTGATGGGTTAGCTCCTAAGGACACAGATGAGCTCTGGGCCTACTTATCAAACCCATTTGGACCGCGTGCCATGTGGCACGTTGACAAAAAGGGAAAAAAAATACTATATTACATTAGAAAGTTTTTCGTATTTTGGCAACTAGTATCCATGGAGGCTACGATTATAAACCCGGCATCCGAGCCACCTTATTGCTTCATTTGGATCACAAGCTGACGTAACTCAGCTCGGCAAATACTATATTACATTAATAAAAAAAATAAAATTACCAATTAATTCATTTAATTTATTTTTAAAAAAATTTTATGTTCTTATTTTTCAGGAGGAAATGGAGGTAGTAACAATTACTGGCTACAAAGACGTACCTGAGAATGACGAACAAAGCCTCTTGAAGGCACTCTCCCAACAGCCTGTTAGTGTTGCCATCGAGGCATCAGGCAGAAACTTCCAGTTTTACAGTGGGGTAAGCTCTAATTTGACCCTAATATTTTCCTTTAACATAAACATCCTTAATTATAATTCTAAAACTGTTCAATTAATCTTCAAATTTGATAAATATCTAATACTAATTCAAATAGTAAATAAAATGCTTGCTACTGAATAGTACAAAAAAAAAAAATGAAGAACAAAAATTTAACTAAATACGGCTGCACTAAGAGTTGAAATCGAGACGTGTTGTTTTATAGGGGGTTTTCGATGGACACTGTGGAACTGCTCTAGATCATGGAGTCACAGCCGTTGGATATGGATCATCAAAGGGTTTAGATTACATCATAGTGAAGAACTCTTGGGGACCAAAATGGGGAGAAAAAGGGTACATAAGGATGAAGAGAAACACTGGAAAACCAGCTGGCCTCTGTGGAATCAACAAAATGGCTTCTTATCCTACCAAAAAGAAGTGATTTTACTTTTACTTCTTATTACTTTCTGTTTTGTTTTCTTATGGAACTTCTTATTACTATCTGAGGGTTCCAAAAATGATGTAATCTCGGCTGTTTCTCTTTGAATAAAACTATGGTTAAATAGCGGTTGTTTCAACCCACCCAAACAAACGGTTTCGGGTATGTGGGTAAGTGCGGAGAAATCGCAGTAACTTGTTTTTGCATGCAAATACACTGTACCTGAACTTGAAGAGTACAAAACGACTATTATTTTCGCAGTTCAAATGATACTGAAAATGCATAACAGTATAAGTGTAAACAGTTTCAGAGGTTTCCTACTGCAAATAAGTTAGTTGGAAAATCCTCAGTAAATGAAAGAAGCAAAATAAATACAATAAATATGGTGTTTAATTTTCCACTATTATTCAAAACCAAGACCAAATTAGGTATGGATGGTAAAAGAATTCATGCTGCCGACCCCAACATATGGGATAAAGCGTAAATGATGTTCAGAGTCTAAAATACACCTTTAACATGAATGGTTATAAGTAAATAATACAATGTGCTTTAACGACAAAGATTTGTTAAATAAATAAGATTCAAAAAAATAATGACAAGAAAGCGTATCTCAACTTCGAACTTAGTTGTATTTGATAACACAATCATAAAGCCTTCCTCCCAAGAACTGGGCAACCTCAGGATGCTTCACCTGTAAGAGAAGAGAGAGAGAGGAGGGATAAGTTAAACTCGAACCAATGAAAGGCTGAAGACTTCTCAAAATGAAAAGTAAAAGAATCAAAATCGAAAAGCAGTTACCATTCCAATCTTGAGGGAATCACATCTAAATTGAGCATAAAGGTTGGTCTCGATTCCACGGCCCTGAAAGCAGAAACAAAGATGGAGTTAATTCCCAATCAATTTAGCCAAATTCCAAATATAAAGGTTCTGCCACAGGCCAAACCAAGTCCAATGCCAATTACTGACTTTTCAACAAATCAGTGTGATTTGGCCATTCTCTTTTAACAGCAAACTATACAAATTCAAGAATTTGAACTGATTTTTTCTTTTTCTTTTTCTTTTCAAAGTATCCATCAAAAGTTCGTATTCACATTTATTTTGGTTTCTTTTTGTCTCTCTTCTTGTTGATCTCCAGTTGGTATTCCAGAGTTAAAAATTGTTTCATATGAGAGAGCACTAATACACAAGCCACATGAAACAGCAAACTCTGCAAATTCAAGAATTTGATCTGATTTTTTCTTTTTCTTTTTCAAAGTATCCATCAAAAGTTTGTAACCACATTTATTTCGGTTTCTGTTCCGTCTCTCTTCTTGTGGATCATTCAGTTGATATTCCAGAGTGAAAATTTGTTTCATATGAGAGAGCACTAATACGCTAGCCATTGGAATTAACAAATTTTTGCTTTTAGGACAAACCACCTAGCATTACAAGCCAAATGATATCTATGCTAGATTGCTAGCTATTCTTCATGTTCTTAATCCAAAGTAACATATGAGAAAATGAAGTTCCTGACAATTTTATCAGCCAACTTTGATTTTGGTGTGCAGGTGATTCAATTTAAGTTCCAAAGAATGAATGAGCATAAAATGTTCCAAAAGGTTCAACTGTCAATTCCATATTTTTATTTGATGTTTCCATTTTCTTCATCACCACTGGTAATAACAACTTACCATTCCTTCCAAGACAACTAGGTCTGCGTCACTTGCCAGGTATGCAAGTTCTTGAGACACCCTTGCAAGATCAATAACCTGTAGATGAGTTGAAAAGTAAGTGACAGATCTTACTACAAAATATAATAACCACCATAAGGTCCATAACTACATAAAAAAGGAGATCAAGAATTCTGATAGGAACTGAAGTCATTTTCTTACCGGCAAATCATTACCCGAATTGGCTATCAATAAATTGGAAGTATCAACACCAATGAGCTGCCCATTTTCATCCTTCAACTGATAAATTGGCAAAAAAAAATTTTAGTGTCAACTAATAATGTAATAATTAATAAGAGCGGATCAAGATACATCGTTACTCGTACATTGATATTCATACATTACTTGTGGGGCCCACATGAAGTTGATCCGGGGGATGAAAATGTGTGAGGATATTTTCCTCATTATGTTGATTATCCTCACAAAAAATTAGCAAATTCTAGAACTTGTAACCCCATCATCTGGTTATTGGAAATCACTGAAAATCAATGGTGGTTGAACTATTCATTTTACCATTGATTTCACTTAATGGATGATGGGGTGACAAGCTTTAGAATGGGCTGAATTTTTTGCAAGGATGATCTACATGATGAGGAGAATATCTCAACTTAAAATCAGCCCTAGAATCATCTCTATGTGGGCCCCACAGGCCAATGTACACTCAATATATGAATAACAATGTATACAAATATGCTCTCATAATTAATATAGGAGTCACTAATAAATCTAAAACAACTTTCACCACCTTTGAAATGATCTCCAGTAACTCAGAATATGTTACATCATTGATAGAAGGTAAGTCATTGGCTGCTAGAACAACCTGCATCAAACAAAAAATTTAGGCAAGTCATGCTAAACATGGCTGTGAAATAAAGTAACATCTTCACTTTATGGAGATCTGCTTTTCTGGGAAACAAACTCTTCAATTTCTTCCTCCACCTGGATAATTAAATCTAGAAATTTTCTTTTTTACTGATGAAAAATATCTAGAAAGTCAAATGGGTCCCCGCAAGGAATGAACTGGACTCATGAGGCATGGCCATCAGTCTTAACTAGAGTCTCACCTCTCAAAGTGAATGGTAAGATTGATTAATGTTCTCTAGGACTATATTAGATAGTGAGATTGGGTTGTCAATGGATGATGGGGTATTGGAACTCACTCACTGTATTTGAAAAGTTAGGATTTTAAGTAATAGCAGATTGGCAGGATGGTTTTCTGAATAGAATAATTATAATTGTTCTAAACTAAATATTGAAACAATGACATTCACACTCGCAGTGTTCTGCGTATATGCTCAGATAGTTATACAAATACTTCAAAGTTGAGCTATGTGGTATAAATTAGGTGGAGTGAAAGGCAAACCTGTGTACCACGCCGAAGTAGCTCCCTTGCAAATGGTAAAATACCCAAGATGATATCTGCACCAGAATTGTCAACAAAAATGACAGCCTGTCGTAACAAACAAATGAACTGATTAGTGCATGTCAACAGAACAACCATAGTATAATATCGCCAATTCGCCACAAACATTAATCTGGAAAAAAGGAACCATCTAAGGTGAAACACAAGCCATAAGAACCTACCCTTTTCCAAGACTTCCTACTCCAATTCAGTTGAAAAGTGTCTAGATCATCAATAACCCAAGGTCGAGGCACAAGATTCTGACAACTAGCTAGAAACGACATTCCATCCCTTGCAAAAACCTCTGCAAGCTTCAATAAATGGAGAAATGGATAAATGTAAATCTTTAGCACTGGACCACTGGTGGAAGAGAAAAGTCATTTCAATGATAAGTCAGACAACTAGGAGATACTTCAACTGGTAAGAATGCAGGATCCTACAACTAAAGAGTATGCAATTCCTACAAAGCCTAAAATTATGAAGCAGCATTGCATGTGATTTAGGAAATAAAAACAATAATCAACAAATCAGTTCGATAAACCATTGCAGTTCTGCCTATTATCGGCGGGATCCAGATCAACAACCAAAGCTCAAGGCATTACTTTTATATAAAGAGCTTTAGATCTGCATATGACCAATAGAAGTCAATGTTTGTGGAGGAAAAAGGCATGCGTAACATGAAAGGAGTACTCTCTCCAACTCATACTGTAATCCCGCCATGGTGTGATGAGATTTAGTTTCCAAATTTATCATTAAATTCAATCGTCAATTAAGTATCTTTTCCCATTTCAGTGTAAGAAGAGGTTTGACCTGATCCCAAGACTAGTGGGAACTTTTATTTCTCCAAAAACATTATATTCAATAATTTAATGTATTAAATGAGTAAGATGTCACAAATGTAGTCAATTGCTAAAGAAATCTTTAGGAAATTCCTTATTATAATGTCATTGTTCATAATTCTAATCTATGTTTCAAAAGGTCATAGGAAATGTAAAACAGTCTTTCGAATTTGCATATGCTTCTACAATAAGAACTTGGTTTACCTGAGCAGAACCCAAATCAAATATGTTCCCTGCAAATATTCCCTTAACCAAGTTCTCTACGCGTTTGTTTACATCTTCAATCGCATCATTAAGCCGAACTACGTCCTCAAACAGTGAGATAGCCTTAGCATTCTCCTCATCCTAGTTTTAAAAGCAAGAAGATCAAAAAGAGTGCATTTGAATTGAAATTGAGAAACAAAATCCAGGGGTTGGCACATTAAAGAAAAACTCGAAACTGACCTTAACTTTCTTGAATATATCTCTGAATCCTAATTCCCTAAGGATTTGCTCACGAATCCTACAAAGAAGCTGTAATTACCCAAGAAACAATAGGAGTTAAGAAACTGTAGTTATGTGCTTTAGGTACGAAGACAAAAAGAAGTGTCTACCATGCGGTAGAGTTGCATAAAGTGCTCAGTCAATACGAGAAATGGTTCTATTCTTTTCTTCTTTTTTTCTTCTCCTTTTTTTTTTTTTTTTGCTTGTAAGCATGAACAATGGTTTTCCATGAAGAATTAGTTGAAGAAGAAAAAGTTTATTTATGAAGGCTGACTTACAACGCAATCTGGAGGTCCACCATGACTTTCAGGATCTTTCTTTAGGTCTTCAAGTATCTCTGTGTACCTTCATAGCCATTGGAAACAAAAATACGATTTAATAAACAAAACAAAAAAAGAGTAAAAAACTGATTCTAGAGGACACTACGAAAAATTAGTTGATTACACAAGATGATGGGACCGGACCCTTGCATGCCACCTGATGTGTTGTAATTGTTTTATGCATGAGTACACGTCTACTAAATAAGTTGTAAAAAGTATGGGCTTCTGTAAATTTTAGAGAAAAAATTGATCGTATAACTCCATAGAAACTTTGGGCAATAATATGTCTATTCCCAATGTCGGATATAGAATATTTTCACTTACTAATTAATGTACCTATCATGGGAACTACAAGTTCGACATTTTAAAGATAAATCAGAAGTACCTTTGAGCGAACTTTTCGGCTTTAGCAGGGGCATCAACGACTGTGGTGTCACTTGCTGCCCGTTCCCTGCATCAAAATTAAGTAAAAAACTAACCAGGATCTAGAAAAAAATTTGCAAAGCATACTATATCAGTTATCTTGCACAACACTGTGCTCCACAGCAAACTCTGGAATTATTACATTCTAATTTTAGTTATCTCAAGGAATTATGCTATCGTATGTTTTGCTAAGTGTCTAACTTAATTAAGAGATAAGAGGTATGTATACTTTAAACAAAAAATGAGCAAATAAAAATCCAAAACTTTTACATATTTATCTAAATGTCTAGGGTTACCATCTTCTCTTTCTCCATTTTCCTTATCAACATGAAAATTCTTATTAGAAAAGGAGAGCTTACGGAGCATAGGAAAATGTGTAGACATGGAAAGTGCTAAGCAAGGGGATTCATCTCATTTTCACTGCTAAGGCTGAAATATCAAAAAGGTGACTGAAGTACTTTAATCTCCAGAAACTATTTTTCTCAGTTCTTGTCACCCAATGGCATTGTGAGAATCTCTTGTTAGGGATTCTTTTTTATCTCTTTTAGGAATAAAAAAACCTAAAAAAGGAAGACTTTGCAAAAGTTCTGTTACCGAAACTCTACCAAGATGATATATGATACATGCAAGCACATTGAGACACTTAAAAACAATAATGTCATTCCCAACCTGGTACTCGTCCACATCCCTTTGCTGAAGGGATATTGGCCAATATAAACTCCAGTAAGCCCTTCAACAACTAAGTAGATCATCCCTAACAAATTAATACCTAGCACAAAATATCAACCACAACAGGACTAAGACATAATCTTAAGCAATCTAAGAAAGCTAACTGCAAAAATGACTTTCCAAAAGTTCAAATAAGGGTGCAACTTGGGTAGGTTGGGTTGGGGGTCACTTGTTTCAATCAAGTAATACCCATTGACACCCCAAATATTAACCAAACAACAACGCCTAACATTATTTATCATAGAAAACTACAAACAGTTTGGCTAAATCCACGAAATTCATGAACTATTCTGCATAAGTGAATATGATGGTCAAGTATGTAATTCCCAGTGATAGGATTCACAGATAACTCAGCATGCGACGAAATTAGTGAAAATAGATTTGCTTCATTTAACCATGATAATTATTTCAGTAAGTATCTTCAACTATAGCATTCAGAATCAGATGCTTCATCAATGACATAAAGTAATGCTGCTTCATCGAGGATGTAAAGCAATGCAGCTTCAGAAACAAGCCGAAACAAAAGTATGAGCAGCAATCAAAGATATAACCACAAAAACTCCATAAAAGATCTACCTACAATCCTACGGAACCCTAATCCAATTAAATATTTTTCAAGGAACAGAAAAAAAAATTTAAAAAATAAAACTGAGATTAAATTAAAAGGTCGATTTCCACACATGGGGAGACTGAACACAAAATAAGGATACGCCGATCATAAAGAAAAAAAAATACTAAGAAGTATATCAAGCTCCTCACATCAAATATTCATTTAATGTCAGCTTATTTCAGATAAACATAATTTTTAACCTAAAACCTAAATTTAACTCCAAATGTCCAAATTTTCGCGTCAAACATAAGCAATAGAGAACGATCAAAGTTCAGAAAAATCATGCACCAGAAACATCATACAAAAATTCAGAAATCAATCAAGAACACAAACCTAAAAGAGGGAACCGAATTTAAGAAAAGATCAATCCAAGAAATCTCAGTAGGAGTTGCCTTTCGAGGATTATCGGAAGGGAATCTGTAAGGAATCGTACAAGCTCTGTAATTCGACTCGATCGGAGTCGTTAACAATGGAAATGGCACCATTTCCGAAAAGCTCTCCATGATCTCAACTTCCCTTCTTTGGTTTTTCTTTCGAGCTTTCTGTTTTTCTTCTACGTAAGCGCGAAAGCTTTGATAGAGAGCTGAAGAAACAGATTCAAGAGAAGGGAATAAAAGCGTATATGCTGAAGTGACGAGCCACTCTAAAGCACACACGCTTTGATGTTGGTACCGGCTTCAGTTCGTTGAGATTTGTGTGGAATCATCCAACGGTGATAAACGAGCATGGTGGGAACCCCAATATCTGTGCTTCAATTGTCTCTACGTGGCTCTAGAGGCTAGGGTAAATAGAGTGTAAGAATAAGTGATAGTGTTAATAAATAAATAAAAGGTCCTACAGAAAAACCTACAGAATTAAAATCTGACGGTAGTGTGTATTCACACATCTTCATGATTTGCATCACATACCCTTGTGATTTACATCAAACCTAAAATTATTCCTTTATGTAGATTATTCTGTAGGTTTTTCGGTAACCCTAACACTACCGTTTCAAAAATTACAAGAAAAAGTGCCCATATCTATAAAGTTTTACTATTCTAACGTGGCTCATATACCGAACCAACTGAGAAAAATATTATTCGTTACAAAAATCATCGTGCAATGAGCTATGTTTCAACGTCTCTTCTCGTTGTATAAATAATAGTCGAGTTACTGCACCATGTTTTACAACACTATTGTTGCACTACTTTTTTTTTTGGCCCCGCGTAGAGATAATTATGAAGTTAATTTTCGGTGAGGTTGTTCTCCTCCTCATATAGATCATATCAACATATTCTATAACTTCTATCTCCCTCAATCATCCCTTCAAGAAATAGGTCAAATTTTTGCACTTATATTGACCGGTGATGTCCAATAAACTTTTGCTGCGATTAGAAGTTTTATAATGGGTTGATCGCTATAGTGAGAAGAACATCCTCACATGGAACACAACCTTCAGATCATCTCCTTATGAGTGTAATTTTACTTCAAAAAATAAGTGGTGTGATAATATCGCAATAAGACACAATGCAATAACCTACTATATAGGTAATTTATAATCTATCCACATACCCGCCATGAACGGAACCATAGCTGATAAGTTTTGATCTCAAGACCTCCCAAGTTATAGGAGGAGCACACAATCGTTGGGCTAAAGGCGTATGTGCAAATAGGGTGTGGCCATAAAAATAAGAAAAATCCGTATGAATTTTTTTTATTTTTTTTTAAGTTCGTGGGTGCCCTCTTTAAAAGATGCTATAAGCCTAAATTTTTTATTTTTTTTGTACAAGGGATTAATGCCCGAATTACAATGACAATAAAAAGATACACCACTGAGATGCTAATCACTAGCAATGGGTGTGTAACAAGGGCAGAGACACCGCCAAGATCATCAAAGGAGTCACCACCACGGACGAAGAGAAGTCGTTACTACGAACGAAAAGAGATCCACCACCACGACCGAAGAGAAGCTACTGACTCCAACATAATTTATTACGTGGGCTAAACTTGATGTCAATACCACGGTCACAACCTCTTAAATCATAGGAGGGACGCAAACCAACCGAGCAAGCAGTTGTTTGCATAAGCCTAGAATTAATAGTAACCTACTAATAAACCTGGCAATATCAACCCTAACCCGCCAACCCCGACCCTAATAACTCATCCCTAACTCGACCCGCCAATTTTAAACGGGCTGGGTTAGGGTTGGGGTTTTTTAACTCGCCAGAAAAATAGGGTTGGTTTGTGTAACCCGCGAGCCGACCCGCCTAAGCAAGCATTAATTAAGATTTTGATAAAATCATTTTGATCCCACTCATTCTCTCTATATAAAACCTTATTTAAGTCTTCATTAATGCTCCATTTTAATTCCATTTGTTTTCTCTTAATTAAAATATATTTCTTCTCCCTCTTAATTAAAGCTCAATTAATAAAAATTAAAATAATAGAGAAGATTAATATAATTAGGGTTATTAGAGTTAGGGTTAGGGTTACCAGGTTAGGGCTAGGGTTAGAGAAATTGACCCGTTTAATAAACGAGCTGGGTTAGGGTTGAGGCTTATTAGCTCGAAACCCACCAACCCTAACCCTAATAACCCTAACCCTAGCCCGTTGCCAGGCTACTAACCTGTACTGTAGAGTATAGACCTTTATTAGGGTTCGAAGACTATGACCGTATATTACTTCCACCGTTCCAACTCAGTACAGTCAACTCGAAAGTCTGAAACACTCTACAAAACCCTAAAAACCTCCAATATATTTTCCCTCCCTCTCCCTCTCACCTTCCAAGCGGCGGCTTCGAAGGTCTGAATCCTCAACACTTCAACTTCAATTTTCATAATGATCGTTTCTTCATTTGTATTTCTTTTTCCATTATAACTATCGTCTTTTACAAGTTCTAATTGTTCTTCACTGAAATTGTTTGCTTTTAACTCATATTTTGATTGAATTTGAGGGTTTAATCTGTTTTTAATCTGCTGTATAAGAATTCTGAAACGAAGTGGTGGATTGTGCTTACCGTGGATTTTTTTATGTAGGCGAGTAGGCTATTTATATCTGTTTTGGGCGGTCTGATTACCGTGAAATCGAAACCGCTATGGGAGTGGAATTAGCAAGCATGGACATGGAAGGGTATTTTGAAACGGCAGATATTGAGTTCAGCGATTCTGAGATTGTTTCACATGTTCGTAAAGCCCTAAGATCGGTCGCCCAGGTAAGCAATTCTAGAGTAGATTTTACCTGTCTTTATTAACTGAGCGATTTTATGCTAATCTGTCAGTATCTAAGTCGGGGAACTTTAATTACCACCTCATTGGGAAACGATCGTCAAGACAGATACCCTAATTGCAGTTGACGCACATAAAAATGAGTTCCGACTCTGTTTTAAGGGGCACATAAAAACAGTCTTAAGATAAAATATTTATGAATTCTCAATTTGCATGTTATATTATTCATTCTTATTTAATTTTGAATTTTGACAAAGAGAATAGATTTGCAGGTTTGGGATCACATGGGTATTGCTGAATTTGGCTTGTGGCACCTGTTTTTGTTAGAGTTTAAGTTGAAAGTAATGTGGGTTCAATTTGCATGCCATCTTTTTAATGCTTAGCTCATTTGAATTTTCATTGGTTTAGGGTGATACGGACGATTATAACCATCTGATCGGGGGTTTGAATCTTACTGAACACCTCACTCCTGATGATGTGGGCATCCTTTTGGTAGGTTATCCACGATTGAAATTGTAGTCATGTTAATATTCAAATTTTTGCACCTTATTCTCATTGCTATCTGATTCTTTTGTACGCCATTCTGTTTGTATGTGCTCTGCAGTCGGGTTTAAAGGGATTGGCTGGGGCAGTCACCTATATTGATATGGTTCAACACGAGGCTCTTCTCTCTGCTGTAAGTTCATGAACAGATATTACACTTGGATCATGCTTTGTAAAACTTTCTCATTCGTAATAGTGTTTCAGATTTTTGGGATGAGTTTGTGGAACCGGGACTATGAACCGGATGTTATGGATGCGTTGGTGGACCTCATCATACGTTTGGTATCTATTTTTGAATACATTGTCATCAAAGTTCTTTTTTTTGTTTGTTTTTTTTCCCTGTAGTAGTTGAGTGGTTCTGTTACAATTGCTTTTCTGTATCGTATTTCAGGCTACTTCAAGTGGAAAATTTGTCGACTCATCCTTGGACATGCTCATTAGCAATTTCATTCCGCCCCATTATGCGCTATATGGGCTTAATCAACATTTTTGGCAGACAAAAAAGGCACAAGTACTTGATCGGGTGCATTCAGCACTTAAAAACATCACTGATTTGGTGCCTCTTGCACCCTTGAGGTTATCTCCAATAATTCTTCAGAGAATGCCTCATACGTTTGCCAAGGAAGCTGTTGTGAGTTTTTGTACTTATGTACGATTTATTGTCTGGTTCATTTTTGTAGGTATATAAATATTATAATATTTGTTATCTCCGTTTCCTTAAATTATTTGGAACAATTTGGGTCAACTCACTGGAGAACAATGTTTCTTTTGGAGTTGTGCTAATGTATCAATTATATACAGATGGGATGACTTCTTTTACTTTAAATTTGGGTAGATGAATTTATACTCTTGTTGCTTCATGACCCCAAAGTCAGATGACTCAGATAGAGCTTTTAGAAGGAACTATCCATGTTTTTAAAGTTCCAGCTTCTTTTGAATGTAGTAATTTTCTTTTCCTGAAACTTATTTATCCGAAAAGTACTCCAATGATATATCTATATTAATACTGCACTTGTTACCATTGATCAGAAAAAATATTGAGAATCAATCCATTTGTTTTTACAGATTGTGGTGTATGTGGAGAACATGTTAAGGCTTGAGAGCAGCGCAATTGGAGAATTTGTTGGAAGCACAATGCTAATGGCTGTGGTGGATAGGCTTATAGATTTAGATGTAAGTACTTTAAAGTATGTGTCTATATTGAAAAAAAAAAGTTTCTAGATAATTAGTTTAATACGTTTGTCTTGCACCTTTTCAGGTGGAGATAGGATGGGATGATATTTTGCAGGATGACTCTAGTAAAGGCATATTTGATATGGAACTAGATGGGGACGACTCAGATGATGAGGTATACTTTTTTTTTCTTTTGTCAATATGTTTCAATGTACCATTGTTATTAAAATGAAAAGTATTTTTTGGACATGATAAGTTGATTGTATCTTCATTACCCATACTATACATGTACATCTTGTGAGGGGCAAAGTATATTAGATTGTTAGGTTTGTGCCATCAGGTTGAGTTTTCGTTGAAGAGGTTTTACTCTTTGGATCTATCAAAGTGTTGGGGTTAGGCCACCGGCCACCCTGTTTGTATGCCAAGTTTATTATGGACAGGGAGATTTATTCTTTAAGCGGACTCTTGCAAACTATGATATGCCAATAGACATGGGATTATAAACTGAGGAACAACTTCTGTCTTCAGCTTGCAAATCATAGTCTGGGGGCGAATGTGTTCGCTGGTACATTGGATAGCTTGATGGTACTCACATGCGAGCATCTTAATTCATGTGCTGACAGTGGTCGTTTGGAGAAGGTATTTTTATAGTGTCTTTGGCATTTCCTTAGTGCATTCCAGTAGCATATAGAATTGAGGGGAACACTATTCATTTTGCCAACCAACATACTTGGGATGGCATTTTGAATGATGGTTCTCGTCTCTTGACCGGGTCTGCTCTGTCTGACCCATCTCAGTCTTCTTCTGCAATTAGGTATTTCAAACTCTTCTCCAGTCCTTCCATGTTACTGTTCTAAATGCATACAAGTCAAAGTTTGCTCAGGTAATTCTTGCTCTTTATCTTTTTTTGCTTTCTGCTTAAAAGAGGCCGAAGTCCTTCACCCCAGAACTCATAATGGAGAATGGTAATCCATTATGAGTTCTGGGGTGAAGGACTTCGCCGAAGTCCTTCACCCCAGAACTCATAATTTTGCATTTTTGTACTACTTTAGTGCTTCTCGCGTTTTACGCTTTGTTTTTCTGATTTATATCATGATATTGATTGGTTACACAATTTAAAAATCCTGAATGTTTTTCTTTTAAGACGAGGATTGAAATTTTCTTAGTTGGATCTTTTTTCAACTTCATGTGTAACTTGACTCCCTTTCTGGTTGCAGTTTGTGATTTTTTATGCCTGCTCGTTGGATCCCGAAACTTGTGGGGTGGGGTTTGCAGTTATGCTTGAGGAAATATTTTTGTGTAAAACCTACACCTACCCTCCACTTACCAGGTAATGAGAGAGTGCCCTTTAACTTAATTGACGAAAGCTCTAGCGGCTTCTGTGCAACTTACAGATTTCAACTTTTGATTTTTCACTGCTTAGTTGGGGTATCAATTAAATAAAAATAATCACCAATACTAAAAGCAAAAAATTTAATTAAATCAGTCATAGGCTAGGAGTAATCCTTTTTGAAAACCTGTGGCATTTACAGGATTAGGCTTACTCTTGACTGATGAACCTTCGTTTCTGGTTGCTGAAACCCACATTGTACATGCGTCAGATTTTATACTCATACCTGTATTAATGTACATCAAAACAGAAATGTGAAATTATATTGCATTTCGTTATATGTTCATTTGAGATGCATTATTTTGAATCTTGCATTTTAACTACGCTCAAATATTGTTACTGAGAATTGTTGGAAGATCATAAGTTATCCCTTTTTCAAGTCTTCATCATGAAAGCATTATAAAACAGAGAATGAGAATAGGTTAATCATAACCCTTTTTGTTCGTAAGCTCGTTTTGTTTGAGTTTATTTTATCAAAAAGACAATTCTTTTTAGTATGTAGGACTGAAGATCTTATAGATTCTCACATTGTAACACTTTGAGAATGAATATGGTGAATTAAACATCTTTTGGTAGTTGCACATGCCGTCTCCTCATGCTTATATGAAATCTTAAAGTGTTCAAAGTGCGGAAAATAATTTTTCGGAAAAGTGCGATTTTATTTAAGAAAATTGATTTTATGCATCTTTGTTTTTAGGGATTTTATTCTGTTTATTTCTGATTTTTATTAATGTTGACCTTTTGCAGAATGAGTGCGGTTGCTTATCTAGCTAGTTATTTGTCTCGAGCGAAATTTCTGCAATCCTCCGTGATTCTTAGCATATTGAAAAGGTCAGTAGTCTTGGTTTCTGTTTGTTATTGCTAGATATGACATGTTGATGAAGGAAAAATTGACTAACGTATTTGTGTACTTTTATGTTCATTTTCTTAGTCTGGTAGATTGGTGTCTCGAGTACTGTCAATTACAGGATGGTGCAGAGAAAATAGTAAATCCGCAAGCCCATAGGGTTTTTTATTCTGCATGCCAGGTAAATTGTTACTTTCCTCCTGGGTCAAGACTCATTCATGATGATGATAACATAGTATCTATTCACAAATTATTCGAAAGGAATTTGTAACAAGCTTTCAAATGGGTATCCAAGAACTGCACTTGAACTTACTGGAAAGTAATTTATACACAACTTCGCGTCAACAATATTTATTCAGAATGAGAAATTGCTAACTATATCAGTCACACACACAACTTCTCATTCAGGAAATACGGTAACCGAGTAAACTGAGTAATTATATACTCAATTGTTTTAAATTTTTTGAAAATAGAGTTTTCTTTACATAGTTTCTTGTGTTTTGCATGCAGGCCATTATGTACGTGCTCTGCTTCCGTATGAGGTCAATGTGGGATATTCCACATCTTAAATCACAAATTATCCAATTCCCTCTAGAATCAATCTTGCAGCACCCTTTGGATCCATTGAAGGTGAAAGACTGATATCCTGATACATTAATTATCACAGACCAATTATCTATGAGAAAGATTTTTATTACAGACCAATTGTCTCTTTTACTATCAGAATGTCGTGTGTTCTGACATTCTAATACTTGGTGTTTGCACTGTCTGTGGCAGTTGTCTTCCTGTTTCGAGTCTTGATGTCTATCTTTTTTTGTTTTTGCTTTTCAACAGGTGTGTCTGCCTTCTATCGTGGAGGAATTTTTGAGGCAGGCAAAAGCTGCTTCTCTATTTACTGCATCAGAAAATTTTCTTTTCAACAATTTGCTCGAAACAGATTTTTCGAAGGCTTACGGTGGAATGGAGAGACTTGATATGTTCTTCCCATTTGACCCATGCTTGTTGAGAAAATGTGACAGGTTCGTCTTCTTTTCTTTGACTTTGGAATAGAAACACTCATTTAGGGGAATTAGTAGTAGTGGTTCTTCATGTGTCCATCCTATTCAGGTCCACATCAAGGTGGATCTCTCTACCTTGATATGGGCCTCTTAGTGATTGTTTCTTATGGATGCTTGTGTAAATGGACATTGGGGGAGTGTGATTAGTATGACTTTGTTCATCTTTCTATATGAATGCATTGTAGATATAGTGGATTCTCTTTTTTAGTGCTTTCTTTGGAACACATTTCACTGACATTTTTTCCCCTTGTGAAGATTTATTCGACCAAACTTCATCTACTGGGCGAAGATTAGGACAACTTATGATGACGACGAAGATTTCAGCAGTGACGAAGACGATGCCAATGAGCAATTTGGTGACGAGATTTATGATGGTTTTTCAGATGATGGCATGGGAAGGAGCTTTGATGATCGAGATCTTGATCTTGATGAATTCGAGAACTCGTTGAACAAAATGTCAATAACTCCCAAGAGTTCTTTGAAATACAATATGGAGGGTGGTGGTTTTAATATCCCAATGAGAATGCCTGCAAGAATCAGACCTTCAACAAGTCCAGAGTCACTGTGATTACTTTGTTTTTTCTAGTGTTATAATGTGATTGAGCTTTTCATTTCTCTTTAAAAAATACAGAGAAGTTAAAAGTGAATCAGCCAGTTTTGCAGAGTAAATGGCACCAGTCTTTTGAAAGGTTTGAGCCTCCTGTTGTATCAATATATGTTGTAATTGATTGGTTTGACAAGTCACAATGATTATTATTATTTATATATGATTTCCTTGTAATATATTCAACCCTGTTTAGATTTCTCTAACCCTCCCTCTTAACACAACATTCAAAGTCCCCAACAGCACCAACATCCAGTGCTTAAGATACATATTTCCTTCTGTTACTTTGACTTACAGGCCTGAAATCACCTTCTCATGAAATGTACCTGTGCCCTAGCCACCTGAGTGTTCATCCTACTGATCATAATTCATGCTTAATGAAAATCTGATTTGATGACCCTTCGCCTCGCTAACAAGTATAATTCTTCTATCCATGTGAACTAGTTTGTTGTCGACTTTTCCTCGATTAATGTAGCTAAGGGTAGTTCGTTGTGGCCTTTCCCTTTGGCGATTTTCAACCCCATGTGGTTTTATAGGATGCCAATGAGCGTGATTTCTCTGCCCTAGAGGCATTCGAAACTTGGAGCATTTTTTAATTAGATTCTCTAGCCCATGGCGCTAAGCTGTCCTTCGGTCCTTCCCCCTACCACTCCCAATCCGTACTGGGTAGGTTGAGTCTTCAACAACAATGCTTGTTGCAGCTGAAGTTGATATTTGGCCCCGCCATCTAATACTTGGTATGATTTAAAGTGGGATTAAAGTTAGTCAACTAGAAACAGAGTTCAATTTTCGATAAAAACAGAAGGGGAGAATTCTGAATTCGAGATCCAGATTCAAAAAAGCAAAGCAATTCAAATGCAAGAGGAGAGGAGAATTCTGAACTCGAGATCCAGATTCAAAAGCAAAGCAATTCTGCTACTGTTTTCCTTGGGTTCGGATCCTCTTGGAATGGTGGGTCCATCTATCCCCCTCCTCCCCTATGGCTTTTCTGTCAACCTATCAACATTTTCACACGTGTTATTACTTCATGCTGCATTCTTTCTATAATAAAAGGCTAAGCACTGTTACATTGCTATTATACGCAGGGGGTAGGAGGGTGGACACCCTAGAAATACCTTACTTGCAAAGTTGCAATATGGTTCATTTCTTCAATTCAATGCCAGTTTTAGTGTTTTTATTCTCTTTCTTTTTTCTTGTCCCTTTTTTTTTTCTTACCCAATTAGGAGTACAAAGGGTGATCTTCTGGCTTTCAAGTATTCAATACCGAGTTAATAGACGGGTCGGACACTGAGTTGACTCGGTCGAGTTAAGACCCAAGAGACCGTGATACAAAAATCTCGAGACTATTCACTGAGTTGATCTGAATCGGAACCTGTCTAACTGGAAAGACCAATATCGATGGATTGGTCCAGTTCATGCCATTGGCCGACTAGGCCGAGTCAACTTGGTGGGTTTCGAAAAACAGAGTGGGTCCCACTTACAATAGTAATCTCATCTTTCACTAGTTTTGAAGTACAATTCTCTCTCCATGAAATCCCAAAAAAAAAAAAAAAAGTAAAGTTGGACTCGTCAAAGCCCATCATTTCAAGAAACAAAAAAAAAAAAGAAAAAAAGAAAGAAGAAAAAAAAAAAAAAATTGAGGGATGGGGTCACCTTGGCTGCTTTCTTGAGAGGGAAGAGCTATAGCTACTAAGCTAGCCTTGAAGCTTGAGCTGATTATCATCACAAGTAACTCTCCTGCATAAGTATATAAGTTTAAAACCGTTTTCTTGTTATGTTTATCTTTGAAGAAAACAGGAAAGAACAAAAGAAGATCACAAACTAACAAACACCAGCTTGGTTTAATTATATACAGTTAACAGACAGTACCAATATTAATGTTCCACTCTTTTCTTCAATTCCATCTTTTTGTTCATTCCTCTCTTTCTCTCTCTAGTTCTTTCTCTCTCTAGATCTCTCTCTCTCTCTATTATAAATATCAAATCCTCTCTTCTCTTGTCATTCTCTTTCTCTTCCTTTCATTCAAACAATTATAGGCTGCCCTTGTCTTCTTGTGTTTCTTTCTTTTCATCATCAACTCTACAACCACAACATCCATCATTCTCCAAACTAGCTAGCTAGGAGCAGCTCTTTATGGAGGTATTCTAAATATCTTTTATAGTTTACAAATTTACTTTTCTTTGATATATAGGCTAAGCCAGGTATACATATTTATAGTTTTATGTCAGTTAACTTTCTAATGAATTCTACCAATGATGAGTTTGGGTTTTTCTTATTTGAAGGGAATGAGATTTTTTTTTTTTCACAAAATTTTTATGGGGGTAGTTTTATTATAACAAAAAACATGATTTTAGATAGAATTGAATGGTAAAGGGGATTAATTAACGACGGCAAACATGATGTTTAAGTAATTTATAAGATTCCAGCTTTACATAATCAATTTTGCATTAATATTAGTGCCTTGTCTGAGTCGACGACGTTCGAGTTGGGTTTAAAAACATTGGTATTATGATTGATTGATAGTTGGTAGAAACTATAGAATTTTTGTATATTTTCTAAAGTTTTAAAAAATTTATTATCTTTTTTAATTGAAAACATATTTCCATGGCTTATGCAAGGTTTTGCAGTAGTTTCATTCATTCAATTGTTTGCATTACTCACATTGATGTAGGCGCCATATACAGATATTTGCAATGCAACACAAGTACCCACAAATTAATTTGAGGTTTATTGCAAATATTTACCATTAATTTACAACATTTTAACTTTTGATTATGTATGTCTTGCAGACTGTGGAAATCAAGGTAGATATGGCAGGAATACACGAAAAGAGGCTCCGAAAATGCCTATCCAAACTAAAGGGTATGATTTTTCACTAGCTCTTTTATACTTCAATACTTTCACAAAAAACGTATTTCAAAACATTCACCCATATTTATAAATTTAGTGTTGTATCTTGTTCTTATAATGCTTCATATTTTTGACTTGGTATCGCGTAAAATTTGATAAATATTCGCGATATGGATTTGCAGGCATAGAGAAGGTGGAAGTAGATGGGAGTAGCCAGAAGGTTGTGGTGACAGGATATGCACATAAGAACAAGATCCTCAAGGCATTAAGAAGAGCTGGATTGAAAGCTGAGTTTTGGTCTGCACAAAATGAGATTCTTCTCAATGCTTATGCCAGTGGGAGTTGTGGTTATGGAAGCTTCAGAATTAACAACTTCAACATCTTCTAGTTCATGTTTTGAAAATCTCACCTTACTGATGATATTCATGTTAATTTCTTTTCTTTCTTTTTTATTTATTTATTTCTTTCTTCTTGTTTTTTTTTTTTTTGTTACAAAAGAAGTGTCAAAATCTTCATCCATACATAGTGCAATGGAAAAGTTTTAAGATTTTGTGTTGTGCCTTGTTAATTTCTTTATTTTTTTTATCTTTGAATTGATACTATCAATTTTAGATTACAGAGAAAGTAAATGTGATTAATAAAAAATGACAAATACAAGTTACCTGCTTCCCATATTTTCCTTGATGTCATCACATCCCAACATCATCTACGCCTTATACCAAATAAAACATATAATTTAATAAATTAAAAAAATTCGCCCTACGAACATCTCTACATAGGCCCTCACAAACTGGTGTAATTAGAGTGTAAGAATATAGTGAGTCACCCACAGGTCTATGATTGAGGCCCTCATGGAGATAATATTTATGATGATATGAGAAGTAAATTAAAATGACTTCTCATTGATATTTTTTGTTTTGTTTCTCATACTTATTGTATGAGAATGAATAAATGAAGTGAGAATAAAATAACAAACAAGTTTTGCATGTTTTTTTCCCATAAATTGATCTTTTTGTAGATAAAACTACGAATGGGAAGCTGCAATTGAGTTTAGCGTTGGTAAAAGAATTCCCATATTTGTCACATAAATATTAACTATTTGTATCTCACTTCATACAAAGGTTTAAATTTTTTCACATTCTTTCTAGAGAAACAAATCATTTAGTTTCACCATGTTTTTCATAATCAGAATTTTTCCACAAATGTAAGAGATTTTAGGTTAGTGTTTAAGTTTAATTTATTTGTATAGATTTGTAATTTTAGAAAATAATTAACTAAAAATTGAGATGTTGGAGGAAACTGAATTAAGGATCAACTGAAAAACTGTGAAAGAAATAAAATATAAAAGAGATAGGTAAAAAGAAAAAAGAGAGATCTCCACAAATTAAAATAATGGAGTAGTAAAAAGGCTTCTGTCATAGAGGTAAAAAATTATAGTTTATAGCCAATTTATAAACAAAGACAACATATACGGTTCATCAATTGAATTTCATCACAGATTTTTAAACTTTACAAAGAATGCCACCACTTTGACACCTATTACAGTAAAATATTAAAGTCAAAATACAAAAACTACACAATTACACATCACTGTGAAATATAAGTTCACACATAAGTTCACTACGCAATTTACAAAATTACTTTAATATGGGATACTAAGAATGTTCTTGAGAAAAAAAAGAAAAAAGAAAAAAAAAGTGTTCTTGAGATTCTAGTCTGTTCATAAATGATGATAACTCTTTAAAGATCTCTCAATCACCTCCAACTAAAACAATTCTCTTTCAGACATTAAATCTGTGGAGAACTTTCCTTTTTTTAAATTTTCCATATCCTATTGCAAACCATGAAGTTATATTCCTTGTATATAATAACCAATAATTAGTAATGAGTATGACTCAACTCTCTGATAAAAAGGAAATAAATTACAACTCAGCTCCAGCTTCAAAGTTATTCTATCATTTTTTTTATAAATTGAGTTTAAACCAATTATAATTGAAAGTATTTCTGCTAAGTTTTTGATACATCACAAAGAATGGTCTCTTAATAGTATATACAATTCCAATTCCAACTCCAGCTCAAGCTTCTTTACTAATTATTATAATTTGGAATTTGGACCCCATTTACGATTTCGCTTCAGACCTCCAAAATCTCAAATTTGACCGCGTAAGGATGTATTGCAATCCTATAAGAAATTGAATGGATCTTGATTAAATATCTTCCTTATCTAGAAAAATGTGATTATGTAAAGACTAATGCATGACTAAAAGTTGTGATACAGTTGCTTCACGTTAATTTTGTAAAAGTTACCGTTTATTGCAAATCTTTTGAAGCACTACCCTTACATTTAAATTTATTTATTTATTTTTTAAAATATTTTATTTTAGAATAATTTTTACAAGGAAAAAAAATTTGTTCACCAAAACAACAAATACGCTCTCTTCAAAATCGTAATGCACAATGGGAGAATGAGATATACTAGTAGCATGCATTACGCATGTCCCACCACTAGTTTTGTAAGTCTGTTTCGCGTCTAAGTAGAAGACTAAATATGCTTTAGCCATGATAATAAAAAAAATATTTATCGCCTTTATTACAAATATTAAAATTAATAACTTACTATTTGTATGTACTGCTGATACAGTGTATTAAGGTTTTAAATTTATTAAATTTACAAATGATCTAGGTTTTTCATTATTTTTTAGAATCCGAAGTTATTAGTCAATATGCATGGTTTGTCTGATTTTCATTTATTTTACACGTTGTTCATGATTTCAGAAATCAAAAAGAGTTATTAACTGCCATGTTGGAGAAAATTGAATTAATTGAAGATTTTGGTAAAAGAATGTGGACATGGAATAACCAAGGAAACTTATTTCAGTTTAAATGACCCGCATAACTTTCTCAGATATCGACGCAACCAATGTTATTAAAATAAGACCGATGATCAAATCGAAATTTTGTAAAATTGGTTCGACCTCAACCCTACCTTTATTATTTACTAAAAAACTCCATAAGTGGTTCTATTGTATTAATTTACATTTTTTAATAAAAAATTCTTTTATGTTCATCAGTTTCAATACTCAATCCACCTTAAGCATTGAATTCTCTACTGTTTTGCATCAAATTAAAAAAGAGCTTCATCAAACCTTATTCATTAGAAACTTCTAAACTAGTTGAGATTGAAGGAAAAATGATTCCTTAGACTTCTAAGCTGAAAAGAAGGAAAGATAGAGAGCAGTGTAGAGAACAAAGAGATTACAGAAGAAAAGAGAGAAGAAAACTGTATAGAAGACACATGTTTCTACAGTAATTGGCAAGGATAATGCTAAATGTACAACAGGGTATACAACAAGGCGAATTCGAGTCGATGCATAAATCCCACACTCTCTCATAAATTGCGCCCATTTTAAAGTGATAAAAGCTCATTATGAACGCACCTTGTTATACAACCTATTGTACACCTTGTTGTCCCTCCAGTATCACCCAGTTGGTCCACTGCTACAATTATTTGGGCCAAAGATTTTTTGAATAGCTCACCATGCCAGAAATGTGCATTTTCGATGGCCCAAAACCATCGAAAATAGAGTTTTTTTTCGATGGATCCCAGTCATCGCACACGGTCCGTCAAAAAGTAAACAACAGCCACCGCCCGTTGGTTATCTATTTTAGAATTTTTGTACCTGTAAAACAATAAAATATTGAACCTCTCCTTAAATGCTGACCATGTAAGCTTCCATCTTGTCCGTTGCTTTACCGAAATCGTAAGGTTTAGAAATCTGGTACATGGACTATACAACTAAGCTGTATGCAATCCTGCCCCTTAAAATATTTGTCAATGCATGGGGCATGTTATAGACCATATGGATATGGATAAGGGCTGTGAGTCAAACTGAGGTCAAACCAGTTTGACTACAACTAAAGTTTTAAAAATTATAAAAAAGTCCTTAATTAATTTAGTATTTTATTTTAAAAACCTTAGGATATGGGCTGTTGGAAAAAATGGTTTTTATCCCACTTTCAAAGAGAAAACCATCACCGATCAAACCCCTTCTTCTTCCCCATACAATTTTTGTTCCTTCATGAACCTCCAGACATAAATTTCCGGTCACCGGTAGCATTTTTCGGAAGCATTATTTTGGTGTTATTAACATTGTGGATGGTGATGAAGTTGGGAAGAAAACTCTATTAATGGAGGATTCTTCTCAAACACTTGGGAAGAGATTATTGGATCTTCTAACCCAATCAAACAAGAAAAATCTGAGATAAAGACAACCTATTAACAAGTTTATTCTTCGATTTTTAAGTTCAAAACTGTATTTATTTATTTTTTCCTTCGCTGTTTGTTCTTACTGGTACGAGGGAACAATAAGATAAATGTTCTTTCTGGTATAGAGGAACACGATGACAAATGTTCTACCCAGAACAAGCGAACAATATGACAAATGTTCTACTAGCGATAAGTGAACAAAATGATAAATGCTCTACCCAGTATATGGGAACAAGATGATAAATATTTTAACAGAAAAAAAGAAATAATTTCACAAATGTTCTACTAGTGATAAGTGAACAAAATGATAAATGTTCTACCTAGTATATCTACTAGCACATTTTATACCATTTTCGAGAAAATGTTCCACCACAATAATTCTATTAGGAGTAGAGGGTATAAAATATGTTCCACAACCGGGAACCGAACATCGTAAGTAATGTTCTACTCCGCACCGTAGCACATTATAGCAAACGTTCCACGCGCGGGAACTGAACTTCATCGCAAATGTTCCACACGTGGGGTATGAACATTAGACCGTTCTACATAGTGGAAATGAACATCATGCTATATGTTCTGTTACATATACTAGGACAATAGTGTCTTCGTTCATTTTTATACCGTAGGACAGATTATAAATAATTTATTCAAGTTTTAGAGTATAGTCATACGTCATATATGCATTATGGTTTAGTTATTTTCAATATTCCTTTGATTTATATTGACTTACGTCGGCCTCAATTCACTAATGTGTTTAATTTAGATTTTAGAATATTGAAGTTTACATGATGTTCCTCTATCTCTCTCTCTCTCTCTCTCTCTCTCTCTCTCTCTCTCTCTCTCTCTGTTCTCTATCATCCGGTAATAGAACTGGTGATGGTGGTGGTGGTTCTGAAAAAAGCATTGTGTATTCTTAAAATTTATGTTCCCAACTCAAATTTTTCCAAACATATTAACAAAAATAATTTAATTTTTTTTTTGTCAAAGTTATGTTCTACGCGGTGGAAATGAACATTAGACTATATGTTCTGTATCATATACTAGGACAATGGTTCTTTTGTTCATTTCCATTCCGTAGGACCAATTGATAAATAATTTATTCAAGTTTAAATTCATCACATATGCATTATGGTTTAGTTATTTTCATTATTCATTTGATTTATATTGACTTACGTCGGCCTCAATTAACTAATGTGTTTAATTTAGATTTTAGAAATGATGTTCCTCTCTCTCTCTCTCTCTCTTTTCTATCATCCGGCAATAGAACTGGTGATGGTGGTGGTGGTTCTGAAAAAAACATTGTGTATTCTTTAAATTTATGTTCCCAACTCAAAATTTTCATGCATATTAACAAAGATGATTTAAATTTTTTTTTTTGGCAAAGTTATGTTCTACGCGGTGGAAATGAACATTAGACCATATGTTCTATATCATATACTAGGACAATGGTCATTTTGTTCATTTCCATTCCGTAGGACAAATTGACAAATAATTTATTCAAGTTTAAATTCATCACATATGTATTATGGTTTAGTTATTTTCATTATTCATTTGATTTATATTGACTTACGTCAGCCTCAATTAACTAATGTGTTTAATATAGATTTTAGAATATTGAAGTTTACATGATGTTTATCTATCTCTCTCTCTCTCTCTGTTCTCTATCATCCGGCAATAGAACTGGTGATGGTGGTGGTGGTTCTGAAAAAAACATTGTGTATTCTTAAAATTTATGTTCCCAACTCAAATTTTTCCAAGCATATTAACAAAGATGATTTTAAATTTTTTTTTTTGGCAAAGTTGTTCTACGCGTTGGAAATGAACATTAGACCATATGTTCTGTATCATATATTAGGACAATGGTCCTTTTGTTCATTTCCATTCCGTAGGACAACTTGACAAATAATTTATTCAAGTTTAAATTCATCACATATGCATTATGGTTTACTTATTTTCATTATTCATTTATTTATATTAACTTACGTCGGCCTCAATTAAATAATATGTTTAATTTAGATTTTAGAATATTGAAGCTTATATGATGTTCATCTCTCTCTCTCTCTGATCTCTATCACCCGGTAATAGATCTGGTGTTGATGGTGGTGATTCTGAAAAAAAATATTGTGTCTTCTCAAAATTTATGTTCTCAACTCAAATTTTTCCAAGTATATTAACAAAAATAATTTTAGTTTTTTTTTTGGCAAAGTTATGTTCTACGCTGTTGAAATGAACATTAGACCATATATTCTGTTATATATACTAGGACAATGGTCCCTTTGTTCATTACCTAGGAAGCACGGACATGGCGAGGGGACATGGACATCGCACGAGTTTTTTTCCTTAAAATTTTAACTAAAAATAGGACACAACACGGACACGGCACCCTTAGAGGAGTGTCTGTGCTTCTTAGTTCATTACCATACCATAGGACAAAATGATTAATGTTCATTCTATGAAAAAGAATAAAACATAGGGGTCCAATATTCGTTCACAAAATATAGGACATTATATCGAATGTTCCTACTGTTGATGTGGGACATATTTATTAAGCCTAGTTGAAAAGTTTAACTACTATGTGGGACGTATACTAGATAGAACATTTATCATTTTTGTTCACTTATCACTAGTAGAACATTTGTGAAATTTTTTTCTTTTTCCTATTAGAATATTTATCATCTTGTTCCTGTATATTGGGTAGAACATTTATCATTTTGTTCAATTATGCTTAATAGAACATTTGTCATATTGTTCGCTTGTTCTGGGTAGAACATTTGTCATCGTGTTCCTCTATACCAAAAAGAACATTTATCTTATTGTTCCCTCGTACCAGTAAGAACAAACATCGACAGAGAAAAAAAGAAAAAGCATTTTTGAACATAAAAATCGAAGAATAAACTTGTTAATAGGTTGTCTTACCTCAGATTTTTCTTGTTTAATTGGGTTGGAAGATCAAATAATCTCTTCCCAAGTGTTTTGAGAAGAATCCTCCATTAATGGAGCTTTCTTCCCAAATTCATCACCATCCACAATGTTAATAACACCAAAATGATGCTACTGGAGAATGCTTCCGGTGCCCATAAAACTATGTTCGAAGGTTGATGAAGGAACAAAAATTGTATGAGGAAGAAGATGGGGTTTGGTTAGTACCCTTTGGAAAAGTGGTTAGTAAAAAAAAAAACTTCCAGGGACCTCAAAATAAATATATAAAATTAGTGAAACAGCCCATATCACTTATGGCATTTATCCTATTTTGAACATCCCTTATCACCTCACAGCCCTTATCCAATTTTGGATGGTAGTTACCAGTGGCCTAAATTTTGTAACATTTCATTTGCTTTTAATAGGGATTTTTTTAAGACAGTCCCTCGTACAATTAGCAATTAGGGATCAGTCCCCTTTTTTTCAAAAAGCTGAATTTGGTCCTCATTTGGATGGAAACCGTCATGTCTCCGTTGTATGGTGCACGAGTGCAAAACACATGTGTGCTTTTGACGAAAATGTCCTCAAGTGGTGTCCACGTGAGGGACTTAGGTTTGATTTTTAAAAATTCCCAAAGTACCCTCCACTCATCTAACACATGCACGAAAATCTTGTGATCATCGTCGAACTATTGCATCCGTTCGTTAGATTGGTCCCATGATTAGCCCGTTCAGATGAGTAGAGGGTACTTTGGGGATATCTAAAAAACTAAACATAAGTCCCTCATGCGGTGTACACCTGAAGGCATTTTCGTCAAAATCATGCATGTGTTTTGCACTCGTGCACCATACAACGGAGATATGCCGGTTTCAATCCAAATAAGGACCAAATTCAGCTTTTTGAGAAAACGGGGACTGATCTCTAATTGCTAATTGTACGAAGGACTGTCCTAAAAAAATTCCCTTTTTTGTACTCGGTTAATTACTTATACATCTTCTATAATCTGTAACCTTTTCTTAGTTTTGATGTTGGTGTAAGGGGGCATCAAATATGACCCAAGAAATGACCCAAGAAAGTGTATGCATCTCATGTCTTATTACTGCTTCCGATTTTCATGAGATGATGATTCCTTATAAATTGCAATACGGTGTAGATGAATAGTTCTTGGACTATTAGAAAAAGATTGAAATTTATTGATGTGAAAACGAAAATTTCATGACTTTTCAATCATATTTTTAGTTTATCATAGTTTTAGTATGCCAATAAATAGATAAACTATGAGCATTCAAAAACAAAACACCAAATTTACATTTTTATTTGTTTCTATAAATTGGTTCATTTCTAAGTCTCTTTGGCATCAATTAGAGAAAAGAATATAGTTTAGCCATGAGTTTAAAAAAAAAAAAAAGTACATTCTTTTTTACAGCTATTAAAAAGAAATTATCCAACTTTTTATTTTTCTTCATCATAATCAGAGATTTTTACTGTTTTGTAACTAGGACTAGTGTAGAGATGATAGTCAAAGGTTTTTCTCCAACTTTAATTTATTTTACAGGTTCATGGTTTCAGAAATTAAAAAGAGTTATTAATGAGATGTTGGGGGAGATTGAATTAATTGAGGATCATTCAAAAGGTAATAACTAAGATATTTAACATTTCATTAGCTTTTAACATGATAAGACGTATTTTGTATTCATCGTATATATATTCTACAACTGAGGTCTGATTCCATCCTTGGGCATAACAAACAATCTACGATTTTTGGTATTTTGTAGTAGGTTTTTTTATTTCTTACCCAATAGATCCCAAAATTGCAAATTTCATACATTTAGCTAGTTGGGCTTTGAATTTATAATTACGCCCCAAAAACTTATCTTTTCCAATTTTCTTACAAAATATTCTACCCTAGCTAGCTTTTCTCTTTTTCAATTTAGCTAACTGGTAACCTCCTTTTAAGTGTTTTTCTTACTTTTTTCATTAATGATCAATAGTAGTTTTTTGGCAAGAACTAATTACACATTTTTTAATCTTCTAATGTTATTATTTGATTCGGTTTCAGGGCATTAGATAAGTCCTAAGAAATGATATACATCTCATGTCCTCCAAGACTTAACGAATTAATATCAACAATAAAGTGAGCAAGCATTGTTAAGATTTTGTATAATACTTGAATTTGCGTTGTGTTTTTTGTGAAATGAGACTTCCTAATCAATTGTAAAATGTTGTGAATCATTTTATTATTGTTATTTCTTTGCAGAGATAGTGGATTGAATTTTATTGAAAGAAGAAAAAAACAGAAGCAAAGACTGTACCTATCCAGGAAATATGAAATACGCACCACAAAAGGTGTTTACATACAAATTGTGCTTTCCCATTGGACAATCAAGTCCTTGTGAAAACAAACATCCAACTTATTTTCATTTAATCTGCAAAAGAACGTACTATAAACACTTAATCAATCATTCGGGTGAGAAACCTTTGTTTTACAAACTCTACTATTTCTTTCGGTCCAAATAGTCTACTAAATAGGTAGAGGTTACACCTTCTCTGTATTGATTGTCATGTACTTTTTTTATATAAGGGACTGGAGCGTTACATATTCTTCAACTTCGAACAGTTTCTGTGTGCTTTCGAACCGTTACAGATACTCTTCCGTAACGTGTATCAAGTGTTACAGAAAAAGCGGCATACTGTGATCCATAACGTTTTTAACATATTACGGAAGCCATCAGTAACATTTATAAAATGTTACGAATTTGGTTTTTTTGGCATAGTGATAGTGCTATCACAAAGCATGGGGTGCAGAAGGACGCGTTGCCTACTCTTTTAGTCTCTTTTATATGATGGGTCAACCAAATGCTACTACTCTCTAGCAGACCGAGCACCTATCAATTTATAACCATAAGAATACCCCAAGGTTGGTAGAGATAGAATCAAAGACATCCAACCAAACCATAAAACAAACTTCCTTGTAATAATTCAATTAATGTGACTTGTCATCTTGAAACATGTGGCTTTCTCCAAAGAAAAATAAAAAGAAAACATTGAAAGTTCTATACACCCACATTTGATGATGGATCTATTTGGTACCAGTTGAATTATCACAACATTTGATGGTATTTATATCATCATATCTTAAACCTTTGCAACACCATCAAATCCTATTGTATTGGGAGTGTTGTATTTGATAAATAAATTGATAAACCAAAATTGAATAAATTCCTTTCTTACATGGCCAATCTAAATTGTCTGTCTTGTCTGTTAGTACTTCTCTCATGCAAGTTGAACAAGTAAGATTTTCCTCCTCCATTAAAAAAAAAAACTAAAAACTAAAAACAAAAGCTAATGTAGTAGAAATTGAAATGGAAAGATTTTTGCAACCTTGTTTCTCTTTCCTTAAAAGAAAGAATTATACAGTGTTAGGGTTCACTGGGCCTAACTCTCTCTGAAAATCGGCTTGCAAAGAAAGGATTGCTCAAAGACTTATACACTTCACAAACTTAGAGTGCTCAGGTGATATGGGATGATACTAACAACAGATCAAATGATATAAATCATGTTAATTTTTTGACTTTACACCTTAGTTGGTATGAATGATCTTTCTTGGTACATAGAGCCCATGAACTTCAGTTGGCGGGTCCTCCACTCAGGTGAGAAGGAAAAACAGAACGTTCTGAGAACTGTCAAGCTAAAAGCAACAGGAGAAGAAAGAAGAGAGAGAGATGACAAAACAAGAAGAGAACAACAAGCACAGAGATAACTTATCGGCAACTTTTGGCATACCTACTGATCATGCACTCCGAGACGATATCACACAAATTTTACTAAACCAAATCAGCAGTAAAGTACCGAATTGTACTAAACAAATCGGTGGTAAATCGGCAGTTAGACGTCATATTTTTATTCTAACTATTCGGCGCCGTGATGCCGTTTCTAGTAAAGAAAAATAGACTTCATAGTTCCAGTACTAGGGGAAGAAGGTTTTACATGATTAATTGGTTGGACTAAAATGAAGACGGCCACTAGTAATTGCGGAGTCAAACTAAATTGACCAAGTTCAAGCAACAAGACTGCCAATAACATTTCGGAAGGTGCCTTTAAAATTTTTATATACTCGTACAGTAACATGCACTACACGTATCACACCATTAGTTAGTGATGTGATAAAGAAAATTAATGACTTCTCATTCATAAGTTTTGTTTTGTTTATCATTGTTTTCTTATGCCAATAAATAGATAAACTGTTAGCATAAAAAATAAAAAATAAAAACAGACGAGCATGCTTTGCATTTTTTTTTTCTACAAATTGGTTCATTTATAAATCTCTTCTTGGCATCAAATAGAAAACTGAATACAGTTTAGCCATGATTAAAAGAAAGGTACTTATCACCTTTGTTACAAGTATTAAAATGAAATTAATTTATGATCTAATTTTTTTTTTTATATAATCTGAGATTTTCCTGCTTTGTTATTAAGACTAGTGTAGAGATTTTAGTCAATAGTTTGTCTAATTTTAATTTATTTTACAGGTTCCTGATTTCAGAAATTATAGAGAGTTATTAATTGAGAAGTTGGAGAAAATTGAATTAATTGAAGATCATCCAAAAGGTAGTAATTAAAATACTTGTCAATGCATGATAAAAAATTTTAACATTGCGCATTAGCTTTTAATGTGATAAGATGTCATTTGTACTCGTCTTACTTTATCTTATTATCCAAGTCTGATTCTATCCTTCGGCAAAATGAACAATCTACACTTAGAATTTTTTGGCATCTTGCCAAATAAGTAATATAGTTTGAACCTAAAGTTGCAAGTTTTTACATGTATGCCTTGAATTTATAATTACTGTCGAAAAAAAATTATTTTTTCAACTTTCTTACAAGAACTACCCTATCTTTTCTAGATCAAGATCTTCCACTTCATTGTGTAACGATAACTTAGCTCTTGGTAGGTTTTGTTGGCAAAAACTAATTACACATTTTTTTTTTAATGTGCTATAATTTAATTTGGTTTCAGGGCATCAAGTAAGACCTAAAAAAGTGTATGCATCTCATGTCTCGATTTAGTATCACCAACAAAGTGGACAAGCATTGTTAAGATTTTGGTGTTATTACTGCTTCAGGTTTTTGTGCAATGATGTATCCAAAAATGCGAATTTTTGTAAATGACTCATTTTTAGTTGTAGAGGAAAAGGTTGAATTTTTTTTTTTTTGATAGTTTAAACCATTACATGAGCTGCCCCAAGGGCTTGAACTCAAGACCTCCCCCATAGGGGAAGGGAAAAGGTTGAATCTTATTAAAAGAATAAAAGAACAACCAAAGAGATTGTACCAGTCCAGGAAATACAACAGAGAATCACATATGGTCCTTACCTACAACTTATGTTATGTGCTATCCCACTGGACAATTAGAACATCAAGAGCATGTGTGTTTGGTTTTATAAGGTTGTAATTAGTGTGTGCGTGTATGCATGTGTGTTTGGTTTTGTAAGGTTGTAATTAGTTACCAAGCAAGGACTTATTTCTAGCTAGGGTTGAATGGGTGAAGGAATAATTGCTTTGTTTAATTGACTTTATCGAGTTGTTACAGTTGCTTGGTTGCTAATTTGTAATGAATTAAAATGACTATTATGAAAGTTTAAATTAGGGTTTTACGAGTTGCCTACTATTTTAGTCTCTTTTATATGATGGGTCAACCAAATGCTACTATTCTCTAGCAGACCGAGCACCTATTAATTTATAACCATAAGAATACCCCAAGGTTGATAGAGAATCAAAGACATCCAACCAAACCATAAACAAACTTCCTTGTAATAATCAATTAATGTGACGTGTCATCTTGAAACATGTAGTTTTCTCCAAAGAAGAATAAAAAGAAAACATTGAAAGTTCTATACACCCACATTTGATGATGGATCTATTTTGTACCAGTTGAATTATCGCAACATTTGGCGAATTGTTTTGACATTTGATGGTATTTATATCATCATATCTTAAATCTTTGCAACACCATCAAATCCTATTATATTCGGGGTGTTGTATTTGAAAAATAAATTGGTAAACCAAAATTGAATAAATTCCTTTGTTACATGACCATTAAAAAAAAAACTAAAAACAAAAGCTAATGTAATAGAAATTGAAAGGTTTTTGCTACCTTGTTTCTCTTTCCTTAAAAGAAAGAATTATACAGTGTTAGGGCCCATTGGGCCTAATTCTCTTTAAAAATCGGCTTGCAAAGAAAGGGTTGCTCAGAGACTTATACACTTCACAAACTTAAAGTGTCCAGATGATAAGGGATAATATTAACAACAGATCAAATGATATAAATCATGTTAATTTTTTACTTTACACCTTAGTCGGTATGAATAATCTTTCTTGGTACATAGAGCCCATGAACTTCAATTGGCGGGTCCTACAGTCAGCACCTTGTCCTGATATCCATTTCATCTCAGAAACGGGATTCACACCTCAAGATTTATATAAACAAAAACATAATTAGTTTCAAGGGTTCTCAAATTTGTAAGACTTCTTAAATTGATTTGAAAAGAAAGTTGTGAGAAGGAAAAACAGATCGTTCTGAGAACTGTCAAGCTAAAAGCAACAGGAGAAGAGATTTTGGTATATACCTACTAATCATGCACTCCGAATTTTACTAAGGCCTGCTTGGTACGCTGGAAACGTTTGCAGCGCAAACGTTAACAGGTGTTTGGGTGAATTGTACGTGCTTGGTACACATATTGCAAATATTACTTATGGTAAATGTTTTCTGCGGTCCCATGTTTTTAGGCAAAATATTTAACACTCGTTTCCGGAACTAAAAGAGCCGGGAACGAATGCAACACTCCAGCAAATGCCAAAAAACCCTCGTCTTGTCTGAGCACGATACTGATCGAGTTCTTCTCTATCTAACCTCTCTCCACTTCTCCAATTTGTAAGTGGCCACCTCTCTCTCTCCCTGATTTCTCCTCTTTGATCTCTCTCCCATCTCTCTTTCTCTGGTCGATCTCTCTTTCTCTGATTTCTCTCTGATCTTGCTCATTTTCTCTCTTTCCCCTTGTCGTTGCTTTTGTGAGGGTTAGGATCTTTATTTTGTGCTTTTTTTCTTTCATAATTACAGAGAAAGGGTTTTTTTTAGAGAAGAAGATCTGTGCATTCTTTGTTTTTCTAGAAAAAGGAGATCCACCGCCCTAAACCATAGATTATGCTCTTTAGGTGATATCTGGACTACCAATAACATTTTTCGGTGCATTCTCAGTACCTAAAAACGATGGAGAATATGAAATTTGGATTCTGTGCTTGATTCAAACCCAACACAATAAGAACTGGGGTTTAAAGCAAGGTAGATCCAACTATTTCTTAGTTTTTCTGTGCTCAAGGATGGTGATTTAGGGTTTATTCTTCCTAAATTCTTATGGTATTGCCGATGGATATCAATCCCTCAAATCCAGTCGGTCTTCCAATATTTTTCTAAGAATTTTTTATTGGAGGCATTCCATCTGTCCTTCATGCTTCATCTTCATGCCACTTGGAGTAGCACCATCATGATGATCGGCCAATTTTTTTTTTCTTCTAATGGAGGTTTCTTGATCAATAAATCTAATCTAGTTTTAATTTAATTTTAAATAGTAAGTGTTCTTCAACAACTTATTTAATTATATATAAAAAAATAAAAACTAAAGAAACATTAGTATTCTTGCATTTGCAGGAAGAAACCAAGCAACGGTATATATTTAAATTACATTTGCAGTTGGTGTACCAAGCAAGATGAAAGTTAATGATTGTATATGTTTGCTGTAGGAAACCTTTACCATAACAAACCTTTGCAGACTACAAACATTTGCTATCTTACCAAGCAGGGCCTAAGTGGTAAATCGACAGTTCGACGTCATATTTTTTTCTAACTATTCGGCGCCGCGATGCCGTTTCTAGTAAAGAAAAATAGCCTTCCAGTACTGACCCATAGTTCCAGTACTCGAGGATGAAGGTTTTACATGATTAATTGGTTGGACTAAAACGAAGACTGCCAGTAGTAATTGGGGAGTCAAAGTAAATTGACCAAGTCCAAGCAACAAGATTGCCAATAACATTTCGGAGGGTGCCTCTAAAATTTCCCAATGATATATACTCGTACAGTAATATGCACTACACACTCCCAATTCATATGGCAGAGCCTTCTCAAGTTTCTTGGTTTTGATCGAGCCTTACTTGGAGATTGGGAGAGTGAGATGCAGTGGTGTGCCTCCAAGCTTGAAGGTAAAAATATCATTACTCAATTCAGAAAGCTTTGCTTGAATGCCTTTATATATCATGTTTGGATGGAGAGAAATAGTAGAATATTTCAGAAATAAGCTAAGACCAAATATACCGCTCTCTATCTGATTGTTGAGGAAGTTAGACTTAAGTTCTCTACTCTTGATGCCAAAGTGGAGGATACTGATCATAACAGACAGCTGGTTGCTAAATGGAACATAAATGCAGTCTTTCAAAGACATCAAGAAATTCGATGCAGTTGGAAGGGGCCTGATGAAGATTTTGTTCAACTAAACTCAGATGGATCCTTAAACAACGACTCTGGGGGATTTGGAGCTATCCTCAGAGATAGATGTGGGGACGCTATTTCAGCTGTTGCAGGCTCTTCTAGGCCTAGCTCAGTCATACATCATGAATTGCAAGGTGTGGAGGCAGGGTTAAAACTTGCAAGCTCTTATGGATTCAGGAAAATTTGCGTGGGTTCTGACTCCCAAACAGTTGTTTCATATTTCAACATCACTAAAGCTAAACCTCCTTGGCAAGAAAAACATCTGTGGCGCCGCATTCAACGCCTTGTTCATCAGTTCGATACCTTTAAAGTTGAGCATGTTTACAGAGATACGAACAGAGCAGCAGATCATCTCGCTAGCCTGAGGCCTTCTTGTGAGTTCCTTGAAATCATCCCAAGCTCCTTCTCTGAAGACTTGAAGAAGATTATCTTTGAAGACAAATGTAATTTTGTGTATTTTCGTTAGTTGCTGTTGTTTCTTGTCTTTTCATGTTTGGTTGGGGTCTCCTTAACCCTGCTCACCTTTCCCCCAAAAAAAAAAAATATGCACTACACATATCACACCACTAGTTCTCATTCATAAGTTTTGTTTTGTTTATCATAGTTTTCTTATGCCAATAAATAGATAAACTGTGAGCATTAAAAAAAAAAACACACAAAAACAGACGAGCATGCTTTGCAATTTTTTTTTTTTCTATAAATTGGTTCATTTATAAATCTCTTCTTGGAATCAAATAGAAGACTGAATACAGTTTAGCCATGATTAAAAGAAAGGTACTTATCACCTTTGTTACAAGTATTAAAATGAAATTAATTTATTTTTTTTTTTTTTTTTTTTTATAATCTGAGATTTTCCTGCTTTGTAATTAAGACTAGTGTAGAGATGTTAGTCAATACTTTGTCTAATTTTAATTTATTTTACAGGTTCCTGATTTCAGAAATTATAAAGAGTTATTAATTGAGATGTTGGAGAAAATTGAATTAATTGAAGATCATCCAAAAGGTAGTAATTAAAATACATGTCAATGCATGATAAAAAAAAATTTAACATCTCATTAGCTTTTAATGTGATAAGATGTCATTTCTACTCGTCTTACTTTATCCTATTATCTAAGTCTGATTCTATTTTTTGGCATCTTGCCAAATAAGTAATAGTTTGAACCTATAAAGTTGCAAGTTTCTTATGTATGCCTTGAATTTATAATTACTGTCGAAAAAAATTATTTTTTCAACTTTCTTACAAGAACTACCCTATCTTTTCTAGAACTTCCACTTCATTGTCTAACGATAACTTCTTTAGCTCTTCGTAGGTTTTGTTGGCAAAAACTAATTACACAAATTTTTTTTAATATGCTATTATTTGATTTGGTTTCAGGGCATCAAGTAAGACCTAAAAAAGTGTATGCATCTCATGTGTAGATTTAATATCACCAACAAAGTGGACAAGCATTGTTAAGATCTTGGTGTTATTACCGCTTCAAGTTTTTGTGCAATGATGTATCCAAAAGTGCGAATTTTTGTAAATGACCCGTTTTTGGTTGTAGAAGAAAAGGTTGAATCTTATTAAAAGAATAAAATAACAACCAAAGAGATTGTATCAGTCCAGGAAATACAACAGAGAATCACATATGGTCCTCACATACAACTTATGTTATGTGCTATCCCACTGGACAATCAGAACATCAAGAGATTAAACATCAGAAATCTTTCCAGGCAATGGTAGACTCAAGTGAAATTGTACAACCCCAAAAATATGAGCTTAACTACTCTCTCTAGTAATAAGAACAACTCTTTATCAATTTATAACTTCTTTTCAAAAGAATAGCCAAGGTCTGTTAGGGACAACTAACAAAACTACAAAACTACAAAACAAAACTTGGCTTGTAGTTCAATTAATAGATTCTCATCTTGAAACATGTGGCATCTCCAAAGGAAAATAAAACAAAACATTAGAAGATTAACAGTACCTACATCTTATGATGGATCTATTTTATATAATTGAATACTGGCAAGTTCTAGTGAATTGTAGATGGTGTTATATTATTGTTGGGGTTTATGCCCTAAAACAATTTAAATTGACAACATTGATAAATTATATTTATTAATGAGCATGATATTATATTATTACTTTATTCATATGATGGATTAAGTGTTGTTCACAAGATGATGCTGTAAGTAAATTATTTGTATGAAGTGTTCATACATGGAGAGATGTAATTTACTGGTTCCTCATATTCTTGTATAGTTCATAGTCAGTGATGAATCTGAACAATTCATCTGATAAGACTATAACACACTAGACTTCTATATTATAGGGTGATGTATCTCCATCACCGGAGTGGCGACTCTAAGTCAGTGTGTTGGTGTATTAGGAATACACTGAACAGGTCAGACAGAATACTTTTTATATTATTGTCAGCATATAAAAAGATTCTGTAAAACTTGCTGATTGCAAATGTCCTAAATCCTGAGAGCAGAGTATACCCTACAAGTTGGTTTCTACTCACTTTGATCTACCAAACAGTGAGGTCAGACAACGCAAACGTGATCCAATATTCTGGGTAGGTTGGGTGGTCGAAATCACTTAGTGGGATTACTTTGTGTCAATAAGGAATCCACACCAAAATGATATTCCCTTGAGAGCCTAATCAAGAGTATTAATTATTCTAGACTGCGCAGTGATCCTATAAAATGTTTATTGGATTATTAGAATAATTATAATGGTATGATATGGCAGGCAAGGACTAAGATGTAATTACTCGAAAGGTGCTGACATTAATAGTTAATGTTACCTTGGTGTATATTACGAATATCAGTTAAGTGGAGGGACTATTTGCTGGTATAACGAGTGAAGGGCTTCTGAATAATATTCATTTACTTGAGAGTATTCAGTTGCAGTTATTTAGTGGACTTAACTGCAATTAGATTTATTATTTGAGAATTATATGAGATATATGGACCTCAAAGTAATAAATCAAAAGCTTAAGTAAGTGGGGCCCATATGGACCTAACTTGGAGCTAAAGATATGGGAAGAGAGTCTTTCTCTATAAATAGAGATAGGGTTCATAAGATAGCCCACCCTAACTTGTGTATCTAAAACTCTCTCCCAATTTAGAATTCAAGTTATGACCTTTATGGTTTTAGAAACCCAAAATTCGTAATATATTCCCGTCAGAATTTAAAATCGCGTTTTGAGGCTTTTCGGAGCAGAATTGGAGATTCGCTATTTCACGCAAAGTTGTAGAAAATTCGATTTCCTACAAAAAGCATATATCATCTAGGCGAATCGGATCAACCGTTAGAGAGTTATGGCCGAAATACAGTTGCTGTATCTTTTCGGGTTTTCGACGATTGATCCAGAATGTGGGAGGAAGATCTGGGATTACATGCAAGCGTTCAAACGGTATGTATCTGATCTTCAAGTTATTGTTTTAATTCATGCATCCTCATGTGATCTTGTGAAGGGAAAATAGTTATTTGTTTCCGCTGCACAATTTAATCTAGACCCTATTTTCCCCAACAGTGGTATCAGAGCAGGCTTGAGGCACTGCATGAATTATTACATGAAATCTTTTTATTTAAGGTTGTTCCTGATTATTTAAGGGTTTGATTGATCCAAAATACTTAGGGATTAAATTTATATCAATGAGATTGATAAGGGTTGGATTAATTTTTGGTAAAAGGTCTGTACACAAAGATTAGATTGGGATCCAAGAAAAAGAAAATAGTATTCTTGTTGTTCTTGACCAAAAGAAAGGGTTTCTAAATTTTTCAAAAAAGAAAAGGATTAAAAGTGTGTTTTAATCGGTTTAACAAAAATTAGTAGTTCTTGTTTATTAATTTTATTTTGATTCAGGAAAAGGTTTTATAAAATAATAAAAAAAAAAAAGGCAAGGAGTCATGGGTTAGTTTTAGGGTTTCTTTGGTTAAATTGTTTAATTAAAGAAAGTTTTAATTAGAATTTTTAATTAGTTAAAGTGTTTAATTAATTAAATAGAGTTTCTAATTAAAAGATTTCTTAATTAAGAGTTTTAATTAAGGTTTGATATAACCAGGTAATTTTGTTAACGTCAGAGCAATATGAGATATAGTTGTGATGTTATAAATTTTGGTTATTATTAGGTTTGATACAACCAGGCTATTTCTTGATAACATCAGAACTTTAATAGTTAAAGTTTTAATGCTATTGTAATAGTTTTGGTTAAGGGTTGACCTATTAGCTGTTAAGGGGTAACCCAAGAACGGTTATGGGGCAACTCAAAACTGTTATGAGGTGACCTGAAACTGTTATGAGGTAACCCACGAACTGTTATGGGGTAACCCAAGAACGGTTATGGGGCAACTCAAAACTGTTATGAGGTGACCTGAAACTGTTATGAGGTAACCCACGAACTGTTATGGGGTAACCCAAGAACGGTTATGGGGCAACTCAAAACTGTTATGAGGTGACCTGAAACTGTTATGAGGTAACCCACGAACTGTTATGGGGTAACCTACTAATTGCTATGGGGTAACCCAGAACTGTTATGGGGTAACCTGCTAATTACTATGGGGTAACCCAGAACTGTTAAGGGGTAACCTGCTGACTGTTATGGGGTAACCCACGAACTGTTATGGGGTAACCCATTGACTGTTAAGGGGAAATCCAGTAACTGTTAAGGGGCGACCCATTAGCAATTAAGTGTTGTTTGGTTTGACATACTAAGGAAAAAGTGTTTTTTCTTAAGTGTTGTTTGGTTTGACATATTAAGGAAAAAGTGTTTTTTCTTAAGTGTTGTTTGGTTTGACATATTAAGGAAAAAATGTTTTTTCTTAAGTGTTGTTTGGTTTGACATATTAAGGAAAAAATGTTTTTTCTTAAGTGTTGTTTGGTTTGACATATTAAGGAAAAAGTGTTTTTTCTTAAGTGTTGTTTGGTTTGACATATTAAGGAAAAAATGTTTTTTCTTAAGTGTTGTTTGGTTTGACATATTAAGGAAAAAATGTTTTTTCTTAAGTGTTGTTTGGTTTGACATATTAAGGAAAAAATGTTTTTTCTTAAGTGTTGTTTGGCTAGGCATAATTAAGAAAAAGAGTTTTTTCTTAAGGAATGTTTGGATTGAGTTAAGATAAGTTATTTTGGGATAGGTTAGGGTATAAGGATTTGGGTTAGGAGGTGTTTGGATGTGGACATTGTTAGGGACTGTTTGGTTGGTTCACTCCAACCAATGACCCTACCTAGTCGCCCATGTACAGACCCGTTGGCCCGATCCGACAACCCGGTAACCTGACCAAAATTGCTGACCCGATAACCTAATATCCAAACTCGTTTACTCGGTCCGTGGACTCACGGTCCAACCCGTGGGTCAGCTCGCAGGTCAGATCGACCTAACCCATTCAACTCGCATATCAACCCGACTAGACCAGATCGGATACCACATGGTTCAACCTGTGAGTTAGTCCGTGGTCCAACAAGGTTGTGGCATATATGGAGCGCACGTGTGTGCATGTGTGTGGTGTATCTATGCATCATACGTGTGTGCGGTACACATGCTTGATGTATGTGTGTGATGTTGTGTAGTGGGAGCTGGTGCGTGTACGGTCCACACGTGCGCATGAGTGTAGTACTTTGTTGTGCCACACATGTGTGCTGTGAACGTGTGTAGTATACAAGTATGATCCAGTGCTCCTCACAAAAGGTCATACCGATGCAGCTTAGCTAGACCAAGTCAAATAGAACCAAACGGGGCGAATCGGGTCAACCTGACCCAGATGGTTCAACCAGAAAATTACCCACCAACCAGTAAGGGTTGACCCAGTTAATTGCTGACCTAACCAGTTTGTCAATTGACCAAGGGTTTACAATTGATCAGAGTTGACTCGTACGACTTAAACCGAGTCAGATTAGTCAGGCGACTCTATCCGAGTCAGACTAGTCAGGCGACTCAACCTAAGTCAGACTAGTCAAGCAACTCAAATCGATCCGAACCAGACCGACCCAGACCCTGAAAAACTGTTTTTCAACTTTTGACTCCGGCTTGTTAGACCAGAGTCGGTACTTGCCCTTGCCGGTCCATTCTATGTCAGTGTACAATCTGTTTTTGGCAGATATTGAGGAAAAATAGTTTTTCTTCAGGGTTTTATTTTTAAAAAGTATTTTAAAAGGTTTATTTTACTGAAATGGATAATCCAAGCACCCAATTAATCCCTAGATGTGATGAATCGTGTACAAGCTCTATGTGATAGAATTTTATGGTTACGAATCTATTGATCAATCAATTAAATAATTGAGAACTCCTTATACGATATACATGTGATGTATATGGACTTAGTTGATACATGTGATGTATGCAACACTTTAATGCTCTGAATTATATACATGAGATGTATAATTACATACAATAGATATATGCATTAAATGTATAGTTTGTATGTATTAGTTTTTAGAAATATGTGTTGAATTATTAACATTAGATGTTTATTAATGTGTAATTTTATATTGTACATTATATGTATAGAAATATAATAGACTTTACACAAATGCACATTTTTTCTAAAACTCTAAAATATATCTCTCATTTTAATTAATTAAGTGGGAGAGGGATTGTGTTCATGGAAACACAATCCCACGACCCTCCACCATCGGTCCAAGAATAAGGCTAGGGGTCTAATGCCCATAGGAATAGTACATCCTAGCAGCTTATTGGCTTGGATTGCTTTAATAAGCACGGTATTCGGACTAGAGTGTAGAAAGAGATCTCCCATAGGAGACTGTTTCTATATCTTCTAGCATTCTGAACTGAGATGGTGGACCACACTTAACTAAATGATGAATAAAGAACGCTTCCCATAGGAACGAGGATTTGTCATTAATTTAGGGGTCAGAACAAAATCGGATGTCAAAACAACTTTGACATGAGATGTCAGGATAGGTTCTTTTGATGAAATGGGATTTCAACTGTTTTGGTATACATACAGATATCCCATAGGATTGATGTCTGTATACACAATCAGTTATCCGATATTTATAGTAATTAGAGGGAACTACTATAAATTAAAATTTTTTCAAACTCATGTTGTTTTAGTATTTCATGCTTAGTAGTTCAATAGTTCTCACTTGTAACACATTTTAAATGTAAACCAATAAATTTGACATAAATCATGTGGACTAGATGCGAATTAGATAACTGTCATTAAATGCAGTAAAGTACTTTATGTACTTTAGACTGTGTATCCAGGATTTACGGAATCCTATTATTACCAGGAACTGATTGGAAAAATGTCATAAGTAGGTGAAAAGTTGATGTCTAAGTGTTATAACACTAACATCGGTACTTTACATTTACTAGTGACATTATAGGAAAGGTTGGGGATCAGAATCGTTCTGTTTGACAGATAACGAAAAGTTATATGAACACTATGAGGTGTAGGAACATCAATTAGTCAGCATATACCTGATATGCTGGGACATTGTAGTTCCTTAGAGCCTAACTAGATTTGTTTTCCGAGTAGATTCCTCTACACACTTTTCATGAAAAAGTGGAAAACATTCAAGTTGTATTCCGGTGATCATAAAACTAGATAATCATCTTTGTGTATGTCTTTATGACATGAAACCAAAGAAGAAGTACCCAGTAATTCCTAAGGTTGATCCTATCGAGATGGTAAGTATAGGAAAAGTAATATGATGCCAAATAGAAAGTGTTTCTAAATACGGCAAAATAGGATACTCGTAAAGTAGAAGTCTCAATGATTATCATCGTGTACGGAATAAAATATGAAAACATGATTGACTGTATTATATCTTTACAAGAATAGGTATACAGTCCATCTGTTCTCATTAAGTTTTATTAAGAATGCATTAGATGACATTCGTAGTTGTACATTGATAATAATCCTTAGCTTTTCTCATTACACTTGGATGAATTATTTTTCTTGGAATTCGTTGAATAAATTGTTTCTTCAGTTATTTCAAGTTATCGCTAAAATCTATAAACTTAGTCACTTTAATCTGAATACGATTCAGAGTTTAGTGATTAAGAGTTCCTTTGAAAGGAAGGTAGAAGGTTTTAGTGATTGACTTGTTTAGGTACTCATTGTTGTATGTGGAACCATAAAAAATTAAGAGGTAAGTTTCGTCATTCGATATGATCGTAAATGGCAAACACCCTTTTGACTTATATGGTACATACTAAGTTGAGAACCAATTTATTACACTTGGATTCTTCCAGTAGAATGGTGTAATAAGTGAAGATACAGAATCTGCACTGGATACGATGAAATCTATGGTGGATTATAATTCATTACTTTCTTCTGACATATACCTTGGGTAACAGTTAGTAGCCTTCCGTTTTTAACTTATGAATCGTCAGGTTCTTCGACAAGAAAATTGTAATTTGGGCCCAAGCCCATATGAACAATTTATCCTGTCTTAGAATGGATGACAAATCAGAGTCAAGAGCAGAAGCGTATCTGTTTATAGGTATGCAAAAGGAGTTTGTGTTTACAGAGAAAAGTTACATTCTTAAGAATACTGCATAAGTTGACACCAGGATATAAAGCTGAGACACAAGAATTACGTTATTCAATTTTAGAATACATAGGGACTTTATCGTAGTGGGAGGGTTTCACAAGAACCCAATTGATCTTATTCTTGGAGGATGAGAATTCAGTCCCTGAAACTATGAAAATGCTAATTTATTTCGAGACAATGGTTAACTGTTGTGATAAGAGAAGAATCTTTGGATTCTAATCGAGTCTGGGATCTTGTAAAACTTTCATCTAATATTAAAACTATTGGATGAAGAGTTTACAAGGAATAAGAAATTCTGATTGACCGTTAAAGAGACTTGCTGTGACCACATCATTGGCAGTCTTGATTAAATTAACAGAATTTTCTTAGATCGCAAATAATGTTGATATTATCCTCCCAAGAGGCATATTGACATTGGCATTTGCAATCAAGCCAGATAAAGTTCATTACAGTAGGCCATGAGTACTTTGTACATTTATTACAGAAGTAGATGTCTCGAAGTTGATGCATCCGATTTAATTAGAAAATCAAGTTAGTTGATTTTAATTAAATATGGATGGGCTATGTATAAGATGTGGATAGTAAGTAATAGTGTTTCCATAGCTATATAGTAATGACATAATGATCATTTATAATGATACCTGAAATGTTATTAAGGTTTGGTTATCTAATGGACGTTAATGTAAAAGAACTTTTTGAGAAATTCTTTCATTCTAGTGATCAAGCCTTGCTAGATCAGCTAACTAGAGTATTAGTCTATCTCAAAACTGTAAGGGTCAATAATATACCGATTTTGTTTGGAATGCACTGTTCCATAGAAAATGTTTCTGTGGTATTACTCTTTTGGAATCTTTGTCATATAGACATTGATAAAGGAAGTAAATTGAAAGGCAGTTCCCTATGCTTATGTAATAGGAAGCCTCTCACATAAAGTGCAAGTGACAAAAATCAGATATTTGTCTTACAGGTGGGCTTAGTCAGCTAACATTTGTCGAGTTTTGGTACTGAGATTTATAGAGCTGTAAAGCATGACTTAGATAATCTCAGTTGGATTCGGAGTTACAAAATAGTCCAAATGTTAGTGTTATAATTGGTTGCATTAATTCTGACCTTGTGTCAGATTCAGATCTGGAAATTCTATTTCTAGATATCTTGGTGGATATCATCGAGTGGGAGAGTGTCTACCACGGATGCCAAAGACTTTGTTTAGGCGAGATGGTTAGCCAAGGTTGTATTTGTAAGAAACTTAGTAGAACCTCTACTCTAAAGCTCTGCTTGGTAGTTTTGATTCTCATGCTGATGAGAATACTTACAGATGAAGGTTTCATGCTGATGAAACAAGTGTCACATACGAATCTTATTCTCAGAAGATAAGTAGCTATTGTGACATTAAATTCTTTTAGTGCAAGTGGGAGATTGTTGGGGTTTATGCCCTAAAACAATTTAAATTGATAACATTGATAAATTATATTTATTAATAAGCATGATACTATATTATTACTTTATTCATATGATGGATTAAGTGTTGTTCACAAGATGATGTTGTAAGTAAATTATTTGTATGAAGTGTTCATACATGGAGAGATGTAATTTACTGGTTCCTTATATTCTTGTATAGTTCATAGTCAGTGATGAATCTGAACAATTCATCTGATAAGACTATAATACACTAGACTTCTATATTATAGGGTGATGTATCTCCATCACTAGAGTGGCGACTCTAAGTCAGTGTGTTGGTGTATTAAGAATACACTGAACAGGTCAGATAGAATACTTTTTATATTATTGTCAGCATATAAAAAGATTCTGTAAAACTTACTAATTGCAAATGTCCTAAATCCTGAGAGCAGAGTATACCCTACGAGTTGGTTTCTACTCACTTTGATCTACCAAACAGTGAGGTCAGACAACGCAAACGTGATCCAATATTCTGGGTAGGTTGGGTGATCGAAATCACTTAGTGGGATTACTTTGTGTCAATAAGGAATCCACACCGAAATGATATTCCCTTAAGAGCCTAATCAAAAGTATTAATTATTCTAGACTGCGCAGTGATCCTATAAAATGTTTATTGGATTATTAGAATAATTATAATGGTATGATATGGCAGGCAAGGACTAAGATGTAATTACTCGAAAGGTGCTGACATTAATAGTTAATGTTACCTTGGTGTATATTACGAATATCAGTTAAGTGGAGGGACTATTTGCTGGTATAACGAGTGAAGGGCTTCTGAATAATATTCATTTACTTGAGAGTATTCAGTTGCAGTTATTTAGTGGACTTAACTGCAATTAGATTTATTATTTGAGAATTATATGAGATATATGGACCTCAAAGTAATAAATCAAAAGCTTAAGTAAGTGGGGCCCATATGGACCTAACTTGGAGCTAAAGATATGGGAAGAGAGTCTTTCTCTATAAATAGAGATAGGGTTCATAAGATAGCCCACCCTAACTTGTGTATCTAAAACTCTCTCCCAATTTAGAATTCAAGTTATGACCTTTATGGTTTTAGAAACCCAAAATTCGTAATATATTCCCGTCAGAATTTAAAATCGCGTTTTGAGGCTTTTCGGAGCAGAATTGGAGATTCGCTATTTCACGCAAAGTTGTAGAAAATTCGATTTCCTACAAAAAGCATATATCATCTAGGCGAATCGGATCAACCGTTAGAGAGTTATGGCCGAAATACAGTTGCTGTATCTTTTCGGGTTTTCGACGATTGATCCAGAATGTGGGAGGAAGATCTGGGATTACATGCAAGCGTTCAAACGGTATGTATCTGATCTTCAAGTTATTGTTTTAATTCATGCATCCTCATGTGATCTTGTGAAGGGAAAATAGTTATTTGTTTCCGCTGCACAATTTAATCTAGACCCTATTTTCCCCAACAGTGGTATCAGAGCAAGCTTGAGGCACTGCATGAATTATTACATGAAATCTTTTTATTTAAGGTTGTTCCTGATTATTTAAGGGTTTGATTGATCCAAAATACTTAGGGATTAAATTTATATCAATGAGATTGATAAGGGTTGGATTAATTTTTGGTAAAAGGTCTGTACACAAAGATTAGATTGGGATCCAAGAAAAAGAAAATAGTATTCTTGTTGTTCTTGACCAAAAGAAAGGGTTTCTAAATTTTTCAAAAAAGAAAAGGATTAAAAGTGTGTTTTAATCGGTTTAACAAAAATTAGTAGTTCTTGTTTATTAATTTTATTTTGATTCAGGAAAAGGTTTTATAAAATAATAAAAAAAAAAAAGGCAAGGAGTCATGGGTTAGTTTTAGGGTTTCTTTGGTTAAATTGTTTAATTAAAGAAAGTTTTAATTAGAATTTTTAATTAGTTAAAGTGTTTAATTAATTAAATAGAGTTTCTAATTAAAAGATTTCTTAATTAAGAGTTTTAATTAAGGTTTGATATAACCAGGTAATTTTGTTAACGTCAGAGCAATATGAGATATAGTTGTGATGTTATAAATTTTGGTTATTATTAGGTTTGATACAACCAGGCTATTTCTTGATAACATCAGAACTTTAATAGTTAAAGTTTTAATGCTATTGTAATAGTTTTGGTTAAGGGTTGACCTATTAGCTGTTAAGGGGTAACCCAAGAACGGTTATGGGGTAACTCAAAACTGTTATGAGGTGACCTGAAACTGTTATGAGGTAACCCACGAACTGTTATGGGGTAACCCAAGAACGGTTATGGGGCAACTCAAAACTGTTATGAGGTGACCTGAAACTGTTATGAGGTAACCCACGAACTGTTATGGGGTAACCCAAGAACGGTTATGGGGCAACTCAAAACTGTTATGAGGTGACCTGAAACTGTTATGAGGTAACCCACGAACTGTTATGGGGTAACCTACTAATTGCTATGGGGTAACCCAGAACTGTTATGGGGTAACCTGCTAATTACTATGGGGTAACCCAGAACTGTTAAGGGGTAACCTGCTGACTGTTATGGGGTAACCCACGAACTGTTATGGGGTAACCCATTGACTGTTAAGGGGAAATCCAGTAACTGTTAAGGGGCGACCCATTAGCAATTAAGTGTTGTTTGGTTTGACATACTAAGGAAAAAGTGTTTTTTCTTAAGTGTTGTTTGGTTTGACATATTAAGGAAAAAGTGTTTTTTCTTAAGTGTTGTTTGGTTTGACATATTAAGGAAAAAATGTTTTTTCTTAAGTGTTGTTTGGTTTGACATATTAAGGAAAAAATGTTTTTTCTTAAGTGTTGTTTGGTTTGACATATTAAGGAAAAAATGTTTTTTCTTAAGTGTTGTTTGGTTTGACATATTAAGGAAAAAATGTTTTTTCTTAAGTGTTGTTTGGTTTGACATATTAAGGAAAAAATGTTTTTTCTTAAGTGTTGTTTGGCTAGGCATAATTAAGAAAAAGAGTTTTTTCTTAAGGAATGTTTGGATTGAGTTAAGATAAGTTATTTTGGGATAGGTTAGGGTATAAGGATTTGGGTTAGGAGGTGTTTGGATGTGGACATTGTTAGGGACTGTTTGGTTGGTTCACTCCAACCAATGACCCTACCTAGTCGCCCATGTACAGACCCGTTGGCCCGATCCGACAACCCGGTAACCTGACCAAAATTGCTGACCCGATAACCTAATATCCAAACTCGTTTACTCGGTCCGTGGACTCACGGTCCAACCCGTGGGTCAGCTCGCAGGTCAGATCGACCTAACCCATTCAACTCGCATATCAACCCGACTAGACCAGATCGGATACCACATGGTTCAACCTGTGAGTTAGTCCGTGGTCCAACAAGGTTGTGGCATATATGGAGCGCACGTGTGTGCATGTGTGTGGTGTATCTATGCATCATACGTGTGTGCGGTACACATGCTTGATGTATGTGTGTGATGTTGTGTAGTGGGAGCTGGTGCGTGTACGGTCCACACGTGCGCATGAGTGTAGTACTTTGTTGTGCCACACATGTGTGCTGTGAACGTGTGTAGTATACAAGTATGATCCAGTGCTCCTCACAAAAGGTCATACCGATGCAGCTTAGCTAGACCAAGTCAAATAGAACCAAACGGGGCGAATCGGGTCAACCTGACCCAGATGGTTCAACCAGAAAATTACCCACCAACCAGTAAGGGTTGACCCAGTTAATTGCTGACCTAACCAGTTTGTCAATTGACCAAGGGTTTACAATTGATCAGAGTTGACTCGTACGACTTAAACCGAGTCAGATTAGTCAGGCGACTCTATCCGAGTCAGACTAGTCAGGCGACTCAACCTAAGTCAGACTAGTCAAGCAACTCAAATCGATCCGAACCAGACCGACCCAGACCCTGAAAAACTGTTTTTCAACTTTTGACTCCGGCTTGTTAGACCAGAGTCGGTACTTGCCCTTGCCGGTCCATTCTATGTCAGTGTACAATCTGTTTTTGGCAGATATTGAGGAAAAATAGTTTTTCTTCAGGGTTTTATTTTTAAAAAGTATTTTAAAAGGTTTATTTTACTGAAATGGATAATCCAAGCACCCAATTAATCCCTAGATGTGATGAATCGTGTACAAGCTCTATGTGATAGAATTTTATGGTTACGAATCTATTGATCAATCAATTAAATAATTGAGAACTCCTTATACGATATACATGTGATGTATATGGACTTAGTTGATACATGTGATGTATGCAACACTTTAATGCTCTGAATTATATACATGAGATGTATAATTACATACAATAGATATATGCATTAAATGTATAGTTTGTATGTATTAGTTTTTAGAAATATGTGTTGAATTATTAACATTAGATGTTTATTAATGTGTAATTTTATATTGTACATTATATGTATAGAAATATAATAGACTTTACACAAATGCACATTTTTTCTAAAACTCTAAAATATATCTCTCATTTTAATTAATTAAGTGGGAGAGGGATTGTGTTCATGGAAACACAATCCCACGACCCTCCACCATCGGTCCAAGAATAAGGCTAGGGGTCTAATGCCCATAGGAATAGTACATCCTAGCAGCTTATTGGCTTGGATTGCTTTAATAAGCACGGTATTCGGACTAGAGTGTAGAAAGAGATCTCCCATAGGAGACTGTTTCTATATCTTCTAGCATTCTGAACTGAGATGGTGGACCACACTTAACTAAATGATGAATAAAGAACGCTTCCCATAGGAACGAGGATTTGTCATTAATTTAGGGGTCAGAACAAAATCGGATGTCAAAACAACTTTGACATGAGATGTCAGGATAGGTTCTTTTGATGAAATGGGATTTCAACTGTTTTGGTATACATACAGATATCCCATAGGATTGATGTCTGTATACACAATCAGTTATCCGATATTTATAGTAATTAGAGGGAACTACTATAAATTAAAATTTTTTCAAACTCATGTTGTTTTAGTATTTCATGCTTAGTAGTTCAATAGTTCTCACTTGTAACACATTTTAAATGTAAACCAATAAATTTGACATAAATCATGTGGACTAGATGCGAATTAGATAACTGTCATTAAATGCAGTAAAGTACTTTATGTACTTTAGACTGTGTATCCAGGATTTACGGAATCCTATTATTACCAGGAACTGATTGGAAAAATGTCATAAGTAGGTGAAAAGTTGATGTCTAAGTGTTATAACACTAACATCGGTACTTTACATTTACTAGTGACATTATAGGAAAGGTTGGGGATCAGAATCGTTCTGTTTGACAGATAACGAAAAGTTATATGAACACTATGAGGTGTAGGAACATCAATTAGTCAGCATATACCTGATATGCTGGGACATTGTAGTTCCTTAGAGCCTAACTAGATTTGTTTTCCGAGTAGATTCCTCTACACACTTTTCATGAAAAAGTGGAAAACATTCAAGTTGTATTCCGGTGATCATAAAACTAGATAATCATCTTTGTGTATGTCTTTATGACATGAAACCAAAGAAGAAGTACCCAGTAATTCCTAAAGTTGATCCTATCGAGATGGTAAGTACAGGAAAAGTAATAGATGCCAAATAGAAATTGTTTCTAAATACGGCAAAATAAGATACTCGACAATTAGGAGTCTCAAGGATTATCACCGTGTACGGAATAAAATATGAAAACATGATTGACTGTATTATATCTTTACAAGAATAGGTATACAGTCCATCTATTCTCATTAAGTTTTATTAAAAATGCATTAGATAACATTCGTAGTTGTACATTGATAATAAGCCTTAGCGTTTCTCATTACACTTGGATGAATTATTTTTCTTGGAATTCGTTGAATAAATTATTTCTTCAGTTATTTCAAGTTATCGCTAAAATCTATAAACTTAGTCACTTTAATCTGAATACGATTCAGAGTTTAGTGATTAAGAGTTCCTTTGAAAGGAAGGTAGAAGGTTTTAGTGATTGACTTGTTTAGGTACTCATTGTTGTATGTGGAACCATAAAAAATTAAGAGGTAAGTTTCGTCATTCGATATGATCGTAAATGGCAAACACCCTTTTGACTTATATGGTACATACTAAGTTGAGAACCAATTTATTACACTTGGATTCTTCCAATAGAATAGTGTAATAAGTGAAGATACAGAATCTGCACTGGATACGATGAAATCTATGGTGGATTATAATTTATTACTTTCTTCTGACATATACCTTGGGTAACAGTTAGTAGCCTTCCGTTTTTAACTTATGAATCGTCAGGTTCTTCGACAAGAAAATTGTAATTTGGGCACAAGCCCATATGGACGATTTATCCAGTCTTAGAATGGGTGACAAATCAGAGTCAATAGCAGAAGCGTATCTGTTTATAGGTATGCAAAAAAAGTTTGTGCTTATAGAGAAAAGTTACATTCCTAAGAATACTGCATAAGTTGACACTAGGACATAAAGCTGAGACACAAGAATTACGTTATTCAATTTTGGAATACATAGGGATTTTATCGTAGTGGGAGGGTTTCACAAGAACCCAATTGATCTTATTCTTGGAGGATGAGAATTCAGTCCCTGTAACTATGAAAATGTTAATTTATTTTGGGATAATGGTTATTTGTTGTGATAAGAGAAGAATCTTTGGATTTTAATCGAGTATGGGATCTTGTAAAACTTTCATCCAATATTAAAACTATTGGATGAAGAGTTTACAAGGAACAAGAAATTCTGATTGACCGTTAAAGAGACTTGCTGTGACCACATCATTGACAGTCTTGATTAATTTAACAGAATATTCTTATATCACAAATAATGTTGATATTATCCTCCCAAGAGACATATTGACATTGGCATTTATAATCAAGCTAGATAAAGTTCATTACAGTAGGCCATGAGTACTTTGTACATTTATTACAGAAGTAGATGTCTCGAAGTTGATGCATCCGATTTAATTAGAAAATCAAGTTAGTTGATTTTAATTAAATATGGATGTGCTATGTATAAGATGTGGATAGTAAGTAATAGTGTTTCTAGAGCTATATAGTAATGACATAATGATCATTTATAATGATACATGAAATGTTATTAGGATCTAGTTATCTAATGGACGTTAATGTAAAAGGACTTTTTGAGAAATTCTTTCATTCTAGTGATCAAGCCTTGCTAGATCAGCTAACTAGAGTATTAGATTATCTCAAAACTGTAAGGGGTCAACTATATACCGATTTTATTTGGGATGCACGGTTCCGTAGAAAATATTTCTATGGAGTTATTCCTTTGGAATCTTTGTCTTATAGGTATTAATAAAGGAAGTAAATTGAAAGGCAGTTCCCTATACTTGTGTAATAAGAAGCCTCTCACATAAAGTGCAAATGACAAAATCAGATATTTGTCTTATAGGTGGGCTTAGTCAGCTAACATTTGTCGAGTTTTGGATGCTGATGAGAATACTTACAGATGCAGGTTTCATGCTGATGAAACAAGTGTCACATACGAATCTTATTCTAATAAGATAAGTAGCTAGTATGACATTAAATTCTTTTAGTGCAAGTGGGAGATTGTTGGGGTTTATGCCCTAAAACAATTTAAATTGACAACATTGATAAATTATATTTATTAATGAGCATGATATTATATTATTACTTTATTCATATGATGGATTAAGTGTTGTTCACAAGATGATGTTGTAAGTAAATTATTTGTATGAAGTGTTCATACATGGAGAGATGTAATTTACTGGTTCCTCATATTCTTGTATAGTTCATAGTCAGTGATGAATCTGAACAATTCATCTGATAAGACTATAACACACTAGACTTCTATATTATAGGGTGATGTATCTCCATCACCGGAGTGGCGACTCTAAGTCAGTGTGTTGGTGTATTAGGAATACACTGAACAGGTCAGACAGAATACTTTTTATATTATTGTCAGCATATAAAAAGATTCTGTAAAACTTGCTGATTGCAAATGTCCTAAATCCTGAGAGCAGAGTATACCCTACAAGTTGGTTTCTACTCACTTTGATCTACCAAACAGTGAGGTCAGACAACGCAAACGTGATCCAATATTCTGGGTAGGTTGGGTGGTCGAAATCACTTAGTGGGATTACTTTGTGTCAATAAGGAATCCACACCAAAATGATATTCCCTTGAGAGCCTAATCAAGAGTATTAATTATTCTAGACTGCGCAGTGATCCTATAAAATGTTTATTGGATTATTAGAATAATTATAATGGTATGATATGGCAGGCAAGGACTAAGATGTAATTACTCGAAAGGTGCTGACATTAATAGTTAATGTTACCTTGGTGTATATTACGAATATCAGTTAAGTGGAGGGACTATTTGCTGGTATAACGAGTGAAGGGCTTCTGAATAATATTCATTTACTTGAGAGTATTCAGTTGCAGTTATTTAGTGGACTTAACTGCAATTAGATTTATTATTTGAGAATTATATGATATATACGGACCTCAAAGCAATAAATCAAAAGCTTAAGTAAGTGGGGCCCATATGGACCTAACTTGGAGCTAAAGATATGGGAAGAGGGTCTTTCTTTATAAATAGAGATAGGGTTCATAAGATAGCCCACCCTAACTTGTGTATCTAAAACTCTCTCCCAATTTAGAATTCAAGTTATGAGCTTTATGGTTTTAGAAACCCAAAATTCGTAATATATTCCCGTCAGAATTTAAAATCGCGTTTTGAGGCACTTCGGAGCAGAATTAGAGATTTGTTATTCACGCAAAGTTGTAGAAAATTTAATTTTCTACAAAAAGCATATATCATCTAGGCGAATCGGATCAACCGTTAGAGAGTTATGTTCGAAATACAGTTGTTGTATCTTTTCAGGTTTTCGACGATTGATCCAGAATGTGGGAGGAAGATCTGGGATTACATGCAAGCGTTTAAACGGTATGTATCTGTTCTTCAAGTTATTGTTTTAATTCATGCATCCTTATGTGATCTTGTGAAGGGAAAATAGTTATTTGTTTCCGCTGCACAATTTAATCAAGACCCTATTTTCCCCACCAATTATCTTATCCTAAATCCTTGCAACACCATGAAATCCTAACATATTAGTGTTGTATTTCAAAAAACAATTCATAAACCAAAATGAAATGAATTCTTTCGCTGCATTTTTTTTTTTTTCCGCTGCATGACTGATGATTTCTCCATCTTAAGGGGATTGTGCCCTTTGTTAGTACTTCTTCCATGCAAGTTGAACAACACAACAGTCTTCATATTTCTGTGACAGCCTTGAAAAGGTTAAAGAAAATGTAGGAACACGAATTTAGATATGATTGACGACAAAGACTCCACCAGCCCATGATGCAAAGGTGCATCAGACTTTTACTATTTTTCCAAAACATATCTTTACGGATCCAAAACAATATAAAACGTAGTTACGTAGGATTTTCCTTTGCCAGCAAGAAAGAAAAAAATAATAATAATAATGAAGGGAAAAAAAGAGAATAAAAAGAAAAAATTAACAGTAAGTTATTGATTGAACATGGAAAAACAGATACAAGATATTTAGAAAAGCTTATGTAGCCTGATTAAAGGTACTTTGCGCCAGTTAACGCAAATCTATAATACTCATTGCAGAGGGACAAAGAGCAGCACCATCAAATGTCTAACTGCTGAACAAGGATACTGTCATGCTGCTTATGAATGGTGTCAAACTCTTAGTCTTTCAAATGTTCTTTGTGAAAGCAAAATCAAGCAGATTTTGGGTTACAAGATAGGAGCTGATACTCCGGTTGGATGGAGAAACCAGACTTTCTTTGAAGAAACCAATCTTTTGTTCACTCTTTGAAGAAACCAAACTTTTCTCAAAAACGGGATTCATTCCCCCCAAGATTTATATAAGAATTAGTTTCATGGGTGCTCAAAGTTTGTAAGACTTCTTTTTCTTATTGATAAAGTTCGTGAGACTTCTCAAGGTAGAAGGAAATGACTAAAGAACGAACTATCAAGCTAAGAGCAACAGGAAGAGAGAGAGAGAGAGAGAGAGAGAGAGAGAGAGAGAGAGAGAGAGATTACCAAACAAGAACGGAACAAGCAGCGCGGAGAATCACCCAATTTTATAACTTATCGCCAACTCTTAAATATAAAACCATCTAAAAAAACATAAGAACTAACTGTATTTATTTTCTAAATTATAACTCACACACCGCCTGACGGGGAAGGACTGTAGCCGCACCACCTCTCTCAAATACTATCCGCTGAGCCCGGTTGTGTTGGAAAGTAAACGGTGGTCCTTCCCATTGGCGCACCTAAACTCACCCAAAGCTAACACTACAAATGGGTCTCTCTTGGACTTTGGGAATACAGAGTGAGATGCACAACATTAGAGCCCATGAGATACTACACAAGTTGGAGGCAGGAAACTGACTTTATTTCCAAGGCATGTTTGCCATTCCTGATGGATTGTTATTGCAGCCTCCTGTGCTCTGGTTGAGCGGGCTCCCGGGCCCACCAGAGGATGTTGATGGTGGGCTTCCAGTCCCAGCAGCTCCACCACCACCTTGTGCATGCTTAGATGGTGCAGAGGAAGGGTCTGATTGATTCAACAATTTCAACTCTTTACGCATATCTGCAATAAAGCTACCAACCACCACCTGCAATGAAGCAGCAGATCAACCCTTTCAGATGCTATTAAAGAAAAAAAAAATATTTATTACGTAATAGGATAAAACTATCATCAACATCACCTAAAAGCCTTATCTCAACAATCTTTGGTAAACCCAACTAATCCTCTTTCATCCAATTCTACTGTAGGCAGTGCATTTTGTTAGTTCAGGTGTTAATAAGATCAATATTCATGGAAAGAAACTGATATGTGATACTGCACAGTAATCTGTCACCATCAATGAGTTTGATTTTGTTCACCCAGTCTAACGTGGGTGAAGAAAGCCCACAATTTTGGTTGTTTTGATAACAACAATAGTTCATTTACATTTTTTCTTGAAGAACACAATTCAGAAACAATCAAAGTTGTCGGTTACGTTCACCCAGTTAAGAATGGGTGAACAAGAATGGACTCAACCCACCAGACTTCGAGATAAAAACATGCTTCAACTGCTCTGTATTAAAATGGAAATGAGTTTTTTATATATTGGTGTGATAACAAATGCAGTTCTATAAAGCATCACAAATTTTTGATCCATGGAAGCAATAATGCGAAAAACCACAGATGTGGACAAGTATATAGTTACAAATAAACGAACTCCATAACAAGGTGACCAACCAATACTCTAATAAGGTGATGAATAATTCAAAGAAGAATCCGTCATCAATATATATATATATATATATATCAAAGAGGAATCCCAACCAGGTAAACTTTATGAATGCAAGAGTAAGTTGATTAAATTACTAGGTTCATCAAAACAACCTAATTTACTAGCCAGCACGTGTGCCATGCCAATCACTACAGCACTACCACTTGGTCTACCCCAGAATGCCTTTACATCAAACAACAACAGCAATTTTGAAATTAGATTAAAGTAGAAACTTTATATCGTTCTGGCTTTAGAATTTGTAGTAGTAGAACAGGTGATCACAAATACTAGAAGTAAAACTGGTATTTACATTCTTATCGGTTGTTGATCGTTGATGAGGCGACTGCTTCACGTCAATATTTAAAAACCAAGAAAAACCATCTATGAACAAACTGGTGACCAATCAAAAGTGATCATTAAAATGCATAGGAAGTTCTGGACAGTATATCAGATTGAATATTTCACCCCCCAAAAAAAAAAAAGTAAACAAACAAAAAAAATCATGCCATTAGCTAAAAATTTGTAAGAAGTAACTTGACACAGTCTGAGGACATCCAAAACAAAGGAATTCACTGCTAAAGTAGCAGATGGTTGTGCTGCTATAGGCGATTCTGACAAATAATGGATTTCATAGATTAGGCAGATACAACTCTTCTGTAGTACGTGAAGTTTGATCATTTTCCGGCAATAACAACAAGCTTGTGTGTTTGGTGTTTAAACTATAGTTCTTCAAATTCTGAAGGGTCTCAAATCAGCAGAAAGAGAAGCTTCAAGATCGGAAAGCAGACAAACCTGAACAGGCGATGCCGCAGTTAGCATCCCAGCCACACCACCACCCAAGACTCTACCATCTGGTCCTGCCAGGGACACACTCAAGCCACCGGTCCTGCTACGTTGACCTCCACTTTCTGATAGCAGAAATGATCCAGAAAGTGACAAAATTTCAAATCGTCCCTGGATAAGATATACAACAGAGCTTCATATTAAGTGAGGGTGCGGGACTTTCAGCAAGATTAATAATCTAGGTGCCTGAATTGCTGTTTGATATGCACAGGCATTCATCAGAATCCTGTACAAACCTTCTTGATTGATACCCAACCCAGATTGAGACACTATCGTATTTCTCTCTAATTAGTGATAATGGTAGCTGTCTCTAATTAGTGATAATGAAAAGCAGAAGGCAGTATTTGTAATATTTTCATTATGACAGAATAGGACTTCGATAGTCTTGCATTCATAAAAAATAGAAAAAAAAAAACAAAGAATAGGACTTTGATCACGAAACTAACACAATCTGATTCGGACAATTCCAAACAAGTAAATGATACCTTTATTTCATTTCTAGCAAAAGAGTATTATATCTTTTAGCATGCACAGTTTTTAAATGTCTAAGTTTTTTTAACATTTGGAAGTGATACGTAAAGAAGCAATCCATCATCAAACAAACCTCATAAGTTACAGTTCCACCAGATGTTGCTGCTTGACGTAGCGTTACATTAGAAATAGCACCATTTGCTGAAAGAATACAAACAGCCCGTGGACCATGCTGGGAAAATGACATTATTTTCGAGGAAACATCCTGAAAAACCCCAAAAATCAAATAAAAATAGTCAAATAAATGTTCTCATGTTAAAAAAAATAAAATTGAAGGATAGGTACGAATAATGACAAATGGAACCAATCTATAATAGAAGCAGATCTTTCCAATACGAACGAGTGCCAAAATACCGGCAGCTAATGATTTGTCACCAAAGATATGTTAGACTACTAACACAAAAATATGGTGGGATTCACCGAATCAGATTTCAAATAATAGCAGTAGCAAGAATCCTATCGTAAATATTGATACAAGCAATCCGCCAGCATTCAACTGTGATTTATAAAGGTTGAAAATTGCAAATGTCAAAAAAAATTGACTTGTGTGGTTTGCATTTATATGCCTTCCTACAATGTAAATTACCTTGAAGACTAGAAATAAATGTCAAAATTAATCAAGAAATATTTTCAAGTAGATTTCTTAGGATTTCAAGAAGCTACAACCAAGTTAAAGGGTTTCCAATAACAGCTGAGTTTTTGCTATTGCTTTAGTCAGAATTCTACATAAACTCTAGATTTATAATATGTAGTAGTCATTGTTTTCTAACGAATTATGACCAACTATTTATTTTATTGGTTTCTAGTTACTAGGTTTTAGTGTTTAGTTTTTATAGTTTGCTAGCACCTGATTAGTCAACAGAGTCCTGGATTTGGTGCTGGTAGACTCAGTGGACAGAATGGATTCGTGTCCACACATCATTAACTACGCCGTATCCCACTATTAGGGATTAGAATTGATTGGTGATGCAGGATCCAAGTGGAGGGGAAACAAAAAGGTTGAATTGAAATTCCTTTCAGGAGATACCCATTTTCCTGGACAGAAAGATAGGACATCCCGGCACTCTGGCGGCCATTTAAAAAAAAGACACTATTTACCAAAGAAAATGGATAGAGAAGGCAATCACGAAAACATAAATTGCTAAACAAAAATTTTATGCATATATTTGGGTGATTAGTAATAAATTGTAAATACTTTATTTTCATAACTTCAAACTTTTTCACTTTCTAGTCACAAGAAGGAAATAAAAACCCATAGTTTAGTAGTCCTAATTATATGCATAAACAGCTGTAAAATAGAATTGATAGCTTCCTAAACAGGTATCCTTTGCAACCACCAACTTTCTTGCCTCTAATAAAAGTGTTATAATAGAAATGTTTACCACTGCAGGTTGTTAACTTACAAAGTTAATGCTATTGTAAAACCACAGTTTCTTTGTGGACAAGCTTTAAATTCCCCTCCACTTGTCTTTTTTATGAAGTACAGTTCATGAAGTATTTGGTTTGTTTGAAAGAAAGATGATAAAATTATCAAGAAAAAAATTATCGAAAAAAGAACGATGATAATTCAGTACATTATAGTTGAACGAATAGATAAAGTTTGTGATCTACCATATGTAAATCAAGAACTTGTTAACTATCTAAGAAAGCACACTAAAGAGCATGATTGTAGTTCGTTAGTTATATGAATAAAGGTCGAGAATCGTCATCAAAAGACTTTAAAGATGATAATGAAGACCTTCCCAAAGAAAAGCTAAATGAAGTAAATGTCCTTACTGGAAAATCAATTCATATATTTCTAGGACCATAAACTTCCCAAAAATAAATTATAAGATAACAGATGGCCAAGCTATTAAAGTTTAGTGCCTCAAAACGAGCAATGATAAAAATTTACTTTGGGGGGTCCTGTTCGATTAAGAGTTCATAGAAAGCTGGCTTCATGGAAACAAGGCCTGATGTCCAAAACAAGAAGACTTAAGCCTATATGAAGGTGCCTTGCTAGTCTCCTAATTTACTTCACGTCCTTATTCTCCATGCCTTCCTTCTATGGTAAAAGAGGTAGAGAAAGTCATGAGGGATCTTCTACGTGAACCATCTCAGGAGGTCAAACTGCATAAGGTGAATTGGGATGACGTTTGCAAAGTTCCTTGGAAGCATAGACACACCACTTGGGGAAGTGTGTTCTTGTCGAACACCGACACTAGGTGGAAACATGTGTCTCACGTGTCAGACACAGCAAATGTGTCCCGCGTGATATATGATACGGACACATCATGGACACGTAGAGGACACGTTTTGGACACTTACATGCGGCTTAATCTTAGACTCTTTGCACCAATGCTATCTATTTTTTTTATGTTATCTGTGTTTCTACAATATAATATGAAATTAGATTTGCGGCACTAAAAAGTTTTCACATAACCCTTGTATAAAATTGCTAACATTTGGTTTGTATGAAATGGGAATGTTTTTACATCTTTAATTTAATACAAGGATCCCATCATATATACATGTATTTTAGTTTAACACCTGTCATGTTTGTGCCCTACTTTTTTTTGGATTTTTCCGTGTCGTCGTGTCCGTGTCATGTCGTATCCATGTTTGTACTCCCTAGTAGCAGTACGAAGGAAACCAAGTGGGTTAAGACTGAGAAATCTCAAACCTATGAACGAGGCATCGCTGCATAAATAATTATGGCATTTCAGGGAGGAAAGATCAAGACTGAGGAGGAGGCAATTGGTGGAAGCTAAGTATGGGATATGCAGCAACAAATGGGTCTCACATATCCCCTAATCCAAAAGGTGTCAAAATGTAGAGAGGATATCTTACATTTGGCTGAAGTTTCACAACTTTACATCACTCCAAGTAGCTATGGGAGAATTGGTCTGGTTATGGGATGATGTTTGTTGCGGGAGCAACCTTTAAATTTGAGAATCCCCACAATGTTTTCCTTATCCTCAAAGAAGAGAGTATTGGAGTGTAATGCAGACTGAATGATAGTGGGCAAGTGTGTTGGGATCTGGAGCTCTGACGAAATTGGAACGAATAGAAGGTTGGCTGAATTACCAAAATTTTACAGGTAATCAATTCGGTCCACTTCAAGGGAAACGGATAAAAGGGTGTGGAAACAGGACAAGCATGGAATTTTCTTATTAAGATGATGATTAGAACTTTTCCAAATTCTTTTGAATTTCTCCTTCAACATTCCATGTTTGAAATCCTTACTTAACATAGAGCAATAATTTGAGCTTTTTTTGGTATGTAGTAATTATATTAGAAAGAAAGAAAAGAAGGAACATCAAAAGTTACATAGTAAAGCAACTACTAACTTTCTTTTTTTTTATGAAAGCGAGTACTAACTCTAAATATGGTAAGATGCGTGTGAGCATGAGCACGCAAGATGATGGGTACAACCAGAAGATCTAAATAGTATAATTAAATTGAAAAATCGCAAACAATTGTTTATTTCTATGCATGGTCCAAAATTTCAATGGTTTCAAATGTTCACTTTTTTATTCCGGTAGCAATGCAACGAAATCCTTTGGGTTTATTTCGGTTTGTATGGGCACCATTCATTTATTATATCAGCATGTTCACTATGTTTCTCGGAACGTCTAAGGTTGCCAATAGAATGAAACACTTGGTTGATGCGAGTTTTTAAACCCTGAATCTATAGAAGTTTTACTAGACCATGCATCAAATTCTTTCTCCTAAAAAGGAGAATACTGGATATTTTGTATAGAAAAGATTGCAGCAGTACATTCATAAAATGATTACCTATTGAAATAAGTACCATTAAAACCTTGACCTATTAAATCTTGGAGCCAACCCCCTAACGTCGACATGTTGTCATATTCATTTATAAATGGTAAAATAACCTCCTTCACCCATACTATTAAATAACATTTTACTTTTTCTTTCATAATTTTTCAGTGTATAATAAATTCGTGTGTATTGCACGACAAAGGAATAACTTGCCAATTATTAAGAGGAAGAAAGTTAATGACAATCTTTTTAAGAAAATGGATATCTTTCCTCAAAACGGACTAAAGGAAATTATTTAATTACAGTTGCAATTGCCAGAAAGTAGAGGTGTCAATTGGTACCCAGTTACCAAGGAGGCGCGAACCGAAAGGAAGTGATTTCTCTGGTTTCGGTTCCACATGATTTGGTAGCAAAACCGGAACTGCTTTTGATTCTAGATACCTTAATATTTGATGGAACCAGAACCCAAACCGAACAGGAACCATAACCGGCGGCTGACACATTGATTTTTGAGTTCTTTGATTTTTCTATTACTAACATTTTTTTGCATATACGAATAAAGTATTTGAGAATCGAAACCGAATACCTAAGAATTGTCAAAATTAAAAATGATTATCCCGGTCCAATTCCACCTATAGAGTATCAGTACATAATCAAACAAGAACTAGAACTTTATTATTTAACAGGGATCCTAGGTAGTTTAAAACCAAAACAAAACCAACCCCTTGACACCCCTACACAATAAAGAAGTGCAAGCAAACACTTCACCTTCAAAATGGGGTACCAATACCCATATCTCTTCATCAATTCTTTCCTTCTTGAATTAAAATATATTATTAGCTTCCGACTCATAATGTAAACCATTTCTTTTTCTTTCAAATATAGGTGGGTTAGACGCATAAATAAAGAGGCAGACGTGGGCCCGTACACAAAGCAAGCGGGGCTATGGGTTAGGCCCGTAAAGGATCATGCCACTTAAGCAGCCACATCGCCTTCACATAACCAAAGCAGCCATGTCATTGTACACAATGAAGATTCGCTTTCGCTACATCCACTTAAGCAGCCACATCAGTCTCAAACCAGGCCTCAACCCTCAAGACAAACATCACCATCCCCAAAGGGTAATTGAACAGGGAACCATCATTGGCTCTAGCAAAACCAGAACAGGAGGCTAATCAACCATGGAGCAATTAAGCTCCTAAGAATTAAAGGAGTAAAACTCCCTAGACACGGCTAGTGAGTTTTGAACCCAATATCTCCCACATGTGGAAGGGATGCACATACAAGCAACCAAATCTTTGTTCTTTTTTAAAAATATTATGATTATTTTAATTATTTTTATTAAGTTTGTGGGCTTCCAACTCAAAACCAATTGGCAATAAGTGGTGTGACCCAGGATCATTATATATTAAATTTGCTAGGCTCTCATATCCCATGTGGGACTATTCTCAACACGCCCCCTCACGTGTGGCGTTCTTTTGAGCCTAACACGTGGAACTCTTTTTGGGTGACATGGAGCACGTGTGGCCATTGGGCCTATCACGTGTGGGCCTGCGCTCTGATACCATATTAAGTTTGTGGGCTTCCAACTCAAAACCAATTAGCAATAAGTGGTGTGACCCAGGATCATTATATATTAAGTTTGCTAGGCTCTCATATCCCATGTGGGACTATTCTCAACAATTATTTTTAAACATATTTTGGTTTATCTCTCATCCTAAATTATACCTAAATGTCGTTTTAGCCTTCACTTCACTTCTGCCATTTAGTGGAATGAAATACAGATTATTGTTTAACTTTCCCATGTTAAAGATCAGACTAACATTAATAAGTCTGCATGAGTTCTCAACTCTAGACACTTTTTATAAGAACAACAACTCTTACAAGCATTTAAGCATAAATAATTTAGACTAATTCCAATCAATAATTTTTTTAATAAAATAAAGATCTGAAATCTACAATAAGCCTTATGAAAGATGCAAATCACGCAGCTGTACAAGAATACCAGATAATAAAATCACAAGAAGTTGCATTAATTATGTTTGACAAAAAAGAAAAGTGATTTTGAGTCTACAACCTAACTGAAGCAGCACAGAAGGAGGTTAATCTTCGGTGAGAACAGGAGCATTTATATCCATCTCTCTTCACTTACATAAATACCAAGTCTTACATGCAGATAGATTCTCAATGTCTAACAAAATCAGTTAATGTGTACTGCTAATTATACCAAATCATTAAGCAGCACAATAAATATTGAAAACAATAGTAGTAGTAGTAATAATAATAATAATAATAATAATAATAATAATAATAATAAATCTATTAATCCAACCAGAGAGTGTAGCATTGTACTGTACAACAATTATAAGGTCATGTGCAAACTCATTTACCAACCAAAATGAAACACATATAGAAAAATCCAACTAGAGAAATTAATAAGACATTATAAATATTTTGATAGCAGCTAAAGGGGATCCTCATTACAACAATAGAATAACCTCTGCAGGATAAATATAAATATCATGCTCAATTGCATGAGAATCATTTCTTTTCTTCTTTTTTGCATTGAGGAATTAATGGAAACATTTAGGAAGGAAAAGAGAAAGGAACAAAGCACACCTCTCCAGCCTTAACTGTGATTACATGTGGTGTAAATCCAAGCCCTGAGGATCCTGCAAGTCAATTCCTAAGATGAGAGATTTGAAAACAAGAATACTAAAAGCAAATGAAGAAAATATTAGACGCGACATAAAGGTCTAAAGTTTAATGACGAACCCCACTTCAACATGTAAAATAAATATATACAGCAATGCCATTTCTGAACCCATGTCTTTAAAACCATTAATATTTTTCCTAAAATTAAAGAAATTAGATATGGAAATTTTTTTAAAAAAATGTTCAAAATAATGATGAATTAAACCTTGCTATTTGAAATTCAAAAAAAAAATTATTAAGAACAAGTAACTTTACAGAATTATTGAGACCAACCTACAAATGATAAGTGAATGTCGTTGTATTAGTCTAAAGTCTGCAATTTTCCCGTTAAAAATAAAAATTTTGATACAGAGAGAACGAGAGATCCACCAAAAACCAATCTCAATTTTCCAAAATTATTTGTCAATTTCTCTGACCAAAGAAACAGATATATAATCAATTTATTAAATTTGATGCTATTTCTCAAAATAAAAATAAATATTAGTGACAAATTACATCCAGAAAAAAAACAATAAAGACCAATATCTCCAATTCTAGAAAATTCCATCTGTCCAATATTAAAAACAACCATAACTGTAAAAATGTAACACTCAAACAGTATGTATGACAGAAAATTCAACAACCCAAACCCAGATGCTGATAACCATAATAACTGACAAAGGGTATATAAGTAAACTCCCACATATCATTGCTGGGTCAGATCTAAGAACAGATCCCAAACCCCAACTTTCTCAATTTACCCTTTTATCGTCCGTCATCTACTCATCTCCGCCTTTATCTATCAAACTCATTTACCATCAGAAACTTAAAAAAACTAACAGTCTAACATACGAAATAACCCAGTAAGATCCTAAAAACACAGAAAACAAAAATCAACCCAACGACAAAAAACAAAGATAAAATGAAAAGAGAATCAAATTCAAAAACAATCCAAAACAAACATTTAAAACCACATGAGTTTGAAAATGGGAAGTTACCCAAAGCATCCATTTGTTGCTTCTTGCCGGAACCTGGTGGCCGGCCCCTTGCTTTTTTGAGTGCCGAAGAAGGCGAGGGTGACATAGGAGGAGGAGAAAATCCGGTCGGCTGAGGCTGAACCGGCTGTGGTGATGAAGTTGCAGGTGTCAATGCGAGAGACATAGTTCCGTCGGGTCCGTACTTTCTGGGTCTCCCTCGTTTCCGTTTCAATGGCTCGCCCATATTCATGTTAATTCCATGTTGGCCAATTGGACCCGTTGAACCATCGCCGCCACCACCGGTGGCCTGGTATGTAGGAGAACTTACAGTGACTGGTTTGTAAACTGCTGTTCCATCGGAACTATAAGCTAATCTCATGTTCGGCATCCCTGAATTTTGAGAAGTAATTTGATTTTTCTGAAGACCGATTCCAAATGATTCTCTACCTGACATTATTCCCGGCTCAGATCCTGACATCGTTCATGACATACAAATCCCTAAAACCTACAAAAACTAGTCAAAATTAGGTCATCAATAATAAACTAAAAAAGCTTAAATCTTGAAAGTAAAGACATGTACGGCATACATAAACCCTACAAAGCAAAACACTGAGTTTACTTAAACACTGAGTTTACTAAGAAAATCTTCTACTGGAGAGAAGAGAAAGTATGAAGATTTTACAGACCTTCAAAACTTAATATAAGACCCCTAAACCCTAGTCCCAAAATTTATCTCTTCTACTTAAATCTAGAAAACAAAAATCAAGTAAAGAAGAGAAAAATCTTAGTAAACCAGAAGCAAAATAAGAAAAAGGAAGAGGAGGAGAAGAAGCAGAGGCGAACCCTAATTTTTTTACAGAAAACCCTAATTTTTCAACTCTGAGCCAAGATCATGCAAAAAATTCAAACAAAATTCAAATCTTCATCACCAAATGCTTCTCCCTCCTTAAAAATTTTCTGAAATTTCTCCATTTTTTCGATTTTTTACCGCTTTAAAAATTCCTGAAAAAAAAAACAATCGAAAAAATAGAGAAAAAATAGGGAAAAATAGGGAAAATTAGAAAAACAACCTGAATATTTCATTTCTTACCTGTAAAAAAACTAAAAATCCTAAATACGTCGAGAATAGCCTCAAATCAGAGCAAGAAAACTTAGATTTTTAGGGTTTCTGAGGGAAAACGAAGGAGAAAGGTTTGAAGCTCTAAGAGAAATGTGAGAATTTCTCGAGTATTTCGTTATATTTTAAGTTTTTATTTTTTTCCTCCCTTTTTATTTTGTGTCTTTCTCTCTCTAGAGAAAAAGGCTTTATTAAAAAGCAGGTAAAGCAGGCCGAAATTGCTTTCGTACTAAAAATAAAAATAATTAAAAATAATAAATTCTTTAATTTAATTTTTTTTTTTCAGAAATCGATGCTGTACACCCTAACAAACACCTACTCCCTAGGGTTCTCAAATAGTTCAGAATCATTTTGAACCATTGATTCACCATCTTACGGTACACAACTAGGGAAAAGGTTTGTAGTTCGCACTGAATTTACAATTTTACCTACCTCCATAAAAGTTATTTACATGTTTTTTATTTTGCCTATCTTTTCATGTATATCTACAACTTTTTTTTTTTGGTAATTATCTACTAGTTATTAACTGTTCATACTCTGAAGAAAATGCCGATTTTTTGTGGATTTTTTATTTGATCGGCGATTAATCGGGTCATTTATGATTAATAATAAATAATTAAGAATAATTAGGTATAATTAAGATTTGAATGAAATAATTATTTATTTCAAATAAAACCTTTTTTAATTAAAATCTCAATATTTTTCGTTGAAATTTATGCATGTTCATGCGTGTAGTCCATAGCTGGTTACTTCCAGTAGTAGTGTAGTACATGATTTAAGAGTCAAATCAGTCAAACAATTTAGAATCTAGGTCCTTCAATTTGTTGACCGCATTTGGAACGTTTCTTTGACCAATGTCCAATTGGATGATCCTGACCGTTCAACCATGTATATTTTGGAAATCAAGAAAAAAAAATCAAAAAGTTGAAGGGTTTAGGGTTTTGTTTTCTTTAATTTTAGATCTAATAAAAAAAATTAATTAGAAAAAATAATAATAATTTAAATGATCTCAAATCTTAAAAAAAATGTCCCAAATTTTTAGATTTGGGATCTGAAGTCTGGGAAATCCGAAAATAGCACCTGAATCAATGATTATCTCTAAAGATTTACATGATCAGAATTCCTCCTATCAATATAAATTTTTAGAATAAAAATTAAATGCTTAATTTATAGAAAAAAAATGGTAGAAAAAAAAATCTTGCAAAATTTTGGATTTGGGATCTGAAGTCTGAAAAATAGCACCTGAATCAATGATTATCTCTAAAGATTTACATGATCTGAATTTATGTGTTATCCGAATTTAGAGTAAGCATTAACATAGAGAATAACTAAACCTGATATTTAATTAATTTTAAGATTTCTAGTCCTTTTTTCTAAATTTGACTACTAATTACACTATTCAGGATTGTTCATTTCATTGTCTACTT